>SJYA01002825.1:0-27919 GCA_006410615.1 Neotragus moschatus
AGTAGTATAACCTTGAGCAAGTCAGTTAAACTGCAAGCCCAGGGCTTATCTAAAGTGAAGACTGAACCCGTCTAACTCTAAAATGTATCTTAAACTCATCTGAAGGCGTGCCTGGTGCTCACATAAATTATCATTTGTTATGTGGACACGTTTATCCGAGATTGGCTATAAAACAGAATTCCAGAGGGTTGTGTCAGTAAAAGTCAGACCAGTCCAGCCTCCACCCCACGTGTACTGTCATATTTATTTGATCTGCTGACCTGACTCCAAAGCATACAAAGCTTAATCTCTGGACAGCATTCTCCGGGCCACCCCCTCCACCCTTGTCCTGGGTTATCCTGACTGGCCAGACCAGCCCTGGTATTCCAGCCCTCGGCAGAGCTGAAGCTGGGCATGTCTCCATCCAGGACATCAGCAGAGGTGAAGGGACCAGGCCCTGCGCTCCACCTGCGTGGGCTGGCCAGGTTACAGGCGTGGGGCTGGGGACAGTCCTGGATCCTGAGGAAGTGATCCTGATCCTCGGGACTCGACGGCTCTCTGGAGTTGTACGTAAAGGGTAGTCACTAGTTATGCAAGTGAACAGTCCTATGTAGCAGGAAGGGCATGGTAGTGGACCTGCCAGCCCATCCCTCCCACGTTGTCACAATCTAAGGATACATCAGTGTACAAGCCGAGCTGGAGTTCGAACAGTGCAGCAGCTGTGGGATGGGCGTGGTGGGGGGAATGGGAGGGAGTATGCCTACCTTAGCATTCAAAACCTTGGTTCTCATTATTGGTTTTGTCACTTATCAGCCAGGTGACCTTGGAGAATCCTCTCTGAACTCTAGTTTTCTTACCTGTAAAAGTCTGCGATGCTGCGCCATGGGGTGTCTGATAAAGAACCCAGGCGAGGAAGGAGAACTCACTCAGCTTTATGCCCAGAACCCGGTTGATGTTCAGTGAGCAACTGAACATGAGTTACTTAATAGCCTGAAGTACAGGGTTCTGTTGCTGATGATCAGAGCTTCTCCATGTGATGAGATGTGCTTTCGTGGAGCTCCCAAATTAGAGTCTGCCAGAGTCTGACATATAGCAGCAGGGGCATTTTTTTTTTTAAACTGTCCTGAGCTATTCCTATTATTATTGAAAGATACTTCCGTATGCACTCACATATTCATTAATTAAATTTTAGAGCATGTTGTGAAATAGCCATATAGCCTAACCTTTAAAAGTAGAGACATCCTGCTGCTGCTAAGTCGCTTCTGTCGTGTTCAACTCTGTGCGACCCCATNGGGCATTTTTTTTTTTAAACTGTCCTGAGCTATTCCTATTATTATTGAAAGATACTTCCGTATGCACTCACATATTCATTAATTAAATTTTAGAGCATGTTGTGAAATAGCCATATAGCCTAACCTTTAAAAGTAGAGACATCCTGCTGCTGCTAAGTCGCTTCTGTCGTGTTCAACTCTGTGCGACCCCATAGATGGCAGCCCACTAGGCTCCTCTGTCCCTGAGATTCTCCAGGCAAGAACACTGGAGTGGGTTGCCATTTCCTTCTCCAATGCATGAAAGTACAAAGTGAAAGTGAAGTCGCTCAGTCGTCTCCGACTCTTAGCGACCCCATGGACTGCAGCCTACCAGGCTTCTCTGCCCGTGGGATTTTCCAGGCAAGAGTACTGAAGTGGGGTGCCATTGCCTTCTCCAAGAGACATCCTAGCCTTGTACTAAATTCTGTGTTAAAGCCAAAGTCACTTCTTACATGATCCAGTCAAGCTCCTTTTACTCATCATGTACGTTTGGATGTTTTCTGAATCAGAGAGCACTGGATGAGATATTAAGATTTCAGAGGAAGTATAACCCCCAAGCTCTGCCCTTTAGGATTTTACAATCTTACAGGGGCGTCAAGAGACCCGCAAGAACATACTCTTGCAACCTTTGCCCACATACACAACTTGTCCGTTCTCATAAATATATGAATTCTGTTTCATCCTGGAGCAGGAGCCTGCAAATTAGTTGTGGATGGTTTTCTTGGGACACACCCTTGCCCATGTTTTACCTGTTGTTTGTGGTTACTTTTGAGTTACAGCAGACAAGATTGAGTATGTACCACAGACACCTTTGGGCTCACAGGCCTACCATATTTAATACGGTATCTGGCTCTCTTAGGAAAAATTTAGGAATTTCCCGGGGTGGTCCAATGGTTAAGACTCTGTGCTCCCAATGCAGGGGGCCTGGGTTCCGTCCCTGGTCAGGGAAGGAAACCCCAAGTACTGCAACTAAAGAGTCCAAATGCTGGGACAAAGATCCCATGAGCCAAAACTAAGATCCAGTTCAGCCAAGTAAACACGTATCTGTGCGTGTGGGTGTTAGTTGCACAGTCTTGTCTGACTCTTTTTGAGCCCATAGACTGTAGCCTACCAGGCTACAGTCCCATGGACAGAGGACTGTCCATGCAAGAGGATTGTCCAGGCAAGAATACTAGAGTGGGTTGCCATTCCCTTCTCCAGGGGATCTTCCCAANAGTTCTAAACCTTTATTTAAACGGCTGCAGCAGCTTTTGGTGTTTTGTTGTTGTTTAGTCTCTAAATTGTGTCTTTGAGACCCCATGAACTATACTGCCAGGCTCCTCTGTCTGTGGGATTTCCCAAGCAAGAATACTGGAGTAGATTGCCATTTCCATTTCCAGGGGATCTTCCTGACCCAGAGATCCAGCGCAGGTCCCCCACATTGCAGACAGATTCTTCAATCTGAGCCACCAGGGAAGCCCAAATAAATAAGTATTAAATTAAAAAGAAAAAAGGAAAAGTTTATCCACCTAGTCCTGGTGGATCCACAGGGGAGCTTATGGAACGAGAGTGTATAGAGCTCTGGGTGCAGGACGCCTGGTGGCTTGAGCATTGAGGAGGGAGGCCCATGAGTACCTCTGAGGCCACATCTGAGGTTTGCTGATCTGTAAGTTGGACATCATAATTAGCACCACCTCCCTCTCCCCAAGACAGCTCACCCAGACCAGGTGAAAAGAGTCAGAGTTAAGTTCAGTGTTAGCAGTGAGTCTTGGGTAAGGCTGGTAAAAAGGGAGGCTGTCCAAGAGATGTGGGGGGCTAGGGGGAGACTGGAATCTCTGGCGAAAACAAGGGACAGCAGACAAGGGCTAGAGTCTGTCCTTGGGGACCTGGATAAATACAGTTAGTTCAAGTAGAGCCAGTCATGGAGGGTAATCGAGATTTGTTTGAGAATATGTGCTTAAAAGTTAATTCACTTGTGTTTGTGTAGGTGCTATATAGGTTTACCTATTGGGGGAAATTGAAAGCCTGGAAGACCAGGATCTAATACATCAACATTTGTTAAATCTGAGGAATGGGATAGGGGTCGAGAGCTGAGTGGGGCGCCCCCTGTTATCTCACGTTTACTTGTGATATCTGAATAATTATGATCGGTGGGTATTCTGTAATTAAAATCTATTATCATTTATTTTTGACTTCTTAGGAATCGGTCAAATGTTTAAATGCTTAAATAAGATAGTTCTTGTGGTCACGAGTCACCCTATAAGAGATTGGTCGGTGCCCATGAGATGAACTGGGAAGAATTATCCTTCTTTGGGCTTGTCCCCTTCACCCTACCCCACTGCCCTGCTCAGTGGAGCTTTTGCAACACTTATTACTAGAGATGCTGAGTGTGTTAGTGACATTCAGACCCGTGGTGTTTCAACTGATGGTCACTCTACTCTGTTTAATCTCAGTATAACCAAGAACATGCTCTCTGCAGTCCTTGCCACTGGACTTTTAAGTGGTGAAGGACATCTGAGCTCATGTTTTATGTCAAAATACACATAAAGTTCACAATTTTAAAGTACAGTCAGGGACATTAGGTATATCCCGTGTCGTGCAGCCACCACCAACCGTCCCCAACGCTGAGCTCACATGTGGTCTGGTGCCCTTGGAGCGGTATGTGTGTGTAGTCGCTCAGTTGTATCCGACTCTTTGCGGCCTCTTGGACTGAAGCCCACCAGGCTCCTCTGTCCACAGGATTCCCCAGGCAAGAAGACTGGAGTGCCATGCCCTTTCCCAGGTGATCTTCCTGACCCAGGGATCAAACTTGAATCTCTTGCATTGCATGCGGATTCTTTACCACTGAGCCACCAGGGAAGCCCCCATTGGAGTCCTGGCAGACCTCAAACCTTGGTGACTTTCAGTATCAGCAGGATCTGCCCTTCCAGGGGAGTATGGGTATGAGGTAGCAACAGGTGTTCTTGTATCAGTAAAGGTAGCTCTCACCCAGTCACCTTGCCTTTGGAAATCACGTGGTTCCCTGGAAGACAGGTGTGTGGCCTGTGCCCAAGCCCTTGGTCTGGGTGTCGGCTCCTGCCGCCCTCACATTCCAAGGAATCTTCAAGGGATCTCAAGGTGCAGCCCTTGTCTTTGTTAATAAAGTCCTGGCCGATGCAGTGCTCTGGCCATTTGGAGACCAGAAATTCCAGTCACTGGGACTGCAGCTAGGTTCTAGACTGGCTGCAGAGATGAGCACGGCCCATTGAGTGGTCCCCCGGAGGAGTGACCCTGGTGCAGCGTCCCTGGTGCAGCGTCCCTGGTGCAGCGTCAGGAGTAAGCGCTCCAGCTTCCAAACCAGCCAGGCCTGGCTCTCCCATTTCTCAGATGTAGCCTCAGAGGAGCCACTTTACCTGCCTGTGTAACCCTCGGTTTCCTCATCTGTGAAATGGTGTTATTTTAGTACCAGATTCACAGACCGGTTGTGGGGTTGAGCTGACGGGGGCACCCTTAGCCAGTGGCTGGCTGCTGGGTGGTGGTGGTGGTGGAGGTGGTGCCCGTGGGAACAGACCAGGTGGAGGGAGGTAATGAGGTGGACAAAGGAGGCCTGTGGGCTCCCAGGGGAGGGTTCAGGGAAAGCAAGGGTAGGGGAGACTCTACCAGGGAGGCTTCCCAGAGGCTGGTGGGAGAGGACCCAGGGCTTTAAACCCTGCTGAAGAGGGCCTGGTGATCGAGGAAGGATCGGTTTCCTTGTGAGCATCTCAGCTGTTGTTGTTGGAAGAGCAGCTGGAGGGGAGTTTTGAGCGGGAAAGGAAATGGGACCGCCTTTATNAAACATGACCGAATTATAAAGTGCAGGATTCAGAGAGCATTTGTTTCTTGAAATTACATCTGGGCAGCACAAATGTTAGTAATTTTTAAAGTTAGTGGTTTTTAAAGACGTGTCTTTCTTTTAACATGAGGTTTTAGGTTTGGAATTGCTGGGTTTAATATGTCCTTATGGTAATCCATTTGCCAATTTATAGTAAATTTTAAATAGTCTTTGTGTATTTTAAATCATCTTTTTGCTGGCCCTTTTATCCACGAGANTAATTTTTAAAGTTAGTGGTTTTTAAAGACGTGTCTTTCGTTTAACATGAGGTTTTAGGTTTGGAATTGCTGGGTTTAATATGTCCTTATGGTAATCCATTTGCCAATTTATAGTAAATTTTAAATAGTCTTTGTGTATTTTAAATCATCTTTTTGCTGGCCCTTTTATCCACGAGATCATTCAAAATAGTTTGCTTTTTCTTTAGATGTCCATCCTGCTTTTATAACCTAGTGAACCTGTTTTGTGAGCTGACATGTAGCCCTCGACAAAGTCAGTTTCTGAACATTACAGCAATTGAAGATTATGTTGATCCAACTACAAACCAGACGAAAACAAATGTAAAAGAATTAGAGTACTATGTTGGAGAGAGTTTTGCCAGTGGTAAGTAAACTTTTGAATTATCCCTCTTTTATATTTGATATCAGGACAGTGGATCAAATTGTCCTGTCAGCTCTGTGAAAAAGAACAGTTCTCAGTTCCCTTAGCACTGAAATGACAATGGAAATGTGAGTTGTTGCTTTGCTTGTCTTCTGGGACTTGAGCCACAACCTATGAAACGATCTCCTTAAAGTATTTGCTTTAACTCCTTCCTGACTATAAGTTCCCTCATGGAAATTTTTAGTTTGTGCAGGTTTATTTCTATACATTTTAGGAACCATTTGGACTTTGGTTCTGTTGGACATGAAGTGCATAACTTCATGAGTTATTGCAAGACTGCAGAGATGGGGTGGAAGGGAGACGTAGTTGGCAGAGATTTTGCCTGTGAAGAAACCAATCACCATAAGGGAAAGTAAGCAGGTGTGACAAACAGGAGAAATGTATCCCAGCAACTGAAGGTCATAGAACAGTCTGAAAAAAAAACATGTCATGTTTGTTGAAAACGACTGAAATGAAAGAGTTCTGAAAGAGTAGGACCCTAGGGAAAGAGAATGAGCAGATTAGAAACAGAAGCAACTGGAAGATCCAGTTAATGAGAAATAGTCGTGCAAGTGGATTAAAAGATAGATTAGAAAGACCTCTGACAACTCAAAAAGAAAATAACCCAATTAAAAATGGGCAAAGAATCTGAGCAAACATTTTTCCAAGGATGTTATTTATACAAATATTCAATAAGTTTATGAAAAGATGCTTAAAATCAGTTGTCAGGGAAATGCAAATCAAAACCCCAGTGAGGTACCACTTGACAGCCAGTAGGGTGGCTGAAATAGACAAGTTCTGGCAGATATGAGGAGAAATCGGAACCTTCATACACAGCTGGTAGAATATGAAACAGTGTAGCCACTTTGGAAAACAAGTGTTGCAGTTCCTGAAGCAATTAAATATGGAGTTACCCATATGACCCAACAGTTGCCCTCACAAGAGAAATGAAAACATATGTTCATAATAGCCAGAAGGCAGCTATATGAAACAACTCAGATATCCATCAGCTAATACATATATAGACAGATAAACAAAATGTGGTATATGCATATGATGGAATATTATTTGACCATAAAAAGAAAGAAAATAAGGATCCATGCTGCAACATGGATAGACCTTGAAAAAAAAACTATACATGGTTTCACTTATATGAAATCTCCAGAACAGGCAAATCTGTAGACACAGAAGTAGGTTAGTAGTTGCTTAGGGCTTAAGGGGATGGGGAGCTAAGGGAGCATTAGTTAAATGTTCTGAGTCTTTTTCTTAAGGTGATGAACATGTTTTAAAATTGACTGTGGTGATGATTTCTCATATCTGTGAATATGCTAAAAGGCATCAAGTTGTGACTATATGTTTAAGTTGTAATTGTATGTGAGTTATCTCAATAAAAAAGGAATAAAAAAGGTATAAAAAAAGGAATTTGTAACAATATAGCTCATTTTTAAAACTATAAAATCTGAATGACAATCTTAAATGCAAGTAGAGAAAAGGTGGAAATCACTTCAAAAGAATGACAATTGAAGATTGTCTTAGTTTGTATGGGGTGGGAGGTGCGGGGGGGGNACTCCTGCTTTCCTATGTGCAGAATGTCACTGACGTTGGTATTTCATGTGTCTTTATGCATACTAAAATAAAGCTCCGGAAGACAGGATTGCTCAGTTCATTCACAGGTGAATTCTATCCCGAACCCAGTTTTTACCCTGGAGGTTCCATCATTCACCAGCGGTAGTCTCTTGAAATGAGCTGCACTGGCTGAAGAGGCCCTAAGGGTCTTGCTTCTCCCTCCTTGGCCTTCAGTGTGCTCTCCCCTGCACGGGGGTGACACTTGTCCAGGCCCCTGTGGACTGGGGTGGCCACGGCTTGTCCTGCCTTTGATTTTAAGTTGCTTGGAATCCAGCCTAGCGTGTCGCTTGGAGGGTGACAAGCCAGTGTCAGAGGTGACCTCTGTTCCTTCCCTCAGTGGTTGCTGTCTGGAGTCCCAGCCCCTGCTTGCTGGGAAACCCTGTCTGGATTTCCACGTTCACACATGAGAGGCCCCCTGTAAGCTCTCACCTGGTGAATTCTAGCAGTGCAGTTTCAGCCTTCTCCCTTCCTCCCCCGCCAGCCATGTACAACGCCTGCCGGGATGTGGAGGCCCCCTCGAGCAACGAGAAGGCCCTGGGGCTGCTGTGCGGGCGTGAGGCCAGCGCCTGCAACGCTACCAACTGGATCCAGTACATGTTCAACAAGGACAATGGCCAGGCGCCCTTCACCATCACCCCTGTCTTTTCAGGTGGGGACAGAGAGCCCCCCACCTCCCCCAAGTTTGGTGTATTGTACTTAATGGTTTTTTAAAGCCCAGGAACCCTAACATGCAGTAAGAAGATGAATTCAGCTCAATAGGTCCTGGAGTTTCCTCCAGTGAGAGGTAGCAGGAGGGGTAACCTCTGGGTTATCAGGGGCTGGATGAGCAGGTGGAGAGGAAGAGTTGCCTTCAGGTGCTGGTACATTCCTGAAGGAATAAGTCATTTGTAAAAAAAAAAAAAAAAAAAAGCCTTTTCAAAAAATAAAATGGATAAACAACCAGGACCTGCTATACAGCACTGAGCTCTGCTCAGTGTCACGTGGATGGGAGGGGAGTCTGAGGGAGAATGGGGACGTGTGTACGTATGGCTGAGTCCCTTTGCCTTTCACCTGATACTGTAACACTGTTAATCGGCCACATTCCAATACAAAATACAAAATGTAAAATTAAAAAAGGAGGCTTTTCAGAAGCTTTGCCTTAGTATTAGCTCCTCAGTGGAGATAAACATTTGATTGAAAGTTTACACTGAAATATGGTGGACTTGAATGTTGGTGATGAGCCCTGTACCCAAAGTTATTGAGGTTAACTTAAAAGTTTGCAGGACTAAGTAGCAAAGCATAACTCGATCACCCAGAAACCTCCAGTCTGTCTTCTTCTTCTGGTTGCATGACTTCTTTCAGTGTGCTTATCATTGGGTTAAAATATGATTTAGTACAACCCTTGTAATTAATTTTTTTTTAATGGAGATTCTTAACACACTCCTTCCTACAGATCTTCCGACCCATGGGATGGAGCCCATGAACAATGCCACCAAGGGCTGTGACGAGTCGGTGGACGAGGTCACGGGGCCGTGCAGCTGCCAGGACTGCTTGGCCGTCTGTGGCCCCAAGCCCCAGCCCCCGCCCCCTCCTGTTCCCTGGAGAATCCTGGGCCTTGACGCCATGTACGTCATCATGTGGAGCACCTACATGGCTTTCCTGCTCGTGTTTTTTGGAGCGTTCTTTGCCGTATGGTGCTACAGGTAATCTGTTTTGTTTTCCATCCCCTCAGACAAGAAGAGCAAACTTGACCCAGTGGCATTTCTAAGCTTTCACTTGGTAGACTTTGGTTCATGAGAATAAGAACAAAGATCTGCATTAATACAGTTCTATGGCTTGCTTATGTCCTGCATCTAGTCAACAATCGAAAGCCTATTTAGACATTGAGATGTTTAAAGTTAGTTTCATTGGTTTATTCAAAAATGGCGTGTGATTTAAAAGACCCATTCTTTAAGAGAAAGTCTACTGAGCCATCTGATTCAAATCCTTTTAAATGTGGTACTATAGTCCTTTTAGATACCTGCATCTTAAACTTAGGACAACACGGTTATTTAAAACTTTATCTTTTGAAATAATTTTAGACTTACTAAAAGGATGCAGAAATAGTTAATTTGTATCTCTACTGGCTTCCTCTAATGTTACCACTCATATCACCCATAGTATATAATTTAATCAAAACCATGAAAATAACATTGGTATACCATTATTGGTTAAACCACACTCTTTTTTTAGTTTTTACCAGTTTTTCCTCTAAGCTTCTTCCTTTTTCTGTTTCAGGACCCCATGTCACAGTCACTTCTTGTTTTATTTGGCTCCTTCAATCCATGACAGTTGCTCATCTTATCTTTTCTTTTATGACCTGGACACTTTGATGAGTGCTGGTCAGTTATTTTGTAAAGTAGAGCCCAGTTTGGCTTTCTCTGATGTTTTCTCGTGATTAGGTGGAGGTTTCTGACAGCATCACAGACGCGATGTATCTTCCTCAGTGTGTCTTGTCAGCGGCTTCTGATGCCAGAGTGTCTCGTCACTGGTGATATCAGTCTTCACCATTTGGTTCAGAAGGTGTCTGCTGGGTTTCTCCACTGTGAAGCTACTGTTCCTTCCTTTGGAGTTGATAAACGTCTTTTGGGAGCTGTGTTGAGACTGTACTGATAACCTCATTTCTCCTCAAACTGTCGTCCACTGATTTTAGCATCCATCCGTGGGTCTTCAACACTTAACTCTTGTGGTTTTTTCCTAATGGTGACATTTCGTTTCCGTTGTTCCTTCTCCATTTACTAACTGGACTTACTCTCTTATTCCTTTTCCCCTGCTTACTTAACCAATATTTATTTAGTTATGTTTACATAATGGACTTAAAAAAAACAACTGTGATCTCTGTTTCGTATCATCATTTATGTTTTTGCTCAGATCTTCCCAATTTTGACCACTGGCAGCACCTTCTGCTGGCTCCTGTGTCTTTTTTAAGCATGCCCTCACCTATCTCAAGCGTGTTCTTTTTTCTGGAATCACAGGATGTTTCAGTATTTTCCCTCCCCCAGCCCTAGAACCACCCTCTTCTGCAAGGAGCCCTGGTTCCTTTCCCTGGAAAAGGGTGTTTCAGTTCAGTTCAGTTGCTCAGTCCTGTCCGACTCTTCGTGACCCTATGAATTGCAGCACGCCAGGCCTCCCTGTCCACCACCATCTCCAGGAGTTCACTAAGACTCAACGTTCATCGAGTCGTTGATGCTATCCAGCCATCTCATCCTCTGTCGTCCCCTTCTCCTCCTACCCCCAATCCTTCCCAGCATCAGAGTCTTTTCCAATGAGTCAACTCTTCGCATGAGGTGGCCAAAGTACTGGAGCTTCAGCTTTAGCATCATTCCTTCCAAAGAAATCCCAGGGCTGATCTCCTTCAGAATGGACTGGTTGGATCTCCTTGAAGTCCAAGGGACTCTCAAGAGTCTTCTCCAATACCACAGTTCAAAAGCATCAATTCTTCAATGCTCAGCTTTCTTCACGGTCCAACTCTCACATCCATACATGACCACAGGAAAAACCACAGCCTTGACTAGATGATTTTTAGAAACCAAGATCTAGGCACCAGATGTGCTCATTGTTCCTGGAATATAGTGTTCACTTTGTTTTTAAAGGACCTAAAACTTTTAAATATGAGTGAGGGCTACAAGGTGAAATTATCTTCTTAATACCTTCTTAAATTTTCCCGAGACTAGCGAGCAGAGAGACCTGGAGCAAGGGAACTTTGGGAAAGGAAGGCACCAGTGAGGAAGGAAGCAAACAGGATGAGGAAGTAAGCTTCTAATCGGGTTGTGGGGCCGTCAAGAACAGTCTCATGATGCTGAAGTCCACTAACATGACTTACGTGCTTTTATCTTTCAGAAAACGGTATTTTGTCTCTGAGTATACCCCCATTGATGGCAATATACCTTTCTCTGTAAATGCCAGTGACAAAGGTAGGCACATTTGTACTTAAGTAGAAGGGTTGGCACCGTTGGCAGGAGAGTGTTTCTTTCTTGAACGTTGACGCGCCTCTTCTGGGAGCAGCGCTGGGCCCGTGCTGGGGAAACGAATATGATGGGGACAGAGCCCCTGTGTTTGTGGCACTGACAGCTGGAAACGGGTGGCGATGGGAATCGCCTGGTTCATAATATCTGTAGAGTGATCCTGGCCTGGGGTGAGAGCAGGGGGCAGGAACAGTTGGAGGGAACTGCTTCGGCTGGAGTGCTCAGAGCACTTGCCTTTTCTGAGGCTTCTGTGTGAGTTCTGTCACTCTCGGGGAGGGCCTGGTGGTCATTGTGGGCAGCTGAGCAGGCTTGCTTCTCCAGCAGTGGGGTAGCTGGGCGGGGCGGGGATGGTCTCACGCACCTCCCTGGCTGTCCCTGTGCAGCTGTGAGTCTCGCCACATGCAGTGGTAGCAAACACGCTCCTGCTCCGTCCGACTTTCAGGAGTGGCTTGGCTCTTAACCTTCCTCCTCGCTTCCTCTTGCTCTTCCAGGGGGGCCAACCTGCTGTGACCCTCTGGGCGCCGCCTTCGAGGCCCGTCTGCGGCGGCTCTTTGAACGGTGGGGCTCCTTCTGTGTGAGGCACCCCGGCTGTGTCGTGTTCTTCTCCGTGGCCTTCATCGCCGCCTGTTCCTCAGGCCTGGTGTTCATCCAGGTCACAACCGACCCGGTGGACCTCTGGTCGGCCCCTGGCAGCCAGGCGCGCCAGGAGAAGGAGTACTTCGACACGCACTTCGGGCCCTTCTTCCGCACCGAGCAGCTCATCATCCGGGCACCCCACACCCCGCCGCACACATACGAGCCCTACCCCTCGGGAGCCGNAATTATAAAGTGCAGGATTCAGAGAGCATTTGTTTCTTGAAATTACATCTGGGCAGCATACATGTTAGTAATTAGGGTGGTTTTTAAAGACGTGTCTTTCTTTTAACACGAGGTTTTAGCTTTGGAATTGCTAGGTTTAATATGTCCTTATGGTAATCCATTTGCCGATTTACAATAAATTTTAAATAGGCTTTGTGTATTTTAAATCATCTTTTTGCTGGCCCTGTTATCCATGAGATCATTCAAAATAGTTTGCTTTTTCTTTAGATGTCCATCCTGCTTTTATAACCTAGTGAACCTGTTTTGTGAGCTGACATGTAGCCCTCGACAAAGTCAGTTTCTGAACGTTACAGCAACTGAAGATTATGTTGATCCGACTACAAACCAGACGAAAACAAATGTAAAAGAATTACAGTACTATGTTGGAGAGAGTTTTGCCAATGGTAAGTAAACTTTTGAATTATCTGTCTTTTATATTTGATATCAGGACAGTGGATCAAGTTGTCCTGTCAGCTCTGTGAAAAAGGACAGTTCTCAGTTCCCTTAGCACTGAAATGACAATGGAAATGTGAATTGTTGCTTTGCTTGTCTTCTGGGACTTGAGCCACAACCTATGAAATGATCTCCTTGAAGTATTTGCTTTAACTCCTTCCTGACTATAAGTTCCCTCATGGAAATTTTTAGTTTGTGCAAGTTTATTTCTGTACATTTTAGGAACCATTTGGACTTTGGTTCTGTTGGACATGAAATGCATAACTTCATGAGTTATTGCAAGACTGCAGAAATGGGGTGGAAGGGAGACGTAGTTGGCAGAGATTTTGCCTGTGAGGAAACCAATCACCATAAGGGAAAGTAAGCAAGTGTGACAAACAGGAGAAATGTATCCCAGCAACTGAAGGTCATAGAACAGTCTGAAAAAAAAAACATGTCATGTTTGTTGAAAACGACTGAAATGAAAGAGTTCTGAAAGAGTAGGACCCTAGGGAAAGAGAATGAGCAGATTAGAAACAGAAGCAACTGGAAGATCCAGTTAATGAGAAATAGTCGTGCAAGTGGATTAAAAGATAGATTAGATGCAGTTGAATAAGGAATGGGCCCCAAAACAATAAAATGAGAGAATAAGAATTCAGCAAAGTTGCTGACTATAAGAGCTACTATAGTCAATTACTATAATGATCAATTAAAAATGTAACCAAAAAATTTTAAAAAAAAACTTTTGGTNTGCAGTTGAATAAGGAATGGGCCCCAAAACAATAAAATGAGAGAATAAGAATTCAGCAAAGTTGCTGACTATAAGAGCTACTATAGTCAATTACTATAATGATCAATTAAAAATGTAACCAAAAAATTTTAAAAAAAAACTTTTGGTTTGATGGACACCATGAAAAAGAGGCAGAAATATTTGCAAAGCATGTATTTAATGAAGGACTTGTGTCTAGAATATATAACCCAGTTAAATATGGGCAAAGAATCTGAACAAACATTTTTCCAAGGATGTTATTTATACAAATAGTCAATACTTTTATGAAAAGATGGTTAAAATTAGTCATCAGGGAAATGCAAATCAAAACCTCAATGAGGTACCACTTGACAGCCAGTAGGGTGGCTGAAATAAAAAGACAAGTTCTGGCAGGTATTCGGAGAAATCAGAACCTTCATACACAGCTGGTGGAAATGTGAACCAGTGTAGTCACTTTGGAAAACAGTCTTGCAGTTCCTGAAGCAATTAAACATGGAGTTACCCATATGACCCAACAATTGCCCTCACAAGAGAAATGAAAACATATGTTCCTAATAGCCAAAAGGCGGCTGTATGAAACAATTCAGATACCCATCAGCTGATACATACATAGGTAAACAAAAAGTGGTATATCCATATGATGGAATATTATTTGACCATAAAAAGAAATAAAATAAAGATCCATGCTGCAACAGGGATAGACCTTGAAAACATCATACTAAGTGGTAGAAGCCAGTCACAAAAGACTATACATGATTTCATTTATATGAAAGGTCCAGAAAAGGCAAATCTGTAGACACAGAAGTAGATTTGTTGCTTAGGTCTTAAGGGGATGGGGAGATAAGGGAGCATTAGTTAAAGGTCCTGGGTTTGTTTCTTAAGGTGATGAAGATGTTTTAAAATTGACTGTGGTGATGATTTCTCCTATCTATGAATATGCTAAAAGGCATCAAGTTGTAACTATATGTTTAAGTTGTAATTGTATGTGAGTTATCTCAATAAAGGTATTAAAAAAAGGAATTTGTAACTTAATATAGCTCATTTTTAAAACTATAAAATCTGAATGACAGATAATCTTAAATGCAAGTAGAGAAAATGTGGAAATCACTTCAAAAGAATGACAATTGGAGATTTTCTGTCCAGCAAAGCTAGAGGCCCTAAAGCAGTGGGTTTATCACAGTCTGAAAAAAAGTATTGCACTAGCTAATCTGCCCTTCAAGAGTGAGGGTAAAGCACAATGAATTTCTAAGTATCTCTCGAAGTTTAGGGGAAGAAGGTTTTAGGAAGTTAAGCAGCAGGGACTGGCAATGGAATGTTAATATAAGACCCATTGAAGCCTAGGGTACTACAGTCCACGGAGCACAAAGAGTCAGACACGACTTAGCAACGAACAACAACAAAAACAAGGAAGACCCATTACTCCTACCTTGCTATGTGCAGAATGTCACTGACGTTGGTATTTCATGTGTCTTTATGCATACTAAAATAAAGCTCCGGAAGACAGGATTGCTCAGTTCATTCACAGGTGAATTCTATCCCGAACCCAGTTTTTACCCTGGAGGTTCCATCATTCACCAGCGGGTAGTCTCTTGAAATGAGCTGCACTGGCTGAAGAGGCCCTGAGGGTCTTGCTTCTCCCTCCTTGGCCTTCAGTGTGCTCTCCCCTGCATGGGGGTGACACTTGTCCAGGCCCCTGTGGACTGGGATGGCCACGGCTTGTCCTGGCTTTGATTTTAAGTTGCTTGCAATCCGGCCTAGCGTGTCGCTTGGAGGGTGACAAGCCAGTGTCAGAGGTGACCTCTGTTCCTTCCCTCAGTAGTTGCTGTCTGGAGTCCCAGCCCCTGCTTGCTGGGAAACCCTGTCTGGATTTCCATGTTCACACGTGAGAGGCCCCCTGTAAGCTCTCACCTGGTGAATTCCAGCAGCGCGGTTTCAGCCTTCTCCCTTCCTCCCCTGCCAGCCATGTACAACGCCTGCCGGGATGTGGAGGCCCCCTCGAGCAACGAGAAGGCCCTGGGGCTGCTGTGCGGGCGTGAGGCCAGAGCCTGCAACGCTACCAACTGGATCCAGTACATGTTCAACAAGGACAATGGCCAGGCGCCCTTCACCATCACCCCCGTCTTTNTTTTTTTTTTTTTGGATTCTGAGTACTTGTAAATGTGATCCTACAAATATGGATTTTATGTATTAGAAATATCAGGTTAATTTTTGTAGTAATTCTACTTATAACAAAAAAACCCCACCAAACTTGCAAAGATATTCATCACCTGGAGATGGAGTTAAACTGTACTAGAAAACATCATAAGCAGAAACAGGAATAAGGAAGTGCTGTGTCGATTAAAGCAGCATTCTCAGGATATGACTTTAAAGGCAGCATTTGCAGAAGGGTGTGTTACTATTTTTGTGTGAACAGGAAGGCAAGGGGAAGCCCGTGTGTGTGCATGTGGACTGTGGCTGGTAGGGGCCGCAGCCGTCATGGTGTGAGCAGGAGAGCTAAGACACAGATGGCAACGGAGGGAGGAGAGACATTCTCCCGAAAAGCTTTCCGCTTTGTTTGAAATCGTCACCCAGCACGTGCTGGGTAGTCAGAATGATGAAAAGACAAGTGCGTCTACGTTTGCTCGAGAGTCCCCTTTTCTCCCTAGCTGAACTACACAAGCGCCAGGTCAAGTGACCTCCCATTCTGTTCCATGAGCTCAGCTGCATGAGAGACCAGGCACCTAGCCAGCTTGTGATTTCCACCCCCTCGTATTGATCTGGTTTTCTGCACGCTTGTAATCTGCTTTCTGATGTCACCTTTTTCCTTTCTAGATCAAAACTACAATAACGCCACAGCCCTTGTGATCACCTTTCCTGTCAATAATTACTATAACAATACAGAGAAGCTCCAGAGGGCCCAGGCCTGGGAAAGAGAGTGAGTTGCTCACAGGGTCGGTAAACCAGCTGCTCTTCTCACAGGGAGGTGGACGCTAGCAGAAAGCATTGATATGACGTTCAGCTAAATTAACATCAGATCTAAGTCATGCCATTTTTTTCTCTTGGTTCTAGTGATGCTGTGAAAACAAAAATCTATCAATAAATTTACTTGTAAACATTCTTTAAATACATAGTCCTGCAACAGGAACGCACAGGTATCTATGCAGAATGCTCCTTGTGTTATTTTCTAACAGCAAAACCTGGGAGTAAGCTAAATGTGTATTAGTAAGGAGAAGTATGGTGGAATGTTATGCCATCATTAAAGATAGTGAGGTAAGTACTAGTAAATGGTTCAAGAATTATTAAATAAAAACAGTGGTCAGCATGTTTGAGCAAATATATGTCATGCATGCTGTCCACGCCTAGAAGGGATATCAAGTAAGTGACCCAGGAACCGCTTAGCTGTGATGTAACCTCTGAGAAGAGGGAGAGGGGCCCAGGAAAATGGGACACTGAACAGCTTTGTTGGGATATTCGTATACCATACAATTTACTCATTCAAAGTGTACAGTTGAGTAACTTTTAGTATTTTCAGCAATGTGCGCAGACATCAGCATGATCAATTTTCGAGCATTTTCTTTACCACAGACAGAAATCCCATCTCCTGTAGCAGTTTCCCTCCTAACACCCGGCCCTACATAACTCTCAGTTTACTTTCTGTCTCCATCAACTTTCCTGTTCCAGACTTTTATATGGATGGAATTACATACGAGGGTTTTCCAATCTGGCTTCGTTCACTTAGAATAATGTTTTCAAGGTTCATCCACGTTGCAGCATGTGTCAATACTTCACTCCTTTTTATGGCGGAAGATCATTCCATCCTATAGATAGATCGCATTTTATCCACTCATCAGCTGATGAACATGTGCGTTGTTTCTGGGAAAGTTACTCAGTTGTGTCTGATCTTTGTGACCCCATGGACTGCAGCCTGCCAGGCTCCTCTGTCCATGGGATCCTCCAGGTTAATTCTCCAATTCTCCAATGGAGTGGGTAGCCATTCCCTTCTCTAGAGGACTTTCTTGAACCAGGGTTCGAATCTGGGTCTCCCTTCATTGAAGGTAGATTCTTCACTGCCACCTTTGACCATTAGGAATAATACTTTAAGCTTTCACATGCAAGGTTTTGTGTGAACATGCCTCCGTTTCTCTCTTTATGTGAATGTGTTTTCCTTTCTCTTGGTTGGTATACACCTGGGAGTAGACTTGCTTGGTCATATGGTAACCCTGAGGAGCTGCCAGACTCTTTTTTTTTCCAAACTGACTGCCCCAGTGCATCTTCCCTTGTGGTCCAGTGATTTAGACTGCCCTCCCACGGGTTAGGGAACTAAGATCCCCCATGCCATGCAGTGCAGCCAAAAAGCCAAGTGACTGCACCATTCTACATTCCCACCAGGCTGTAGGGCTGTTTGTTTGTTTTGTCCACACTGTGCAGCTTACCCAGCCAGGGCTTGATCCTGGGCCTGGCTGTGAAAGCACAAAGTCCTCAGCACAGGACCACCAGGGAATGCCCTCATTGCAGTTTTGATTTGCATTTCCCTGGTGACTAATGAATTCGAATAACCTCTTCATGCACCAATTGCCCATTTGTATTAACTTTCTTGGAGAATGTTTATTCATATCCTTTGCCCACTTTTTGACTGGGTTGTTTATGTTTTTATTATTAAATTAGAAGAATTATATATTCTATAAATCTTTTATCAGATCTATGACTTCCAAATACCTTCTTCTTTTCTCTGGTCTGTGTTTTTGCTTCCTGAATGGTGTTTTCTGAAACATAGAAGTTTTTAATTTTGATAAAGTCCAATTCATCTGTCTTGTCTTTTGTTACTCATACTTTTGAGGTCATACCTAAGAAACCATTTTACAACCCAGGGACCTGGAAGTTTACACCTGTATATTCAGCTGACAGTCATATGGTTTTAGCTCTTACATTTAGGTCTTTGATCCATTGAGTTCTTTGTATATGATATGAGNAAAGTCCAATTCATCTGTCTTGTCTTTTGTTACTCATACTTTTGAGGTCATACCTAAGAAACCATTTTACAACCCAGGGACCTGGAAGTTTACACCTGTATATTCAGCTGACAGTCATATGGTTTTAGCTCTTACATTTAGGTCTTTGATCCATTGAGTTCTTTGTATATGATATGAGGTAAGGGCTCAACCGCATTCATTTGCATATGGCTGTCCAGTTGTCCCATAGCATTTGTTGAGAAGATTATTCTTTCCGTCGTTGATAGTCTTGCCACCTTTATTGAAAATTAGGTGAAAATACTTGGCGTATTTCTGGACTCTTAGTTCTGATCCTTTGTCCTGTATGCCTGTCCTTATGCTAGTAACCACACTGTCTTGATTACTGTTGGTTTGTCATAAGTTTGAAATTACAGAGCGTGAATTCTCTCACTTTGTTTTTCTTGAAAAACATTTTGGCTGTTCTAGGCCCCTTGCAATTCCATAAGAATTTTAGAGTCCATTTGTCTTTCTATAAAGAAGTCAGCTAGGATACTGATAGGAATTGCATTGACTCTGAGATCAATTTTAAAAATTTTTGGTCCATGAGCATTTATCTATATTATAACACACTGCACTTAGAAATCATTTGTAATAAAAAATGAAATGAGACTATGAAGCAGTTTTTAAACTTGGTCCCAACTTGTTTTAAATGGTGGAAAACTCAGCATATCTGGAACTTTGTCATCTGGCGAGTATAGAAAGTCCTAATGAGGGAGAAGGGTTAAGTGTGGCTTTTGTGTCGTAAAAGTTAGGAAGAAGTTCCTCACCTAGCTGTCACTCAGTTTTTAACTAACAGTATAAAATTTTGCTTACCCTTTTAGGTTCATTAATTTTGTGAAAAACTACGAGAATCCAAATCTGACCATTTCCTTTAAGGCTGAACGAAGCATTGAAGATGAACTAAACCGTGAAAGTAACAGTGATGTCTTCACTGTTCTGATCAGCTATGGGATCATGTTTTTATATATTTCCATAGCCTTGGGGCATATCAAAAACTGTCGCAGGCTTCTGGTAAGTGGGGTGTATATGTATGTATGTGTACTTGTGTGTGTTTTAGAAATGGCAGTACACACCATGATGTCATGTTTTTGCCTCTATTTAATCCTAGTTCATTATGTTCAAAACTGCCTTAAATTGTCCTGTGCTTTTTTTATATTTTGGCCATACGACTCGGCATGTGGCATTTAGGGTCTTCGTTCCCCAACCGTCCCCCTGTAGTGGAATCATGGAGTCCTAACTGGAAGTTGTCAGTGTTTTAACTGTTTGTCACATTTTCTGCTTCCTGCCCTTGTTTTCTTTATTTCCAAATTTTTATCTTCAGCTTAAAATTTATTTCACCTAATTCCTTTTTTTTCCCTAATTTGCCATCGCCTAAGAATGTAGGCTCACGAAATATGTGGGTCGAGAAGACCTAGACAACTTTTTATGTCTTCTCTCAAACCTTGAACTGTACGTTTAAATCTGGATGGGGAATAAGCCTGTAAAAAGGTGAAAGTGAAGACCTGTTAGGAACAGGACCGAAAACACTATATATGATGATTCATGTCTTTGTGGTATCTCCAGGTGGATTCGAAAATCTCCCTGGGCATTGCCGGTGTCCTGATTGTGCTGAGCTCAGTGGCCTGCTCCTTGGGCATCTTCAGCTACATCGGGGTCCCCCTCACCCTCATTGTGATAGAAGTCATCCCATTCCTTGTGCTGGCTGTGGGGGTGGACAACATCTTCATCCTGGTCCAGACCTACCAGGTACGTCTCAGAGCCTCACAGCATCTGACCAGGTACCAGACTCCACGTGCATGCATGCTGGCTCCACGCAGCGTGCCTGTGAGCGTGACACGTGGAGGCTTCATTTCCATGCCTCTGAGTGCTTGCATACTGGTGCTTGTTCTGGACCCTTTGAGATCAAGAAGTGTAAGACCCTTCTCTTTTCTTGGTGGCATAGATACAAAATAAGAATTTGGTTTTAAATACACGCAGCATGCGTGCAAAAAGTGCTGATACACTTGTGGAAAATATTTTGGGCACCGCAGCTATTAAAATGATTCAACATAGTGTAGAAGAGGGAAGGACTTGCAAAAATGCTACTAAAAGGCAAAAGGTCAACATAGGACCCTGATGTAGAAGATGCTGTCAGTCTGTTGGTTCTCCCAGGGTCCCTTGTCCTGCAGGCCTTAGCTGGGCAGAGGCCCAGTGGCACCTAGGAGTGTTATTTAGAGGTTCAGCCACTTGCAGCCTATGTTGCATGTATTTTCCTGATAACCTGGTTCAGTCCTTCCTTTAGCCTCTCACCTGCTCCCTTGGCTCTGGGCATCAGAAATACCCTGAATGAATCAACATGAAAAGTTTTGGGTCTGCCCCTCTTTATTGTATAAGATTTATAAACAAGTAGATAGATGCTGCCAGTCATTTTTCTTTACCATCAAGCTAACACATGGTAGCCAAGAAGCAAAGAGGTGGCATTGTAATTAAGAAATGTGAATGCTGCATGTTTCACTTTTTTTTATTTTTTAAGAGAGATGAACGTCTTCAAGGGGAAACCCTGGACCAACAGGTGGGCCGGGTCCTGGGAGAAGTGGCTCCCAGCATGTTCCTCTCATCCTTCGCCGAGACGGTAGCGTTTTTCTTAGGTAATGACTCTTGGAATTCAGCCAGCTCTGTGGTGTGCTGAGCCTGGGTATATAGAATGCCCCTCTGCGTTCTTCCTTGTTAAGTTGTATTCTGTAATTATAAACTATCAGAGTGGACCACGAAGAGGATCGGTGGCACCATTGGCAAGCGTCTAAGCAAGCGTCTTCCTTCATGTTGTTTTGCGATGGTTTTGATGTGGTTGGTTGAGATACCTAGAGCTCTTGCCCTTTCCCCTTTTGAGCAGCGCTGGTGAGGGCTGGGATTTGAAAAAAGCAGCCTTGCACAGTGCCCACAGCAGCAACTCCACAGTCACAGGCATTAGGTGTGTACCCCTGTTCCTGAGGGCGGTCTTCCTCCTCAGCACATAGTTCACAGGGAAGCACCCTTGTGACTGAGCAGAAGGTCTCAAGTCTTCCTTCTGTACAAGGAGCCACGAGCTGGAACACAACCCAGCGTTCCTGTCTTCTTTCACATGATGAAATCCAGTAGGCCCCTCCGTGCCCCATGTCTGCTGTAGTAAGAGAACACTGGCCACGTCCTCTGCACAGGACGCCAGCTAGGATTGCCCCGTAAGTCCAGGAAAGACACACGGTGTGTGGTCACAAGTGGAACAGTCTCCAGGGGCCACAGGATGCCTTACAAGGGGCCACGGGAGGGACAGCATGTGCAAAGTCTTCAGACTCCTGCACCATTAGCACACATCCTCCTCCACTTCCACAAGCAGTGCATGTGGGGCCTGTGGCCCTGTGGCCCCTCCTGATAGATATGGGTACCAAAAAGTTACTTCCTTTCTTTCTATGATAAGAAAACCAGCCAAGTGTGCTGGTGACAGCAACTGACCCTGGGCTTTAAGATTGGAGTGACGTTGTGAGAACAGGAGGGCTTGGGGGTGCTGGAGACCGTGGCTCCCATTTGTAAGAGCCAGTTCAATTTTCTTCTCAGGCATCATTGTGAATCTAGAGTTTTGTTTTTTTCCCACTCAAGTGACACTGTGACTCTCATTGTTAAATATTGGCTCCTTATGTCTTTTAAAATGTTTTAAAATTCTGATATTGGAATTGGAAACGGCAACCCACTCCAGTATTCTTACCTGGAGAATCCCACGGACAGAGGAGCCTGGGGGTCTGCAGTCCATGAGATTGCAAAGAGCTGGATACAACTGAGCAGCCGAGCGTACACACAGCGTAAACACAAAATGGGTTGATATACATGTGGCCCATGTGAAGCCACCGTTCAGTTGCTGAGTCTTAGTAGCCTAGAGGATGCTTACAGGCAGCAGACTCATCTGATTGTACCTAAACCGAGAGACACATACTGTCCCTCCTTTGGACTGAATCACAACAGATCCCATAAGCAATGAATGGTTCTCAGATGCTGATATGTGTGCAAACGTTTGCTCGGAGAGCGTGTTAAATTACAGAGATGGGGCCCTAGAATTCTGAACAGTAGCATTAGGGTTGAATTTCCATTGTTTTGGTAAAGTGGGATGGATCAGGTCCCCAGAATCTATGTTTTTAACTCCCAGGGTGGTTCTGGTGTGACACCCACAGACAAAGTGCCTTTGGGAGGGGAGGTGGGGGTCTCGTAGTGGGCTTGGCTGCTCTGGGGCCTCGTGTTCATCCGTGCACATGCGTGCGAGGCCAGGGAGGACGTGACCTCTGTCCTCTCCCCGCAGGAGGCCTGTCCGTGATGCCGGCCGTGCACACGTTCTCTCTCTTTGCGGGCATGGCGGTCCTCATCGACTTCCTCCTGCAGATCACCTGCTTCGTGAGCCTCCTGGGCTTGGACATTAAGCGGCAAGAGGTAAGCGGTCATCAGGACGGCAGCCCGTTTCCTTTGAGGCTGGAGTCTGGGTGGGGCAGCCGGAGGGTGACCTCTGTCTCCTTTGGTCCCCTCAGAAGAACCAGCTGGACGTTCTCTGCTGTGTCAGGGGGGCGGCAGACGACATGGGTGTCCAGGCTTCCGAGAGCTGCTTGTTCCGCTTCTTCAGAAACTCCTATGCCCCGCTTCTGCTCAAGGACTGGATGCGGCCCCTCGTGGTACGAGCCTGTGTGTCGTGGTGTCCCCAGACAGACTCGTCACCTGCGCTCTGAGCAGTCACCTTGGGAAGGGTGCCAACAGCTGTTAAGTATACATACGGAATGCATGGGACTTCGCTGGCGGCCCAGTGGTTCCACTGCAGCGGGCGCGGGTTCAGTCCCTGGTTGGGGAACGAAAATCCCTCACACAGTGTGCTATGGCCAAAAAAAGAGCCATAGCAGATAGGTACAAATGTATAGCATAGTTTTAGCAGTCAATATAAACAGGAGTTTGGGAGGCTTTGGGGGTTTTCTCAAAAAAATAATGACCTATTCATAGGAAGGGACAGCGTAGCACGGAGAGGAGCCTGCTGCCCTTCGCCAGCTTCCTCCCACGGTCTTAGGTAATTGTATTTCAGCACCAAAGCCGAGAGCCTGACATTCGCACAGCGAGTGTGTCTAGTTCTGTCAGTTTCCCACCTATTGCAGATTTGTGTAAGCACCACGGCCGCCAAGATAGTAAATCTGTCTCATCACTCTTGTCCTCAGCTTCAGTGTCACACACACACACCCACACCCTGACACACACACACGCTGACACACACACCCTGCCCCCTCCCTCTCTGTACTGTCGTTTGTCCCGAGCAGCCTGTAAGAGCACTTCCTATCCTAGTTTACATGCTGGATATACCCAGTAGCGATAGTGTATCACATCTCTGCTAAAAGCATAAATTCATTCTGGTAATAGAAATATTTAATGTTTATTNCATGTGCCACCCTGTGCCCACCCTTCTGTGAAAGCAGAGAAACCAAACCGCCTTTGAAGAAAATTCCTCATTCTCAGCTGATTCTGACTGGTCTGAGCGTTTGGTCCCAGGCTCCCCTCTGTGTCCTGGCCCTCCTGGCGGTGCAGAGGACTTGGAGTCCTGTGCAGTCTTCCAGCAGGATGGAATGCGAAGAGGGATGTGGGCATTTCAGGACATGAAAGGGTCTGTCCAGTTCTCTGTGGGGCATATGAGACCGCAGATCTGTCCTGGTGATGTTGCCTGGGGTAAAGGTCTAGGTTTTTCTTTCCCCTCTGTGCTGCTTGCCAGCCTGTCTGTACATGAGCTCTTGGGCTGCCCCCCTTCCCCATCCAGCCAGGCAGCCAGTCCCCATGGAAACAGGATCTGCCCAGAAATAGCAGAGACGACTGAGGTCTGGAGTTGGGGGGATTCAGACAGAAGGTGAGGGTTATATTTACATTATAATGGTAA
Source organism: Neotragus moschatus (assembly GCA_006410615.1). Lineage (NCBI taxonomy): Eukaryota > Metazoa > Chordata > Mammalia > Artiodactyla > Bovidae > Neotragus > Neotragus moschatus. Next base: position 24,313 of record SJYA01002825.1, read on the forward strand.
TTGCTGGACATCCCTGTTTTTCATTAAGAATACATAATATGACCCGAGTTCCATCAGTTACGTGTCATGTCTGCATTTTGAGACCTAGGCTAGCTACTGTGGGAGAACTCTCCCCCAAAACAAAATAGGAATGAACTTGCATCTTGATCTCNGTAGTAAATGCTGGACATCCCTGTTTTTCATTAAGAATACATAATATGACCCGAGTTCCATCAGTCATGTGTCATGTCTGCATTTTGAGACCTAGGCTAGCTACTGTGGGAGAACTCTCCCCCAAAACAAAGTAGGAATGAACCTTGCATCTTGATCTCCCTGCAGACTGAACACTCAGCCTGCATAAACAAGTCAGAGAGAATGCAGCTGTTTGGAAGGCAGCAGCCACCACTCACAGGGAGCTTCCTTTGAACCCGAATCGTGCCTGGCACCTCACTGACACTACTTCATTTACATACAGCCCTGTGAGGAGATGGGGGTACACCCATTTGCAGATGACACTGCTGCCAAAATTTAGTCATTTTACCCCGGGGTTCCAGGACTGAGGATGATCGCAGGGCCACCTGACTCCAGGGCCCCCGTCCTTTCCTGTCTCCTGTTAAACAGCATGGCTGGGCACACACTGTAAAAAAAAACACGTTGGATGGCCAAGTAGAGCCAACTACAGGAACGAGCAGCTGCGTGCAAAGAAACCAAAGCAGCAAAGTGTGGGAAAGCATAAGCTAGACCTTCCTCTTTCCTTTTCAAGGGCTTCCCTGTCCCTGAAGTTGACAGCTGGTCTGACCCCTGAGCCCGGGGTCACGTGACCCCACTAAGCTTGGATGCCCAGATCCTGCAGGTGCGGCACGAGGTGTGGCCTCTGACACCGCTGTCTTGTCATAGGGGACACGCTGCCTACAGCGCGGCCGTCAACATCCTGGACAACGGCACGAGCGTGGGAGCCACGTACTTCATGACTTACCACACGGTGCTGCAGACCTCGGCTGACTTCATCGATGCCATGGAGAAGGCTCGCCTCATTGCCAGCAACATCACCAGGACCATGAACCAGCAAGGAGGTGATCACCGGGTGTTCCCATACAGGTAAAGTGNTTTCATGACCTACCACACGGTGCTGCAGACTTCGGCTGACTTCATCGATGCCATGGAGAAGGCCCGCCTCATCGCCAGCAACATCACCAGGACCATGAACCAGCAAGGAGGTGATCACCGTGTGTTCCCATACAGGTAAAGTGTACACGAGGGTGTCCTGGAGAGCAGCCCCACACGCCAGGGCTTCCTTGCTGGGGTTGGCGGGGAATGGGGGGGTATGGTGCTAACACGTGGCTTTCCTTCTGACCCTGGCTCCATCCTGAGCTTGGGGGAAACCTGTCACTGGATATGGCGTCTGGGCAAGGAGAGCCAGATTGTGCAGCACCTGCCAGAGTCTCAAGGTGGAGCTCACCCTGCAGAATAGCAGCGGGGGGCGAGGGTGGGGGTGCCTGGGAAGCAGCCCTACAGAGAGGGCCCAGCAAGGCAGGGCTCCCAACGCAGATTACTGGAGATGGCGCCTTTATGGAGGTTTCTTGCTTTCATTTATTAATTTTTATTTCATTATAAAGAAAATATTGGGACTTCTTTGGCGCTCCAGTGGTTAAGACGTTACAGTTCCATCGCAGGGGGCATGTGTTTGATTCCAAGTCAGGGAACTAAGATTCCACATGCCAGAGGGGTGTGGCCCAAAAAATTAAGGAAATATTTTATGAAATACTGAATTTAGAAAATATAGAAAAGTAGGAGAAACAAGTCATTTCCCCACCAACCCCCAGGGTCTCAGTTCAGGAACCCTTGACTTTTTCCTGACAGAGGGCCAGCTTGTTGTCCTGTGGAAGGAGCTCTCAGTGGGTGTCCTGACCTCTAGGAGGAGCTGGTTAACTTTGCCGAAATGGCATGATCTCCTCAGGTTCTGCACAGACCCTGTTTGGCTGGGGGTAATCCTCCAGATAGACCAAGGTTCGTTTTCCCAAAGTACCATGAAACATTCTTCTTAGATGAATGCCTGCAAAGCAGAACAGGGGCTTCCCTGATGGCTCTGCAGGTGAAGAAGCCGCCTGCAGTATAGAAGATGCAGGAGACACAGGTTTGATCCCTGGGTCGGAAAGATTCCCTGGAAGAGGGCATGGCAACCCACTCTAGTCTTCTTGCCAAGAAAATCCCCTGGACAGAGGAGCCTGGTGGGCTCCAATCCAGGGGGTCACAGAGAGTCAGACATGACTGACCAGTCGCAGCACAAAGCAGAATGGACTGGGCACATGAACAGAAACTTGATATAAGATATACGTCTGCGAGGCCCTGCTTTGGGCGTCAGTGGTCAGAGAACCAGCTGAACTGCCAACGGTGAGTCTTACAAAAACAGGGAGGCTTCCTGTGAGGCCTGCCTCAGGGTGGCTTCATTTCGCAGTGGCGGCAGGATGAGGAGCTAAGCGTCCCGGAGTGAGGACGAGCACTAACAGACCGCTCTCCCCTTTCCAGCATGTTCTACGTCTTCTATGAGCAGTACTTGACCATGATTGACGACACTGTCTTCAACCTGGGCGTGTCCCTGGGCGCCATCTTCCTGGTGGCCGTGGGCCTCCTGGGCTGTGAGCTGTGGTCTGCGGTCGTCATGTGCGCCACCATCGCCATGATCCTCGTCAACATGTTTGGCGTCATGTGGCTGTGGGGCATCAGCCTGAACGCGGTTTCTCTGGTCAACCTGGTCATGGTGAGCCCTGGGGGAGTGTGCGGCCCTCACTCCTGTGCCACCGACGTGCCTTGTTCCTTGGGGTGAAACGGCAAGGTCAGCTCTTGCTTTTGGTGCACACGGGCAGTTGGACGTGGTCACGTAACGATGACAGTGTGACTCACGGTCTGGCTGAAGTATTCTGCCTGTATTATTCTACAGGGAGAGTTGTCGAAGGATGTAGCCTGATGATAGCAAGATGTTCCATTTCCACTTGGAAAAATTGCCCCTTCAGAATGGAATTTTCTGACCAGGACTTTTTGCCTCTCATATAGTTGCCAGTTGCTTTTTAAGTGTTAAATATATGAGTATCTGAAAAAGTATGAACAGAAGCTAGACCCAGTGCATGTACCCTTCAGATAGAAGAACCTGTTTCAGGGGGAGTGGCAGTGGGGAGCCCCTGCTAAAGAGATGACAGTGTGCTGTCTGGGTTGGGGCTGCGAGGACCTTGAGAGGTTTCAGCCGCTTCCCCCAGAGAAGGCCGATCTGCTGGAGCAATCTGGAGATTCCGCGGGCTTCCCGGGACAACTGATGTGGGTGCCATGGGGACTTTGTCTTACAAGTAGAAGNATAGAAGAACCTGTTTCAGGGGGAGTGGCAGTGGGGAGCCCCTGCTAAAGAGATGACAGTGTGCTGTCTGGGTTGGGGCTGCGAGGACCTTGAGAGGTTTCAGCCGCTTCCCCCAGAGAAGGCCGATCTGCTGGAGCAATCTGGAGATTCCGCGGGCTTCCCGGGACAACTGATGTGGGTGCCATGGGGACTTTGTCTTACAAGTAGAAGGGGCTCTGCTTGGGGCTCCTTGACGCCCCCCAGGGTGCCCTGGTAACCACAGATCCCGGGAAGAGGGTGGCT
>SJYA01002826.1:0-12763 GCA_006410615.1 Neotragus moschatus
CTCCAATACTTTGGCCACCTGATGCAAAGAGCTGACTCATTTGAAAAGACCCTGATGTTGGGAAAGACTTAAGGCAGGAGCAGAAAGGGACAACAGAGGATGAGATGGTTGGATGGCATCACTGACTCAGTAGAGATGAGTTTGAGTAAACTCTGGGAGTTGGTGTTGGATAGGGAGGCCTGGTGAGCTGCAGTCCATGGGGTGGCAAAGAGTCAGACATGACTGAGTGACTGAACCAAACTGAACTTGGAAAGATCATTCTAGACAAAGGAAATAGTCATTGTTCTACTCAGAGGTGGGAATATGCTTGGTATCTCTTGCATGTTTGAGGCCAATTTCCTAATGAGATAAAATTAAAGAAGAGAGGAGATAGGAGGAGAGGTAGGCAGGAGTTAAACCGTGCAAGGTCCTGGAGGCTGTGCGTCAACCTGGATATTATTCTAAATACAGGAGGAAGCCGTTGAAGAGTTTCAAAGCGGGAAGTAAAAAGGTGGCATTGTTAATTTAAATGATCACTTTGCTGTGGAGGACAGGTGACAGGGACAGAATGGAAAAGATTCTAAGAGATCAGCATTTGGAGTAGATAAATAGAAGAAAAGTGGATTCTTAGGAGTATAGATGCACTGTGGAGATAGAAATGTTAGAACTTAACTGACGGAGAGGACAGCAAGGTGAAGAAAAGGGAAGAAGCAAAGGTGACTCCTGGACTTTTTACTTATTATTCAGTGGAGTGGTGAGAGGGAGTGGTGCTGAATTTACTAAGAGGGAAAACTGGAGAGGGACAACATGCGTGGAAAATCAGAGTTGAATTGAGCACTCATTATGTTTGAGGAATCTCATAAATATTCCAGAGGAACTGATGGATTAGCATCAGGATAGACCAATTGGGACCTTGGGTGAAGGAATGAACCAGAGTTACATATTTGGAATCATCAGCATAGAGGTGACATTTAAAACCCTGATACAGGATTGGATCAAGAAGGGGAGAAGAGNTTGAATTGAGCACTCATTATGTTTGAGGAATCTCATAAATATTCCAGAGGAACTGATGGATTAGCATCAGGATAGACCAATTGGGACCTTGGGTGAAGGAATGAACCAGAGTTACATATTTGGAATCATCAGCATAGAGGTGACATTTAAAACCCTGATACAGGATTGGATCAAGAAGGGGAGAAGAGCAGACCAAGGACTAAACCTCAGATACTCTGTAGCTCTGATTCTTGAGTTGAAGCTCCCATGGGAGTTGAGGGATGTTTAAACATGATACCTGTGTTCATCTGTGTGCTATGATGGCGAGGTAAGAACCAGTACTCTTTATGAATATCTTAGGAGGATCTTTATGTGGCAACACTATTCTCAGCTATTAGAGTAGAAGTCACAAAATCCCTCTTTTATGATAAAAAGCCAGATTCATTAAATTTACCAATTCAACTTAATTTTGTTTCAACTAGATTTAATCAGTGAAGTTCTATTTAAAAACAAGAATTTCCTGTGCGCTTAGTCACTCAGTCATGTCCAACTCTTTGTGACTCCATGGATTATAGCCTACCAAGCTCCTCTGTCCATGGGATTTCCCAGGCAAGAATACTGCAGTGGGTTGCCATACCCTCTTCCAGGGTGTCTTCCCAACCCAGGGATTGAACCCAGGTCTCCCATGTTGCGGGCAGTTTCTTTACCATCTGAGCCACCGGGCAAGTTCATGAATACTGGAGTGGGTAGCCTATTCCTTCTCTAGGAGATCTTCCTGACCCATGAATCGAACCAGGGTGTCCTGCATTGCAGGCAGATTCTTTTACCAGCTGAGCTACCAGGGAAGCATCGCAATAATGAAAATCAATTAGATCAGTAAGAGCAAAGCATGCAAGATGAGTGACAGTCTTCAACCGCAAAGAAGTCTGAGTAATGAATGATGGAGATACCATTATGTGAATCCCTTAGCACATAATGTATTCATTGACTAAATGTGTCAACTGTGATCCTACATCCTTAGAGACTGTTGGGTTTAATAAAGCCCACACTATCCCATCATTGTCAGGTACTTGATTTCAGCTTGCAGTGATTAATTGAAAGTTCTTCCTTGCATTATTTCAACTCACCTCATCAAGTATGATGTCTCCCTCAAAAAGATCCAGTCCCAGATCTAAGAAGGAAGATAAAAAATTTTGTTAGCAAATTGGATTCAAATTCCTCACTTAATAAAGAATGTAAAATTAAAAATCCACAAACCTTCATTGATATCAAATATATCCCGGTCAAGTCCATTATCTACATCTTTAACAAAAATAACAAAAACACATTGAATGTTGTGTTTATGAAAGAAGAAAATCTTTATCAACCACTGATTAGAAGTAAGCAAGTTTCTTTTGTCTCATATAAGAGAGTACCATGCTCTGATTCAATATACATTGATTGATCGATTGATTGAGAACCTCCTTTGAGTCAGGCTTGGGGCTATGGAGTTTTGCATACATATCCTCTTGTTTTATCCATGTTCCCTGAATGACAAATAACTCCAGGAATAAGAAATTGGTCACTCCATATAATATTAATTTGAAGGACTAGATTAGAACTAGATAGGAAGTAAATGTTTACACAAGGTAAAATCAGTTCAAGCAACCCATATATGTATATTCCTTGCTAATAATGTACCTTGGAACTCTCAAGCAAAATTCCTAATCTATATTTGAACTATTCTTTAGTTTCAAAAGGTAGATAATATGTCCAAACCTCTAAGTGTACAACTGAATAGGAAGAACATCAGGTCCATCTGATCTGACATAAAGACAGCAAAAATAACAATAGTAGATATTTATGGGATGCCAATATGTCAGTCACTGTGTTTGGACTTTCTTATACCAGCATCTGTTTTTTTTTGCTGAGTATGTGGAACCCCTGAGCAGAAACAATAAAATGTTCTTCAATAAATCAAAAGAAGCCAGTGCTTGATCAAAGTTCAATGCAAGTATGCATTATGCTTAGCATTAAATGTGTCCTAAGTTCTGTGCTGTGGCTCTATTATTCACACGACCTTCTTTTACTATGTGTGCTGTGCCATGCTTGGTCACATAAGGCAAAACTCAAAATAGACTCACCAAAGATTTCTGGAGTTGGCTGGGAAACAAACACATAAGAAAATGATATTATTATGATGTCTGTGACATAAATAGTCTTATTGATTCCTATTTCCATCTAGCCATCTGTGGGGTTTTGTTTTTTCCTTAATATTATGGATTAGTTTCTGGCATGTATTCAAGAGAACTAAATCAGAGTCTAAGATAACTTTTTGACCCAAGGGTCTTCTCATTTCATATAAAAAATGAAACAGTCTGTTGTATGAATTTGAAGGGGTAAAGCAAGAAGCCAAGTTCTCAGATTCAAAAGAAGGTAGAACATGAGTCTGCCCTCCAATAAGTGTTCACATTAAACATGATTTTCTAAAGAATTCATGGAGCTTCATTTGAAAAATCTAATAACTTATTCTTGGCATTAAAATATTATAATTTATAATGATGCTTTAAACAGAAAATTTTATTGAAGACCTCATTAACTATGGTTTAATTTCACATTTCACTCAAGACTCTGTCTTCAAAGTCAATACCAAATATTTCAGAAAAAAAAAAAACAACCTATGGCTATACTTTGCAAATGAAAAAAACAAACTGAAAATAGATTCTCTACAGGTGACCAAATGAAGGGCTCCTCAGTGGCTCAACGGTAAAGAATTCACCTACAAAGGCCCGAGACACAGCAGACGCGAGTTTGATGCCTGGGTCAGGAAGATTTCTGGAGAAGGAAATGACAACCCACTCCAGTATGCTTGCCTGGAAAACTCCATAGACAGAGAAGCCTTGTGGGCTACAGTCCATGGAGTCGCAAAGAGTCGGACACAACTGAAGCAAGTGGGCAGCAGCAGACCAAATGAAACTCAGACCACATACCCAGTGGAAAAAACTAAGTAAACCTGAGATTTCTTAATGAAGTCTAGTTTAAAAAGCTCTTGGACTTGTAGACAGTAGGTCTGGGTTTAATTCCTGCTTCTACCAACTACCAGCAAGTCATTTCACCTTCCCGGTACTCAGATACTCGGAGTATCTGTACAGTGTGGTCAGTGCTAGCTTTCTGGGTATTCTGACAGTTATATGATATAATGTGAAAGAATGTGGCAAACTATAATAAAATGTCATACAAATGTAAGGGACAATTTTATTTAAATACAGATTACCTGTAGGTTCTTGAATCTACATACTAGAATCAATTGGGGTATCTGGCAAGCAGTGAGGATAAATTGGTTGGATGGTGACCACCCTTTTTTTATATTAACTAGTGTCTTGATTGTCTCACACCTTGGCCACACATAGGCACACCCTCACAGAGGAATGCCAACACACCTCCTGAAAAACATTATCAAGCATTCATTCATAATTACAAGTTTTAATGAGTCTCCCATGGAATCTCTTGTTCTCACTGCTGTAGTTCTGTTCACAGAATATTAGTTCAACATAATAATTGTTATTTAAAAATCACAACTAAAGATTCTCCTCAGGCATTTGAAACTTCATTTAAAACCTCAATTATGGTTACCAGGGGATGTTGGAGGGAGAGATAAGTTGGGAGATTGGGATTGACATATACAAACCACTTACATAAGATAGGTAACTAATAAGTCCCTACCGTAAAGCACAGGGAACTCAACTCAATACTTTGTAATGGCCTGTATGGAAAAAGAATCTTTAAAAGAAAGAAGGAAAAAGAGTGGATTATATGTATAACTGATTAACTTTGCTGCATACCTGAATCTAATGCAACATTATAAATCAACTACATTCCGATAAAAATAATAAATAAAACCTCAAGTTGGTTTGTGGAACCAACTACCTGTCATTGGAGAAAGATGGTGTAACCTGATGAAGAAGAAGAGAGATTCCACGCTACAAGACTTAAGCATTGGCTGTGCCCATGACATTCATCATTCATCTGTCATGTCTCACATTCCTATAACAGCAATACATATCACATTCCTTAGTAAAAACGGAATGATTTTCAAGTTTCCATCTAATCGTAAGAAAACTTGTTACACAACAATGAAACTGCAGAGAAAACATAATTTTATCTCATATCCCTGACTTTTCCTCTGGTGCGTCTTCTTCTCACTCCCAGTACTCTGCCTGCCCCTGCTCACCAAAAAAAAAAAAACACACACACACACACAAAAAAAACCACATATTTCATTTCATTAACATTTTGAAATTCCTTAAAAAACAAAAAACAGGTTGTCCTTTAGTAATCATTATCAACTATCCCCAATTTTTCTAATTTTTTCCCCTACATTGTTTCCTTACCAAGCCAGAAACCAAGAGGAGGGCAGCAGAGCATAGAAACCAAGGCAGATACCAAGAAGTCATGCTGAGACTTCCAGCTGAAAGCTGTGAACTATGCAATTCAGAGCAGCATTTACTTTTTAAAAGGCAAACAGCACAACATATAGCCTTTGATCTTAATGATCCCTCTGGCAGGTCAGTCGACTGCAGTAGTAATACCTCCAATCAAAAAGTTAAAGTCCAATATCCTTAGCACAGCTCTGCAGAGCTCATTGGTTGTTTTTTGTAGGTGTTTATTTCCCCTGTGTCAACATTCAGTAGCCAAACGCCTGACTGAGAACTGTTAACGGCCCCAAGATTATTAAGTGCCACTTGAGAACAATAATATTGAGTTAATTTCTAATCTCAATCTTTCAAATGTAAACATTTGTGAAGTTCTTTCTGTTCTTCTAGCCCTGAGCTGCTTTAATATATATAGTTATGGCCATCACGGTTTGTTGTTCATGCATTTAATAAAAATGTATTGACTTATAATACAAAATCCATTAATGTCCTAGAAATTTGGCATACTTGACATTCACATTCAAAGTAGCAAAACAGCAACACATGTCCCTCCTGAGTATTCCCATCATGCAAAGTCAAGAGAACACTTAGAAACCAGTGTTCCCAACCCATCTCTCAGTTCTTCCTCACTTTTTCTTCTTGGGGTAATTTCTCTTTAGAGACAATCTGCTTTCTCATTTCCCAGGGTTTCACTCTCAAGTGTGATGTAGGATAATACTTTTGAAATGTGAATTTTTTTTTTCCTCCTCAGTATTTCCTTCACTCAAGACCAGTCTTTGCTCATCCTGCACTAATAAAAAAAGATCAGAGGACTTCCCTGGTGGCTTAGTGGTAAAGAATCCACCTGCCAATGCAAGAGACATGGGTTCAATCCCTAGTCCAGGAAGATCCCATGTGCCACTGGGCAACTAAGCCCATATACCACAACTACTGAGTCCAAGGTCCTAGAGCCTGTGCTCTAAAACAAGGGTAGCTACCACATGAGAAGCTCTTGCATCGCAACTAGAGAGAAGCCTCCCTCGCTGCAACTAGAGAAACGCCCATCAGCAGCAAAGACCTAGCACAGCCGTAAATAAAGGATCTGAAAAGACATGATGCAGAGACGAAAGGCCTGCTTTGTGAAGGGAGGATTCTTTGTGAATATAAGCAAGTCAGCCCACCCTCTGAGAATAGAAGAGTTAAAGGGAAAAGTTAAAGATGGTAGGGATGATCAATTTCTCACTTGTTCCTGGGGAACACGCAGATAGTTTGTGGGATCCAAAATCAAACACACCTATTTCCTGGTAAGAGATGCAAGGGAACAACGTGCTCTACAAAAGAAGTCATGTCTTCAGTGTGTGTGTCTGTTAGTCTCTCAGTCGTGTCCAGCTCTTTACAACCCATGGACCATAGCCTGCCAGGCTCCTCTGTCCTGGACATTCTCCAGGCAAGAATACTGGAGGGGTTGCCATTCCCTTCTCCAGGAGATCTTCTCGACCCAGGGATAGACTTCTGGCCTGCTGCATTGTCTGAGCCACCAGTGGAGGAGAATAAATCCTCTGAGGCTGAGAGTGCCCAGAAGTAACAAAGAAAAGGACCAGGACTGACGGGCCACGTGGATAGGAATGGCTCCACAGCAGACTGCACAGAATGACAGCCAGCCCAGACAGAGTGATGGAAGTTTCGGAGGATGCTTGTGACGACAGACGACATCGGGAGCAGATGGGGCCTCGGCTGTTAAGTTTAGGCACAAGCCTAGGGGTAAAAGAAATCTTGAATTTGGTACAATTGAATGTCTCCACTTGTGTGGATAGGGACCCAAAATGATAACGTTGGTTACAAAAAACTAAAGGTAAGCTAAGATGTGAAGCTGAGACTCCTGACTGCATTCCGTATGTGCCAGGACAAGCAGTTCACATTTGAAGTTGGGNTAAGTTTAGGCACAAGCCTAGGGGTAAAAGAAATCTTGAATTTGGTACAACTGAATGTCTCCACTTGTGTGGATAGGGACCCAAAATGATAACGTTGGTTACAAAAAACTAAAGGTAAGCTAAGATGTGAAGCTGAGACTCCTGACTGCATTCCGTATGTGCCAGGACAAGCAGTTCACATTTGAAGTTGGGGAACTGGAAGCAGGAAGAGAGGAGGCAGCATCGTAGGACTGATGGAGTCTGTTTTGAATCTTAATTATTAATACAACAGACAGACACAGCCTTGCTACAAATCTCACAGAGTTGTGGAGGCATAGCTGAAATCCAACTATAATGTGTTTTGACAACAATTAATGGATACTTTTACATTTCCTTCTTTCTGGGGTTGTCAGTGACACTCTTTAAAGCAGAAATTATACTTGAGCTAGTCTAACACACCTCCGATTTTATCCCACCCCCTAGGAAAATTTTTCAAACTCATCTCGGAGCCTGAAGTCGGATCCCGGGAAAACATCTCTCTCTGTGGTTCTTGGTCCTCCCCTGGTCTTCCTTTCTCCCAGGTAGTATGGAAGGAACAGGGATTCATAACCAGGAAACCCAGGGCTTGAGATTCTCAGCCTTATGAATTGTTCTGAAAGCATCTTAAGCTATTGGGAAATCATATTTCCCTTAGGAATGTAGTTCTATGGATCCTCAGGGAATATGAGTTCATTCTAGACCTGAGAGTAGCAGGCCATGAGTAAAGAACTTTCTAACAAGAAACAGCAGAGAGATTGCAACAGAGATCCCAAAGACTTTGTATCTTTCTTCTTGTAATACCCGTTTCCTTCACTTGATTCTCTTTCCAGAAATAAAAAATATTTTTTTCAAAACGGACTCATAGATACAGAGAATAAACACATGGTTACCAGAGGAGATGGGGTGAGGGGAGTAAAGAGACAGAGGAGAGAGATTAGGAGACACAGACTTCCACTTGCAAAATAAATGGGTCATCTGCACGACGTGTACAGTTCAGGGGATACAGTCAGCAACTGTGTCGTATCTGCGTCTGGTGACAGACGGTGACTAGACATGCAGNTAAAGAGACAGAGGAGAGAGATTAGGAGACACAGACTTCCACTTGCAAAATAAATGGGTCATCTGCACGACGTGTACAGTTCAGGGGATACAGTCAGCAACTGTGTCGTATCTGCGTCTGGTGACAGACGGTGACTAGACATGCAGTGGTGAACATTTTGAAATGTATAGAAATACTGAGTCACTATGTTGTACAGCAGGAACTAACATAGTGTTGCAGGTCACGTACGCTTCAAAAACAAACACTTTCATAGAAAACGAGATCAGATTTTCAGCTCCTAGAGGCAGGAGTAGGGGAGGGGAATTGGGTGAATACGGGAACAAGGCTCAGACTTCTAGTCATAAGATAAACAAGATCCACTCACTTTCTGAGACAGCCCACATCCTGTTCATGGAATAGATATCTCTCTAGATAAACTTTCACTTAAAAAGAGATAAGTACTAGGGATATAACGTACAAATGGCAAATATAATTAACACTGCTGTATGTTATATATGAAAGTTATTAGTAAATTCTAAGAGTTCTCATCACAAGGAAACTACTTTTTTCTACTTTAATTTTGTATTTATATGAGATGATGGATGCTCAGTAAACTTATTGTGATCATCATTTCATGATGTAGGTAAGTAAAATTATTATATTTTCATCAAGTCACCTTAAATTTACACAGTCCTGTATGTCAATTATAGCTCAATAAAACTGGGTAAAAAAAAAAGTTTTGTAAGTTATTTGATTAGTTTCCCAATATTAGACTTTTATGAAGTCTTATAAGCACTTGTATAACGTATTGGGGAAGTACACAAATTTAAATTTAACTAAATGGAGCTAGGAAAAAGTAAAAGAATGGGGAATGTGGTGATGGTAGAAGTCCCTGGGCAACTAGGAGGACACAGATTCAATAGTGTCCCAGCCAAGTAAAGGGCAGAAGAGCTCCTAGGACATCTGAATACCCATGTGTTGTGCAGACAAAATCGCATTCTTCACACAGATCTTCTAAGCCCCTCCCCCAAATTACTATCTCTTACTCCATTTTCCAAAATCGTGGTATGTTTCTGTATTATTTAGGATTTTCCAGGGAAGCAGAACTGATAGGATAAATATATATAGATAGAGAAATTTATTTTAAGGAAATGGCTCACATCATTGCAGAGGCTTGCCAGTCCAAAATCTGCAGAGTGGGCCAGCATGTTGGAGACCTAGAGAAAAGCTGATATTGCAGACTTAAAAAAAGAAAAAAAAAAGTTCAAAAGCAGTCTGCAGACAGANTATATTTTCATCAAGTCACCTTAAATTTACACAGTCCTGTATGTCAATTATAGCTCAATAAAACTGGGTTAAAAAAAAAGTTTTGTAAGTTATTTGATTAGTTTCCCAATATCAGACTTTTATGAAATCTTATAAGCACTTGTATAACATATTGGGGAAGTACACAAATTTAAATTTAACTAAATGGAGCTAGGAAAAAGTAAAAGGATGGGGAATGTGGTGATGGTAGAAGTCCCTGGGCAGCTAGGAGGACACAGATTCAATAGTGTCCCAGCCAAGTGAAGGGCAGAAGAGCTCCTAGGACATCTGAATACCCATGTGTTGTGCAGACAAAATCGCATTCTTCACACAGATCTTCTAAGCCCCTCCCCCAAATTACTATCTCTTACTCCATTTTCCAAAATCGTGGTATGTTTCTGTATTATTTAGGATTTTCCAGGGAAGCAGAACTGATAGGATAAAAATATATAGATAGAGAAATTTATTTTAAGGAAATGGCTCACATCATTGCAGAGGCTTGCCAGTCCAAAATCTGCAGAGTGGGCCAGCATGTTGGAGACCTAGAGAAAAGCTGATATTGCAGACTTAAAAAAAGGGAAAAAAAAGTTCAAAAGCAGTNAGATAGAGAAATTTATTTTAAGGAAATGGCTCACATCATTGCAGAGGCTTGCCAGTCCAAAATCTGCAGAGTGGGCCAGCATGTTGGAGACCTAGAGAAAAGCTGATATTGCAGACTTAAAAAAAGAAAAAAAAAAGTTCAAAAGCAGTCTGCAGACAGAATTTCCTCTTCTTCTGGGGACCCCTGTCTCTCATTGCTTCAATCCTTCAACGGATTAGATGAGGCCCACCCAAGGAGGAGCAAGTCATCTGCTACTCAAAGTCTAGTAATTTAAGTGTTAATATCACCTAAAACACTTTCACAGGGACATTTATATCTGTGTTTGACAAATATCTGGACACTGTGGCCTAGCCAGGTTGACACANAGATAGAGAAATTTATTTTAAGGAAATGGCTCACATCATTGCAGAGGCTTGCCAGTCCAAAATCTGCAGAGTGGGCCAGCATGTTGGAGACCTAGAGAAAAGCTGATATTGCAGACTTAAAAAAAGGGAAAAAAAAGTTCAAAAGCAGTCTGCAGACAGAATTTCCTCTTCTTCTGGGGACCTCTGTCTCTCATTGCTTCAATCCTTCAACGGATTAGATGAGGCCCACCCACAGGAGGAGCAAGTCACCTGCTACTCAAAGTCTAGTAATTTAAGTGTTAATATCACCTAAAATACTTTCACAGGGACATTTATATCTGTGTTTGACAAATATCTGGACACTGTGGCCTAGCCAGGTTGACACATGAAATGAAGCATCACAGCTTTGCTGCTCTTATTTCCTGGGCTCTTGATGATCACCTGTTTATGGATGGCCACTTGTCACACTAGAGGTGNACTTTCACAGGGACATTTATATCTGTGTTTGACAAATATCTGGACACTGTGGCCTAGCCAGGTTGACACATGAAATGAAGCATCACAGCTTTGCTGCTCTTATTTCCTGGGCTCTTGATGATCACCTGTTTATGGATGGCCACTTGTCACACTAGAGGTGACCACTGTTGCCACTCAATACAAGTGTCTCGACTGTCAGCTGTAACCCTGGCTGAAGACAAAGATGTTATTTATTACAGTTCAGGAGGAGCACCAAGGACGATACAGTCACATCTTTGAAGCTAGAGAAATATCCAAGGACAAAGAGTAATCTTAGAGATTTCAGGAAGCCAGTAGGCTGAGACCCCGAGGAACAATTCTGTTCTTATACCAAATGATCCTACTTCAAATCTCTGTACTTGTTTTATACTAAGAGACAGCCCACAAAGAAAGAGTGGGGGGTGGGGGTTGGAAATTGCTGTGGCACAACGAGATAAACAGCTTCCTCCTACCACTACAAGAGGGTCACCAGGTGGCTTGTAAAGTTCTCCAACCCTAGTCTAGTTCAGTTGGCTTGGTGTCGTTAAGAATTCACCCCAAGCTCACACAGGTCCACAGGAGGCATCCATTGATTCTGTGATGGAAATGGTCCCAGCTGAGATGGCTCCTAAGCTAATACCTGTACAAATACTTTCTGGGACTGTTCAAGAGGTTTAATGGCCTGAGGGACTTCCCTGGCAGTCCAGTGGTTAAGAACTCTGCCTACCAGGGAGAAGGGCAGGGCGAAAGGATAATTACGGAGTTTGAGATGGACATGTACACACTGTTATATTTAAAGTAGGTAACCAACAAGGGCCTACAAGTTCCCAACAGGGAACTCTGCTCAATGTTATGTGTCAACTTGGATGGGAAGGGAGTTTGGGGGAGAATGGATACACATATATTATGACTGAGTTGCTCTGCTCTGAACCCGAGTCTATCACATTGGTAATCAGCTATACTCCAATATTAAATAAAAAGCTAAAAAAAAAAAAAAAGTTAAAAAAAAATCAGCCTTCCATTGCAGGGGGCACAGATTCAATCTCTGGATGGGGAAGTAAGATCTCACAAGTCACACGATACAGCCCAAAAAAAGAGTTTTTATGTCATCAAACTCCAATCCAGTTTTCTACTCCTGTATCTCAGGCGGGCAAAGACTTGGAAGAAGGAATTAATCACTCTTCTTTCTGGCTGCACTTATGTATGATAGTCACTACCCAAAGTTATAGTTATTATATATATTATATAGTCAAGGCTACATATTGTCACTCTACTTATTTAACTTATATGCAGAGTACATCATGAGAAATGCTGGGCTGGAGGAAGTACAAGCTGGAATCAAGATTGGCAGCAGAAATATCAGTAACCTCAGATATGCAGATGACACCACCCTATGGGAGAAAGAGAAGAAGAACTAAAGAGCCTCTTGATGAAAGTGAAAGAGGAGAGTGAAAAAGTTGGCTTAAAGCTCAATATTCAGAAAACTAAGATCATGGCATCCTGTCCCATCACTTCATGGCAGATAGATGGGGAAACAGGGGAAACATTGGCTGACTTTATTTTTCTGGGCTCCAAAATCACTGCAGATGGTGATTGCAGCCATGAAATTAAAAGATGCTTAGTCTTTAGGAGGAAAGTTATGCCCAACCTAGACAGCATATTAAAAA
>SJYA01002826.1:16382-59426 GCA_006410615.1 Neotragus moschatus
GGCATCCTGTCCCATCACTTCATGGCAGATAGATGGGGAAACAGGGGAAACATTAGCTGACTTTATTTTTCTGGGCTCCAAAATCACTGCAGATGGTGATTGCAGCCATGAAATTAAAAGATGCTTAGTCTTTAGGAGGAAAGTTATGCCCAACCTAGACAGCATATTAAAAAACAGACATTACTTTGTCAACAAAGGCCCATCTAGTCAAGGCTATGGTTTTTCCAGTGGTCATGTATGGATGTGAGAGTTGGACTATAAAGAAAGCTAAGTGCCAAAGAATTGATGCTTCTGAACTGTGGTGTTGGAGAAGACTCTTGAGAGTCCCTTGGACTGCAAGGAGATCCAACCAGTCCATTCTAAAGGATATCAGTCCTGGGTGTTCATTGGTAGGACTGATGATGAAGCTGAAACTCCAGTACTTTGGCTACCTGGTGCAAAGAGCTGACTCATTGGAAAAGACCCTGATGCTGGGAAAGACTGAGGGCAGAAGAAGGGGATGACAGAGGATGAGATGGCTGGATGGCATCACCGACTCAATGGACATGGGTTTGGGTAGACTCCAGGAGTTGGTTAGGGACAGGGAGGCCTGGCATGCTGCGGTTCATGGGGTCACAAAGAGTTGGACACAACTGAGTGACTGAACTGAGATTTATATATACTATATATAAACTACTCACTGAAATTTGTAACTGCCAGTGCTTGGCACTTAATAGGTGTTTGGTAAACACTTATTGGGAAGAAATGAGAATGAACTATTTGAAAATCAGTATCTAGAAATTGCTCTCGTTATAGATGTACCCTAGTGGCACTAGTCACGTAACATGTTTTTCTTGGGCACAGAGGCCAATAAAACCACATGCTTTTGTCCTGTATGTTTTTGTCCAATAAAAATTAAATATTAAAAATTTCCCACTGGGAAGAAAAGTAAGGCTTTGTTGTGACCTATTGTTCTGGGTTGCCTGTGCACAGATCAAGTTTTCACAGTTTCCTTGGGCCAAATCAGACTTACATGCAAAGTGACGTAAGAGTCCTTCCCAGGGGTGAGGTTGTGTGTGTCCAACACGAACATGGTGTTAAAAGCTATTCATCAATATGGCAATATTCAGTGTAAGCTCACTCCATTTATTTTTGAGGAAATTTCTGCCAAATACCCAATTACCATAGTTTGTCAGTTGTTCTTTAAGTAAATATGGTTTTTTATGTAATGAGAAAAGCAGCTAGTTTAGTTCGTTTCTCAAAAAACACAGAAGTGTTTTTCCTCAAAACCGTGTATGTTGAGCGCATGGATCATTGGCTATTTGGGTCAGCTAAGGTGACACTCTTTGGCCCTTAGATATAATCACTAAAGTGCAATTAATCTAATTTAACAATGAGCAGGTGACACCTTCCATGTGCCCATGCGTCATCCAGCTTGTTTTTCCCTGAACTGGCTTTTTGTTTCATTTTGTTTTACAGTGTCCTGCGAAGGTAAGCCACCCAGACATGTGCTAAAATGACAGCTACTTTGCAAGGAATACATAAATGACACTGTCTGTCAAGTGACAACAGAAAGAGAGCAGGAAGTAAACAGGGTCCCGTGCAGTGTGCAAGCCTGGACTGGCGCCATCGGGGAGAAACTCCACTCGGTTGCGTTGGGCCTGAGCATCAGTGGCACTGCTTAAGCCTTTACTCCCTCTGGAGGGAGAAAACTTGCTGGACAGAAGCAAAGGAAATTTGAGAGTTTAGTTCTCTTTCTTCCTTCCGTTTTCTGGGCTCCAGCTTTGAACACGCAGTAACATTCGGCCTGAGCCACTTAAACCACAAAAACTACTGAGAAAGAAAAGCTTGATTGTATGATTCACTTCATTGTCGTCAGCTGTGAATAGAAGCGATCCCTGAAGCACTCAGCCATGTGTCTGGCTCCTGGTCCTTCTTGTCATGTGAGCACTCCTCTACAGCTGTCCACCAATCTCTTCTCTTTTTTTCCCATTAATTAATTTTTATTGTAGTGTAGTTGTTTTACAATGTTGTGTCAGCTTCTACTGCACAGCAAAATGAATAAGCCATATAGCCCCTCTTTTGGACTTCCTTCCCATTTAGGTCACTACAGTGCATTAAGTAGGGTTCTCTCTGCTATACACTATGTTCACATCAATTGTCCATTTTATACATGGTACCAGTAGTGTATAGGTGTCAGTCCCAATCTCCCAATTCCTCCCACCCCATCTCTTCCCCTTTGGTATCCATCCCCAACATTTTCTCTTGAAACCCATTTTCATTACGAAAAATGACTGAGGAAATCCCAAAGAAATTTTATTGTTCTGAGTTATCACACAATATTGGCCTTCTTAAAAATTAAAAACTGAGGAAAAATTTAAATGAGCATAATTTATTTTAAAATAAAAATTTAAGAGTCTTCCCTGGTGGCTCAGTGGTAAAGAAATCTGCCTGCCAAAGCAGGCGACATGAGTTCAACATCTGGTCCGTGAAGATCCCACATGCCATGGAGCAACCAAGCCTGTGGAGCAACTAACCACAACCACTGCACCTGGGCACTAGAGACTCCAGGGCATGTGGGATCTAGTTCTCTGATCAGGAATGGAACTCAGGCCCCCTGCATTGGGAGCTCAGAGTCTTATCCACTGGGTCACCAGAAAAATCCCAGGTCAAAAGTTCAGTATTTTACAAAAGTAGTTTGGCCTGTGGAGCCCTAAAAGGGTTTCAGGGACACTCAGGGGTCTGTGGACCATATTTTGAGAGCTGTTGCCTTATAGCAAGAGGAAAATAGAACGAGACTCAAAATGACTAGGGTTTAAGCCTTTAGCTAAGAACTTCACCTATTTATTAGCTATCTGAGCATGGGAAAGAAACTCTCTGAGTCTCAACATTTTTTATGTATGAAATAGAAATAATAAAACAAATGGGCATATTCAGTATGCTTTTAAAGTCATACACATAAAGTTAGTGCCTGGAATCCCAGTGGGCGCTAGTGGTAAAGAACTCACTTGCCAACGCAGGAGACATAAGAGATGTAGGTTTGATCCCTGGGTTGGAAAGATCCCCGGAGGAGGGCATGGCAACCTACCCCAGCATTCTTGGCTGCAGAATCCCACGGACAGAGGAACCTGGTGGGCTACAGCCCATAGTCACAAAGAGCCGGACATGAATGAAGCATGCACACAAGCAGTGCCTGGAATATAGATCAAACTAGGATATGAACCAGAGATTCATAAATCTCCAGTAAAGGAGTTCATAGAAAGGAGCTCTTGTAAAGGAGCTCATGAAGAAAGGAAATAACCAGAAACTAATCTGTATCTTTAGGGATTTTCCTGGTGACCCAGTGGTTAAGACTCTGAGCTCCCAATGCAGGGGGCCTGAGTTCCATGCCTGATCAGGGAACTAGCTCCCACATCCTGCAACTAAGAGTCTGCATGCCACAACTAAAGACCTCCACGCTGCTACAAAGATCGGAGATCCCACGTGCTGCAACCAAGACCTGGCACAGCCAGATAAATTATTTTTTTTTAAAACTAAACTATTCTTAATTAATATTCATGCATTTGTTACTGAAGGAAGTCAGAGAAGGAGAAGTATCATAAGACATCCCTTATTCATGGAATTTGAAAAGAAATGCTACAAATGAACTTATAAAGCAGAAAAAGACTCACAGACTTAGAGAACAAACATATGGTTGCCAGGGGGAAGGATGAGGGGAAGGGATAGTTAGGGAGTTTGGGATGGACATGTACACACTGCTGTATTTAAAGTGGACACCAAGCTCATGGAACTCTGCTCAATGTTATGCAGCAGCCTGGAGGGGAGCAGGTTTCAGGGGAGAATGGATCCATGTATATGCATGGCTGAGTCCCTTGACTGTTCACCTGAAATGATCACAGCAATGTCAATCAGCTATACCCCAACACAAATAAAAAGTTCAAAAAAATATATTCATGCATTCGTTCCAAAATATTTATAGAGAGCCACAGCCAGATACTGTGCTAGATGATGGAGATGTAGAAACAAATGACATGAGCCCTGCTCTGAAACAATTTACAGGGATGTTTAAATTAGCTGTAAGAATGCAATCTGATGAGTGTCATTTAAAAAAAAAAAAAAAGCAGATATGTTCCAAGTGTCAAGGTCAAGCAGTAAAATACTTGCTTGGAGTCTATATCTGGATTTAGAAAATTAGTTTAAATGGGGAAATGGGCTCCTGAGCCAATATGAGGGGAGAAGAATACAGACAGCCTGCCTTTGACGAGGTTTACAGGTCACCAAAGTGCCCAGTGAGCTAAGAAGGACAGTGGGAGCCCCATCATTCTGAACTACAAACTCTGCCCTCAGATGAGGAAGAGAGTCACAACAAAAGTGCCATGAGCACCGGACTTTCAGGCCCCCACCAAGGCAGTGAGGAGCAGCAGCAGCTGATCCTCATACATACATCATGGGAACTTGCAGCCACAAATAATGCTCAGCTGTTCTATGACTGGGGCTTCCCAGGTCTCAGTGGTAAAGAATCCACCTGCCAATGCAAGAGACGTGAGTTTGATCCCTGTGTCAGGAAGATCCCCTGGAGAAGAAAACAGCAACTCACTCCAGTATGCTTGCCTGGAAATCCCATGGACAGAGAAGCCTGGAAGGCTACAGACCATGGGGTTGCAAAAGAGTCAGACATGACTTGGTGACCTAAACGACAACACCACTGTGGGTTCTGGGTCCTCAAGTTTTGGACTTTGTGTGGCCAGAAGGGAAAGGTGTGCATGGAGGGGGCAAGATGTGATTCATTGCAGGTTTGGGTAAGAATAGNCGGTCCACGAAGATCCCACATGCCATGGAGCAACCAAGCCTGTGGAGCAACTAACCACAACCACTGCACCTAGGTACTAGAGACTCCAGGGCATGTGGGATCTAGTTCCCTGACCAGGAATGGAACTCAGGCCCCCTGCATTGGGAGCTCAGAATCTTATCCACTGGGTCACCAGAAAAATCCCAGGTCAAAAGTTCAGTATTTTACAAAAGTAGTTTGGCCTGTGGAGCCCTAAAAGGGTTTCAGGGACACTCAGGGGTCTGTGGACCATATTTTGAGAGCTGTTGCCTTATAGCAAGAGGAAAATAGAACGAGACTCAAAATGACTAGGGTTTAAGCCTTTAGCTAAGAACTTCACCTATTTATTAGCTATCTGAGCATGGGAAAGAAACTCTCTGAGTCTCAACATTTTTTATGTATGAAATAGAAATAATAAAACAAATGGGCATATTCAGTATGCTTTTAAAGTCATACACATAAAGTTAGTGCCTGGAATCCCAGTGGGCGCTAGTGGTAAAGAACTCACTTGCCAACGCAGGAGACATAAGAGATGTAGGTTTGATCCCTGGGTTGGAAAGATCCCCGGAGGAGGGCATGGCAACCTACCCCAGCATTCTTGGCTGCAGAATCCCACGGACAGAGGAACCTGGTGGGCTACAGCCCATAGTCACAAAGAGCCGGACATGACTGAAGCATGCACACAAGCAGTGCCTGGAATATAGATCAAACTAGGATATGAACCAGAGATTCATAAATCTCCAGTAAAGGAGTTCATAGAAAGGAGCTCTTGTAAAGGAGCTCATGAAGAAAGGAAATAACCAGAAACTAATCTGTATCTTTAGGGATTTTCCTGGTGACCCAGTGGTTAAGACTCTGAGCTCCCAATGCAGGGGGCCTGAGTTCCATGCCTGATCAGGGAACTAGCTCCCACATCCTGCAACTAAGAGTCTGCATGCCACAACTAAAGACCTCCACGCTGCTACAAAGATCGGAGATCCCACGTGCTGCAACCAAGACCTGGCACAGCCAGATAAATTATTTTTTTTTAAAACTAAACTATTCTTAATTAATATTCATGCATTTGTTACTGAAGGAAGTCAGAGAAGGAGAAGTATCATAAGACATCCCTTATTCATGGAATTTGAAAAGAAATGCTACAAATGAACTTATAAAGCAGAAAAAGACTCACAGACTTAGAGAACAAACATATGGTTGCCAGGGGGAAGGATGAGGGGAAGGGATAGTTAGGGAGTTTGGGATGGACATGTACACACTGCTGTATTTAAAGTGGACACCAAGCTCATGGAACTCTGCTCAATGTTATGCAGCAGCCTGGAGGGGAGCAGGTTTCAGGGGAGAATGGATCCATGTATATGCATGGCTGAGTCCCTTGACTGTTCACCTGAAATGATCACAGCAATGTCAATCAGCTATACCCCAACACAAATAAAAAGTTCAAAAAAATATATTCATGCATTCGTTCCAAAATATTTATAGAGAGCCACAGCCAGATACTGTGCTAGATGATGGAGATGTAGAAACAAATGACATGAGCCCTGCTCTGAAACAATTTACAGGGATGTTTAAATTAGCTGTAAGAATGCAATCTGATGAGTGTCATTTAAAAAAAAAAAAAAAGCAGATATGTTCCAAGTGTCAAGGTCAAGCAGTAAAATACTTGCTTGGAGTCTATATCTGGATTTAGAAAATTAGTTTAAATGGGGAAATGGGCTCCTGAGCCAATATGAGGGGAGAAGAATACAGACAGCCTGCCTTTGACGAGGTTTACAGGTCACCAAAGTGCCCAGTGAGCTAAGAAGGACAGTGGGAGCCCCATCATTCTGAACTACAAACTCTGCCCTCAGATGAAGAAGAGAGTCACAACAAAAGTGCCATGAGCACCGGACTTTCAGGCCCCCACCAAGGCAGTGAGGAGCAGCAGCAGCTGATCCTCATACATACATCATGGGAACTTGCAGCCACAAATAATGCTCAGCTGTTCTATGACTGGGGCTTCCCAGGTCTCAGTGGTAAAGAATCCACCTGCCAATGCAAGAGACGTGAGTTTGATCCCTGTGTCAGGAAGATCCCCTGGAGAAGAAAACAGCAACTCACTCCAGTATGCTTGCCTGGAAATCCCATGGACAGAGAAGCCTGGAAGGCTACAGACCATGGGGTTGCAAAAGAGTCAGACATGACTTGGTGACCTAAACGACAACACCACTGTGGGTTCTGGGTCCTCAAGTTTTGGACTTTGTGTGGCCAGAAGGGAAAGGTGTGCATGGAGGGGGCAAGATGTGATTCATTGCAGGTTTGGGTAAGAATAGAAGGGAAAGAAAACCATTTGCTTCAAGTGTCATAATTTAAGCCACTGGTCAGTGTTTCCATGAAGCTGGCTCCCCAGATAAGAGGTCTGAAAGGTTATGAATGGGCCTGGGACCCGAAAGAATGACACCTCACAGATACAGCTGACTAAGTCATCATTGTTCTCAGACAAAGCTAGCAGGACATACAGGCTACTGTTTTATCTTCATCTGAGAAAGGAGAGACTGCTACTGCTGCTACTGCTAAGTCACGTCAGTCGTGCCCAACTCTGCGCGACCCCATAGATGGCAGCCCAACAGGCTCCTCTATCCCTGGGATTCTCCAGGCAAGAATACTGGAGTGGGTTGCCATTTCCTTCTCCAATGCATGAAAGTGAAAAGTGAAAGGAAGTCGCTCAGTCATGTCCGACTCCTAGCGACCCCCATGGACTACAGCCTACCAGGCTCCTCCATCCATGGGATTTTCCAGGCAAAAGTACTGGAGTGGGGTGCCATTGCCTTCTCCGAGAAAGGAGAGAGGATAGAGATAATGAACTAGTGTGGAAACAAGTGCCATCTTACATGTGGGCTTAGGGAATTTACTACCAGCATTACACATTTCAGGTCTGAGGACCAGGAGCCAAGAATAACCTGCCTGTCTCACCAACTGGCCCTCAAACCAGTCCTGTAGAGTGAAGTGACTTTAGAAACTTCTGAGAATGACTGTATCATAGATTATCTTTTGACTTACATAGGTGTTTTCCAGTATGAGTTTATGAACAAGGAAGAATTTGGAAAGACAGATAAGTTCTCATTTGTACCTTTATATCATGGTATCCTTATTAAAGGAAATGGCAACCCAATCCAGTGCTCTTGCCTGGAGAATCCCAGGGATGGGGGAGCCTGGTAGGCTGCCGTCTATGGGGTCACACAGAATCGGACATGACTGAAGCGACTTAGCAGCAGCAGCAGCATCCTTACGAAATCTATGGTTAAATGTTTGGATGGATGGGTAGGTGGGTTCAGGGTGGTTTGGTGTGAAATGTGAACTTGAGAGCTAAAGATGAAACACATTTTGGAAGAAATTAAAATCTTCTAAGGAAGGGTATATCAGGAGAGCTGTCTGGGGGTCATTTGCCCAGAGAATGGAGAGCACAATTCCAAGTCATAGTCCTGGCCTTGATCTGGAGATTGGAAATCACTGTGAACATCTCAAATATTCCAGGGCATTTACTTTCTAACTGATATGGTATCAGAAAATTTAGGAAACTTAGAAATCAGAGAGGCCTTTCCGGGTAGCTTGGCTGGTAAAGAATCTGCCTGCAATGCAGGAGACCCCAGTTCGATTCCTGGGTCTGGAAGTTCCCCTGGTGAAAGGATAGGCTACCCACTCCAGTATTCTTGGGCTTCTCTAATGGCTTAGACAGTAAAGAATCTGCCTGCAGTGTAGGAGACCTGGGTTCGATCCCTGGGTTAGAAAGATCCCCTGGAGTAGGGCATGGCAACCCACTCCCAATACTCTTGCCTGGAGAATCCCCATGGACAGAGGAGCCTGGCGGGCTACAGTCCATGGGGTTACAAAGATTTGGACATGTCTGAGCAACTAAGAACAGCACAGTAAAATACACAGATCAGAGACAGCCTCAGAATCTCTCAGGTTTGAGAGTTATTTGGTGTCTATAATCCTCCCACATAATAATTCATGACGGGAGGGTATCCCTCACCATCCATTGAGCTTAACTTGAGATCCATAGCCANTAGGGCATGGCAACCCACTCCCAATACTCTTGCCTGGAGAATCCCCATGGACAGAGGAGCCTGGGGGGCTACAGTCCATGGAGTTACAAAGATTTGGACATGTCTGAGCAACTAAGAACAGCACAGTAAAATACAGAGATCAGAGACAGCCTCAGAATCTCTCAGGTTTGAGAGTTATTTGGTGTCTATAATATTCCCACATAATAATTCATGACGGGAGGGTATCCCTCACCATCCATTGAGCTTAACTTGAGATCCATAGCCACCAATAGAATTCAGGAGTTCTAATTGAATTAAACAGAGGAAATAATTACATCTTAATATCACCACTTCTAGTTAAAATGTAACATTTTCCTCCATCACAAAAATAGGCTACAAATCTTAGTGGTAACTGTAACTTTGTCATCAATAAAAACAACAAATATTTTCAAAGAGGTATGGGGCAGGAGTGAAGTGGATGTGGCTATAAAAGGGTGATACATGCTAATAGTAATGTTTGCATTTCCATTATATCAATGTCAATATTCTGATTGTCATTTAGTTTTGCAAGGCATTACCAGAGAGGACACTGGATAAAGAGTATGTGGAATATCTCTGTATTATTTCTTACATTTCATATGACTCTAGTTATCCCAAAATAAAGTTTAATTTTAAAGATAAAAAACCCCCAATATTTTCATATCAGATCAGTGTGTTGATATCTCAAAATATTCTTTATACTCATTGTTGATTTGAATTATGGTAGTTACAAGGACTGCAGCTAAATCTTGTCATTTAATACATTAATAAACATTTCTATTATCACAAATATATTTGTTTTGATAACTGTACCTTAATTGGCTTTCTTTGTAATTCTATGTATTTTATTTCATGCATTTGAAACTTTATTCTGAGAAGGGATCTGGCTTTATCAGACTTACAAAGAGGTTTGTGGCCTAAAAATGTTAGGATGGAAGCTGCTTCCTTCCACAGTGGCCCATCTCCCCAGGATGGACACCGCATTGAATTCTCTTGAAAAAATAGGCAGTTTTTTTCATGACAGTTCCAGGAAGCGGCCCAAACCATCAAGTCAGAGGACTGTACGCAAGCTGTTTTATCCATTAGGCACCATAGAAACAGGGCCTAGAGCCAATGAGCTTGAACAATGAGCTGTCCACACAAATGTTTGAGACAGATCTAGGGTGAAAAAATTTCCTCTCAGGTAACAACAAAGCTATAGACGTGAAATTAATAAATGTCTAGTTAAATGTTGCACCAAATCTCCTGTGTCAAACTCATTTGTCATCTCATTTAATATTCAAAACTATTTTTGCATTTGAATAAAATGTACAGACAAGACTTTCTCACTTTGTAAAGACTCAAAAAAACATGATTATTAAGAAAGGCAATGGGTAGCAAGGGATAAATAGGGAGTTTGGGATTAACATACACACAATACTATATTTAAAATAGATAACCAATAAAGACCTACTGAATAGCACAGCAAATGCTGCTCAAGCTCAATATTCTTTAATAACCTAAATGGGGAAAGAATTTGAAAAGGAATGACTATATGTATAAATGAATCATTTTGCTGTATACCTGAAACTGATACAATATTGTAAATCAACTATAACCCAATATAAAATTTAAAAAATTTTAAGGTGATAAAAAATTAGAGGTTACAATCAAATATGTTCAAAAAAAGAGCTATACCCAATATTTTATGGGGAAACTATATTGCACAATGTGGAATGTCAGTACATTTTAGGATATTTTAGTATGTTTGAAGAGATGTAAAGTGGGGCCTCAAAAAAGGGAGAAGGCACAGGCCTTCAGAAGTCTTAAAACTGCACTGACCTGAAGTTGTAGCTTGTCCTCTTGAATCCTAGAAAGTTCAGAGTTTATGCTCTGGGAAGATTCCCAATCATGGCATCACTTTCCCCCTCTCTCTCACCAGCTTCTCAATCCCCTCACCACCCTCCCTCAGCCCCCACTTTCAACCTTACTCCCTCGCCCCTAGCACTTCACTTTCTGAATCTCAGTATTAATGTTCCTTCAGTGATGAAGGTGGACTTGTCTGAAGGTCTTTGAGGAAACCAGACACAGCATTTCTGGTATAGAGAGGAAAAACCAAGAGAGAGGATATGGTAGAATTCTGACACTAGAGGGCCAGGCACCCTCCCTTAGAGGCTCACAGATGTGGACAGAGGAAAACACAGTTAACATCCCACCCAAGCCAGATACAGATTCTTTTCAATTGCTCTCCAGGACAGATCACATAATAGGCCACAAAACAAACCTCAGTAAGATTGAAATCATATTAAGTATCTTTAATAATCATAACAGTATGAGGCTACAAATCAACAACAAGGAAAAAGCTGAAAAAAGTACAAATACATAGGGATAAATGGCTTTCCTTGTAGCTCAGTCGGTAAAGAATCTGCCTCTGATGCAGGAGACCCAGGTTTGATTCCTGGGTTGGGAAGATCCCCTCTAAAAGGAAATGGCAACCCACTCTAGTATTCTTGCCTGGAGAATCCCATGGATAGAGGAAACTGGAGAGTTATATAGTCCATGGGGTCGCAAGAGTCGGACATGACTTAGCGACTAAACCACCACCATAGGAATAAGCAATATGATACTAAACAACCAAGGAGTCACTGAGTAAATCAAAGATGAAATTTAAAAAATACCTGGAGGTGAGTGAAAATTACACAATGAACAAAAATCTATCAGTCAGCCAGTCAAAATCTATGGGACACAGCAAAAGCAGTTATGAGGGGGTTTATAGCAATAAAATCCTATCTTAGGAAACAAGAAAAATCTCGAATAGACCATTTAACCTTACACCCAAAGGAACTAGGAAGAGAAGAACAAACAAAACCCAAAGTTATTAGAAGAAAGGAAATAAATAATCAAGATTCGAGTGGAAATAAATGAAACAAAAACCAAAAGGAAAAAAAGAAAGGAAAAAAATCAGTGAAGTTAAGAGCTGGTTCTTTGAAAAGATAAACAAAACTGTTAATGAAATAAAGTCTAGTCCCTAGCTAGACTCCTCAACCATAAAAGGAAAATGAAAAAAAAAGAAAGAGCCAAATAAATTAAATCAGAAATGAAAGAGAAATTACGACTGACACTACATAAATCCAAAGGATCATAAAAGATTACTACCAACAATTATACACTAATGAAACAGACAACCTAGAAGAAATGGATAAATTCCTAGAAATGGTGGTCTCCTAAGATTAACACAGGAAGAAACAGAAAACATGAACAAACCATCTGTTCATATTTTTTAAAAATCAAATTAGTAAAAAAGATGATTCCCAGGCCATTCTTAATGGCCCAGTAGTGAAGACTCTACATGTCCAATACAAGGACGTGGGTTGGATCCGTGATAGGGGGACTAAGATCCTACATGCTGCCACAGTATAGCCAGAGGGGGAAAAAACCTTCTAACAAACAAAAGTTCAGGACCACATGGCTTCAAGGGTGAATTCTACCAAGTATTTAAAGATGAATTAACATCTATCCTCCTCAAATTATTCCAAAAATTGAAGAAAGATGAATGCTTCTGAACTTATTCTACAAAGCCAGAAATGACCTGGATATCAAAATCAAACACATCACACACACAAAAAGAAAACTAAAGGCCACGATCACTGATGAACATGATACAAAAATCCTCAACAAAATATTGTTGTTGTTTAATCACTAAGTCATGCTTGACTCCTTGAGACTCCATGGACTGCAGCATGCCAGGCTCCTCCATCCTACACTAAAATATTAACAAAACCAAATTCAACAATGCATTAAAACTATCATTCTCTATGTTCAAGTCTGCAAATCAATCAATGTGATACACCACATTAACACACTGAAGAATAAAAATCATATGACCATCTCAATAGACACAGAAAAACACTTTTGACAAAATTCAATACTCATTTGTGATTTTTAAAATTTCTTAACAAAGTGAGTGTAAGGTAACATTTCTCAACATAATGAAGGATTTATATGGCAAGCCTACAGCTAATATCATAATCAACAGTCAAAAGCTAAAAGTGTTCCTTTTTAGATCAAGAACAAGACAAGGATGCTGACTCCTACCAGTTTTATTCAACAGAGTTTAGGAAGTCATAGCTGTGAAAATCAGACAAGAAAAATAAAGAAATCCAAATTGGGAAGAGAAAGTAAAACTGACACTGGTTTACAGATAACATCAAACTATATATAGAAAATCCTAAAAATGCCACCAAAAAATTATTAGAACCAGTAAATGAATTCAGTAAAGTCTGAGGAAATACAGCTAATATTCTGAAATCTGTTGTGTTTCTATGCACTAATAATGAACTATCAGAAAAAGAAATTAAGAAAACAATCCCATTTATAATTGCATCAAAAGAATAAAATACCTAGGAATAAATCTACCCAAGGAGGTGAAAAATCTGTTCTCGGAAAACTATAGAAGAAACTGAAGATGACACAAACAAGTGGAAAGATATACTATACTCTGAATCAGAAGAGTTAATATTATAAAAATGGCCATACTACCCAAGGCAATCTACAGATTCAAAGCAATCCATTTCAAAACACCTATAGTGGACTCCCTGGGGGGTCCAGTGGTAAAGAATCCACCTGCTGGGCTTCCCTGGTAGTTAGGTGGTAAAAAGTCCATCTGCCAGTGCAGGAGACACGGGTTTGAACCCTGGTTTGGGAAGACCCCACATATTGTGAGGCCACTAAGTAACTGCACGTCAACTACTGAGTCTGTGTTCTAGAGCCCACATGTCACATCTGCTGAAGGCCACACACCCTAGAGCCCATGTCTGAAAACAAGAGAAACCACCACAATGAGAGGCCCACACTTAAGACAACTAAAGAGTATCCCCTGCTCACCACAACTAGAGAAAGCCCATGTGTAGCAACAAAGACCTAGCACAGCCATAAATAAATTAAAAAACAAAATTAAAAAAAATATACCTATGGCATTTTCCACAGAACTAGAAAAAATAATTCTGAAATTTATATGAAAATACAAAGACCCCCAAATACCAAAAGCAATTTCAAGAAAGAACAAAGCTGGAGGTAGTATCATCCCTGATTTCAAACTATACTACAAACTATACTACAACAATCAAAATAGTATGGTACTGTCACACAAACAGATATATAGATCAATGGGTCAGAATAGAGAGCCCAGAAATGAACCCACACAAATATTGTCAATTAATCTATGGCAAAGGAGGCAAGAATATACAATGGGGAAAAAGACAGCCTCTTCAATAAATGGTGTTGGGAAAACTAGACAACTACATGAGAAAGAAACAAACTGGACTACTTTCTCACACCATAGACAAAAATAAACTCAAAACAAATGAAAGACTTAAATGTAAGACCTAAACCATAAAAATTCTAGAATAAAACATAGACAGTGTGCTCTTTGACATTGGCTTTAGCAATATATTTTTTGGATATGTTTCCTCAGGCAAGGGAAACAAAAGCAAAAATAAAACAAATGGGACTAAGTAAACTAAAAAGCTTTGCACAGCAAAAGGAACTATCAATGAAGCAAAAAGGCAGCCTACTGAATGGGAGATGATATTTGCAAATGATATATCTGATAAGAGGTTAACATTCAAAATATACAAAGAATGCATACAACTCAATTGAAAAATGGGCAGAAGACTGACAAATGGCCAACAGGCACATGAAAAGATGCTCAATATCACTAATCATCAGGGAAATAAATACAAATCAAAACCACAATGAGATATCACCTCACACCTGTCAGAATGGCAACTGTCAAAAAGACAAGAAATAACAAGTGTTCACAAGCATGTGGAGAAAAAAGAACCCTAGTACACTGTTGGCGGAAATGTACACTGGCGCAGCCACTATGGAAAACAGTATGGAGATTCCTCAAAAAGTAAAAATAGAACTACCATATGATCCAGCAACTCCATTCTTGGGTATTTTTCTGAAGAAAACAAAAACACTAATTCAGAAAGATATATACACCCCTATGTTCACTGCAACATAATATACAATAATCAAGATATGGAAACAACCTGTGTCCATCAGCAGAGGAACAGATAAAGAAGATGTGGCATACATACTTACAATGAAGTATTACTCGGCCATAAAGAAGACTGAGATTTTGCCATCTGCAACAACATGGATGGACCTGGAGAGGATTATCCTAAGTGAACATACTTATATACAAAGTGAACATACAGAGAAAGACAAATACAATATGATTTTGCTTATATGTGGACTCTAAAACACAAAACAAATGAGCAAACATAAAACCACCACAGACTCAGACACTGAGAAAGAACATGTGTTTGCCAGAGGGGAGGAGCGTGGGGAAATATGAGAAATATGGGAAGGAAATAGAGGTGTAAAATTCCAGCTCCATAATAAATGAGTCATGGGGATGAAATGTAAAGAGTCGGGGAATATAGTCAATAATACTGTAATAACTTAGTATAGTGACAGATGATAACTCTAGCTTATGGTGATCATTTTGTCATATACAAAAAGATTGAATTACTATGTTGTATACCTGGAACTAGCATAATCTTATAGGTAAATTATACTTCAATAAAAATGATATTTGTCAATATTTTTATATATTTTTAAAAATCCCTACTGAGAATAAATCTTTAAATTAGCTTCTATAAGGCCTTTCTCTTGGTTGCGGGAATGTCATAAAATTGATATCTGCTCATGACTAAACTGTCTGAAAGCTTTCCTTAACATTACTATTGTTTCTATTTGAAAGTAAAGGTGTTGGGTACCATGATCTTTCCAGGGTTAAAGATCTCTAATTCTGCTGGCTTCTGTACAACTGAATTACTTTACAAGCATACATTACTTGTATAGGTTATAGGCAAAGGAATTTTGCTTTAATAACATTTCCCACATAGTCTGTTAAGGCACCATACTGGTAAAGTAATATTTTCAAAAAAGTAGAATTATGACGCTCATGAAAAGTTTAAATTTACAGATATCAAAGCTTTTATTTAATTAGTTGACAACAACAACAAAAAAATGAGATGTAAGAACCAGTTTCAAGAAGAATTTAAAGGACACTCATATTTAGGCAATCACGAATATTGAAATAAATGTGCTAATAGTTGCAAAACTGACTAATATTATATAGGAAAATGGAATCTTCCTATCTTTCTACAGGGCAACAATCACTGTACAATATCTCTACTGGACAACAGCATTTGCATGTCTGTTGATAAAGGTCATTTGCATGACTATAAGTGTTCTGCAACTTCAATTTTGCCCTAGTCAATAGGGAAAAATTGAAATCAGTGTTGGGACTTTCCTGGCAACCCAGTGGTTAAGGCTCTGCCCTTCCAATACAGGGGGTGGCAATGGCACCCCACTCCAGTACTCTTGCCTGGAAAATCCCATGGGTGGAGGAGCCTGGTAGGCTGCAGTCCATGGGGTCAGGAAGAGTCGGAAACGACTGAGCGACTTCACTTTCACTTTTCACTTTCATGCATTGGAGAAGGAAATTGCAACCCACTCCAGTGTTCTTGCCTGGAGAATCCCAGAGATAGGGGGAGCCTGGTGGGCTTCCGTCTGTGGGGTCGCATAGAGTCGGACAGAACCGAAGCGACTTAGCAGCAGTAGCAGCAGCAGGGGAACTAAGATCCCACATACCACGTGGTATGTCCAAAAAAAAAAAAAACACACAGACATTGTCCTCTTGGCAGTACATAGCACTCCACTGAAAGACAATCTAATAATCTCTTTAGCCAGCTTCTACTTTTGGACAATTTTCCTGACAATAAACCATTTTATCAACAATTGTGAACGTGAAAGTGTTATTGGCTCTACTGCTGCGGCTAAGTTGCTCCGACTCTGTGCAGCCCCATAGACGGCAGCCCACCAGGCTTCACCTTCCCTAGGATTTTCCAGGCAAGAACACTGGAGTGGGTTGCCATTTCTTCTCCAGTTCATGAAAGTGAAAAGTCAAAGTGAAGTCACTTAGTCGGACACAACTAAAGTAACTTAGCAGCAGCAGCAGCAGCAGCAGTAGAGCTGATATTTAAAAACAGTAGACAAATGATGGGTTATAATTAATGATGTTGAGAAAACTAGATACATAGTTGTTTTTTTTTTAATTTGAGGACTAAAAGTATCAGGTGGAATAAGCTGGATGGGGGTGGGGAAGAAGCTGGGACATTTTTAGACAGAAGGTAGCCAGACCAAAGCCATCACAGTGAAGAAAGGAATATAGTGCAAGCAAGGATAAAACAGAGGTTCTAAATGGAAAGCCAAATACCCATCAGAAAATGGTAAGAGCTGACTGGGGAAGAGCAATCAGGAACCAGCCACATTGGCCCCTGGGATGCCATGCTAAGCAGTCTTGAACTTGATCCTAAAAGCAATGGGAAGACAGGGAAGTTTTCAAGCAGGAAGTTGTCATGATCAGATTTTCATTTTAGGTAGATTACTCTGCTGATTAAAGGATAGATTCAAGAAGATTAAGAGAGACCATTTAGGATTTAGGTGCATAAAAAGAAGGTTGCAGAAATGCTTAGGAATATGAGCCAGATTCTAAAAAAGAAACAGATGAGAGGAGCAAGAGATAGGCATTGTCAATATCATCCTTGGCTTGAGAATCACATCTGGGTGGTGAGAGAGAGAAGAAAGGTAGGATGATAGTAACTTAAGGGAGGTTCTAACAGGTTCTAACAGAGATAGGAAGAGACTTGGTGTGTTGGCAGCAAAGCCAGAGTCAGGAAAGATTGGGGGCAAGGTGGGGGGTGGGGTGGAGGAAGGTCACAGGGGAAGTCCAGGCAGAGGACCGTGGAGGAGCCATTTCCCCATTTCTATAGAAAAGGAGGAGGCAGATGCTGTGGACCACGCAGTTTTACTATCAGGCCCCATGGTCCCACCTTGATCAGTTTCTGAAAACTTTCTGAAAAGAAAACTTGCTTCTTGCAACTAGTAGATAAATAAGTCCTGGAGAGCTAATGCATGATATAGAGATTGTAGACAACAAAAACCATACTAGAACCTCAAACTTGCTAAGAGACTGGATCTTAATTATTCCCCTCACCACAAAAAAAAAAGAAGAAGAAACAGTATGGAACTTGATAAAGGTGTTAGCTAATCACATTGCAATATATAAAATCACATTGTATCAGGTCAATACATTGTACACTTGAATCTTACAAGATATCACTTGCCAATTATGTATCATTTTTCTTTTTGGCCATCCAGATATGTATCATTTTTCTTTGGGGTCATGCAGGGTGGCCTGTGGGATCTTAGTTCCCCAACGAGGAATTGTACCTGGTTCCACAGCAGTGAAAGCCCCAAGTCTTAATCACAGGACCACCAGGGAATTCCCTATGCATCACTTTGTTTTTAGAAGACAAATCCACATATTGCTCTAAAAGGCTCATAACCATCCAGTCAACAGATTTCCATCCTATTCTATGCTAATGTTATCCTCAGTGTTTGGAATAAGGCAGTGAACAAAACAGATGAAATCCTGCCCTCTTGGAGCTTATGTTCTCATGGAATAGAAGACAACTCTCAAATCTGTTACTTAAAACAGCACTTGTGGAAGTGATAGGTGCCCTGAAGGAATGCAATTCTAGCTAAGGAGGTCCAGAGTAACTGAGGGCACTATTTATAGGAGGCAGTCAGCAGCTGGGGGCGAAGGTGGGCAGATCTCGCATCAGATGACATTTTCTGAGACCAGAAGGACAGAATTTAGTGAGTGGTAGGTATGAAGTTTCAGGCTTAGGGATTCTGAAAAATAACATCTTTTAAGAAAATGAACAAACAAAAGTAACCTGGGGACTTCCCTGGCAGTCCAGTGGTTAGGACTCTGCACTTTCACTGATGAGGGTGCCAGTTCAATCCCTGGTGGGGGAACTAAGATCCTGTCAGCTTTACTGCACAGTCAAAAAATAAAAATAAAAAAACAGTAGCCTCAACAGTTACTAGTTATACAAACAGTGGCATTTTCCAATAAAAACTTGGGCTATAAATCAACTCTCTATTAATCTCAAATGGGACCTAACATGCTATTTAATACTTATTTTTGATCCACCAAACAGGCTTAAATTTTGGAGAACTGAAGGATAAAATTAGTATTATAATAATCCAATTTCTGTTAAGCTAGCATGGAAAATGCTAGAGAAAATGACACTTTGAAAAGCCTGAGACAAATAGCTGAGATGGCTAAAATATTTTAAAATCTCCTTGTAATTTAATTATTCATCAAATATGTGCTCTACACTCACAAATGCTAAACAGTGGCCTGAGCACCTCGGGTCAAGATCCTGAGCCACAGCCCTGTCCTCTGAGATTCCACTGCTCAAAGGGATGGCAGACTGGAAACTACTAATAACTAGTCACATTGCATGGCTACCAAAGAACTTGGCTGGGGTACTTTGGGAATATAACACCCAGAAAAAGAAGAAACCAGGAGCTTCTCAGAGAAAGCCCTGTACCTTTCCTTATGGGCTTCTCTGGTGGCTCAGATGGTAAAGAATCTGCTGCAGTGCAGGAGACCTGGGTTTGATTCCTGGGTCAGGAAGGTCCCCTGAAGAAGTGAATGGCTACTCACTCCAGTATTCTTGCCTGGTGGTCTACGGTCCATGGGGTCACAGAGTCAGACATGACTGAATGACTAGCACTTTCCTTATTGCCTTACCATATCTTATTCTTTTTATGTGCCCCAGCAGCTAGCAAACTACCTGGCAGACAAGAGGTACTCCACAAATATTTGCCAAATTGAACCAAACCAGGTGACACCTTGGTAAACTCTCATTCAGGTTCTTCCTCTGCCACACCCAGAGTTGTATTCCTGTCTTGCTCCAGCCCTCCTCCTACACTATATTCCTTCATTCCTTCATTCAATAAACACATATGTGACAACTCTAAGTGCCGGACCTGTTCTGACAGCCAGTGACATACCAGGGAATAAAACAAGCAAAAATCCCTGCCCTGGTTAGGGTTAACATCCCAAGACAGGAGATGTGACTAAAATCTGTAGCATCATACAAGATAGAACTATGGAAAAATTAAACTGGTCTGTTAGATAGGGTACAGTCAGAGAAGCAAGACCTCTAGAGGATACTCCCAGTGATGTGCAGGACTTGGTAAGTATTGGACTGAGAGATCAAACTGTTAACATCTCTCTCCCACCACTTCTTCATTTGTGATGTCACAAGTGTGTGCACACTAAGTCTCTTGTGTCCAACTCTTTCCCACCCCATGGACTGCAGCCTGCCAGTTTTCTCTCTCCATGGGATTCTCCAAGCAAGAATATTGAAGTAGGTTGCTTTGCCCTCTTCCAGGGGATCTTCTCAACCCAAGGAATGAACCTACGTCTCTTAGGTCTCCTGCTTTGGCAGGCGACTTCTTTACCACTAGTGCCACCTGGAAATCCCAGTGATGTCACATGAGTAGTTTAAAATTGCCTTGGACCAGCTAAAGCCCATGTGCCACAACTACTGAAGCCCGCATGCTCTAGGGCTGGTAAGCCACAACTATTGAGCCTGTCTGATGCAACTGCTGAGCCCAAGAGTTGCAACAACTAAAGCCCAAGTGCCTAGAGCCTGGGCTCCACAACAAGAGAAGCCACCAGAACTTTGCACCGCAACTAGAGAGTAGCCCCCCTGCTTGCTGCAATGAGAGAAAGTCCACGCAAAGCAACGAAGACCCAGCACAGCCAAAATAAATAAACAAATACATAATAAAATGTCAAAGTAGAAATATTCTTTGAGGGAAATTGGCAAATGCTATGAATCAGTACTTCCCTTTTTCTGGAAAGCTAGTTGTTCAACATTTCCCAGAATAACACACACACACACACACACACACACACACACAGAGAGAGAGAGAGATTTATTGAGATTGACTTTATACAACTGGTTGAACAGTCTATACGGGGCTATTTCTTCTGTGTCTGGGGCTGGTGCCTGAAGGGTAGGTAGCCAGGAGGGGAGATGGATATGAGGTAATCCCAACAAGGTAGAACCTGCACAGCTGAGCTAGAAACCAAGAGGACGGACTAGAACTCTCATCTCTCTCCCAGCATCTCTAAGCCTCAGACTTCAGTGATGGGGAGAGAAGGTTAGGGAGGTTTTACAGGAGAAGCTCGTGCCCTTCTTTACGGAGCTAAACACATCTCTGATCTCAGAGTCTCAGAAACTAAAGGAGGATCCAGTTAGACCTAGAGAGTTGTGGGTTCAGCCACTTCCCCTTGCCAACCAGCCGAGCCAGCCAGGTGAGGCGCAGGTAAACAACACTAGATGTGTACATCTTGTAACTATGTCAGTCCTCTGAGTCTAAAAACAATATGACTGTGCCTTCACGTCTATCTTCCAAGTGTCATGCAAAATGTTTCTTTGACCTATATGACCTGGAAACTCTGTAGGAAAGAGAACCTGAGGAATGAAGTTCCAGCTCAGCTAAGACAATGTAAATCCACCATGATTAGAAAAGGAAATAAAGAGTGTTGATAGCAATTTTCAATAAGATTTTCATGAAGTGAGACAGGAAGGGGGCAGGGCACAACCTTTAAAAGAATGACATAGCTGCTGAGGATACAACATAAACTGGTTAGAACTGATTAGGCCTAAGATGGCAGGTGATTCTTCAACTTTCAATAGAACTTGATCCTCGTTATATGCTCATTATAATATATTAGCATATGCTAAATGACACATGGACTGCAAGGAGATCCGACTGGTCCATCCTAAAGGAGATCAGTCCTGGGTGTTCGTTGGAAGGACTGATGTTGAAGCTGAAACTCCAATACTTTGGCCACCTGATGTGAAGAGCTGACTCATTTGAAAAGACCCTGATGCTGGGAAAGATTGAGGGCAGGAGGAGAAGGGAGAAACAGAGGATGAAATGGTTGGATGGCATCACCAACTCAATGGACATGAGTTTGGGTGGACTCCGGGAGTTGGTGATGGACAGGGAGGCCTGGTGTGCTGTGGTTCATGGGGTCACAAAGAGTCGGACATGACTGAGCAACTGAACTGAACTTAGATGACACACCCACAAGTGCCATGACAGTTCCAAGGTTGACCATAAAAGGCTGAAAACTGGACAGTGACCCAATTCCTGGAAATCCTTGCCCCCTTTCCCAAAAGAGTCGGACACGACTGAGCGACTGAACTGAACTGAACTGAACTTCCCAAAATACTTGAAATAATTCTCCCTCTTATTAGCCCAAGAAGTTACCCAGCCCATAAAAACTAACCACCCCATACTTTCAGTTCAGTTCAGTTCAGTTCATAACTTTTCTTCCAAGGAATAAGTGTCTTTTAATTTTATGGTTGCAGTCACCATCTGCAGTGATTTTGGAACCAAGAAAAATAAAGTCTGACACTGTTTCCACTGTTTCCTCATCTATTTGCCATGAAGTGATGGGACCGGATGTCATGATCTTCGTTTTCTGAATGTTGAGCTTTAAGCCAACTTTTCCACTCTCCTCTTTTACCTTCATCAACAGGCTCTCTAGTTCCTCTTCACTTTCTGCCATAAGGGTGGTGTCATCTGCATATCTGAGGTTATTGATATTTCTCCCAGCAGTCTTGGTTCCAGCTTGTGTTTCTTCCAGTCCAGCGTTTCTCATGATGTACTCTGCATATAAGTTAAATAAGCAAGGTGACAATATACAGCCTTGACGTACTCCTTTTCCTATTTGGAACCAGTCTGTTGTTCCATGCCCAGTTCTAACTGTTGCTTCCTGACCTGCATACAGATTTCTCAAGAGGCAGGTCAGGTGGTCTGGTATTCCCATCTCTCTCAGAATTTTCCACAGTTTATTGTGATCCACACAGTCAAAGGCTTTGGCATAGTCAATAAAGCAGAAATAGATGTTTTTCTGGAACTCTCTTGCTTTTTCCATGATCCAANAAATACTTGAAATAATTCTCCCTCTTATTAGCCCAAGAAGTTACCCAGCCCATAAAAACTAACCACCCCATACTTTCAGTTCAGTTCAGTTCAGTTCATAACTTTTCTTCCAAGGAATAAGTGTCTTTTAATTTTATGGTTGCAGTCACCATCTGCAGTGATTTTGGAACCAAGAAAAATAAAGTCTGACA
This sequence comes from Neotragus moschatus, assembly GCA_006410615.1. Lineage (NCBI taxonomy): Eukaryota > Metazoa > Chordata > Mammalia > Artiodactyla > Bovidae > Neotragus > Neotragus moschatus. The sequence goes on from SJYA01002826.1 coordinate 39,326, forward strand.
CTGTTTCCACTGTTTCCTCATCTATTTGCCATGAAGTGATGGGACCGGATGTCATGATCTTCGTTTTCTGAATGTTGAGCTTTAAGCCAACTTTTCCACTCTCCTCTTTTACTTTCATCAACAGGCTCTCTAGTTCCTCTTCACTTTCTGCCATAAGGGTGGTGTCATCTGCATATCTGAGGTTATTGATATTTCTCCCAGCAGTCTTGGTTCCAGCTTGTGTTTCTTCCAGTCCAGCGTTTCTCATGATGTACTCTGCATATAAGTTAAATAAGCAAGGTGACAATATACAGCCTTGACGTACTCCTTTTCCTATTTGGAACCAGTCTGTTGTTCCATGCCCAGTTCTAACTGTTGCTTCCTGACCTGCATACAGATTTCTCAAGAGGCAGGTCAGGTGGTCCGGTATTCCCATCTCTCTCAGAATTTTCCACAGTTTATTGTGATCCACACAGTCAAAGGCTTCGGTATAGTCAATAAAGCAGAAATAGATGCTTTTCTGGAATGCTCTTGCTTTTTCCATGATCCAGCAGATGTTGGCAATTTGATCTCTGATTCCTCTGCCTTTTCTAAAACCAGCTTGAACATCAGGAAGTTCACAGTTCATGTATTGCTGAAGCCTGGCTTGGAGAATTTGACCATTACTTTACTAGCATGTGAGATGAGTGCAATAGGATCACTCTAACCTTCTGAGATGGATCACATTCTATCTATGCAATATGTATCTCTCTCAGTAAACCTGTTTTCACTTTACTGTGGCTCACTCTTTAATTCTCTCCTGTGCAAAGCCAAGGACTCTCCCTTTGAGGCCCTGTCCCAGGAACTTGCTTGAGATCTGGGACTTGACCATCCTCTCACACTCCATTTCCCTGCAACATCTTTACAGAGGAGGAGGAAGAAGGTGGTCTTCTCTCCCTCCCCACTCTTCCTTTGATTATGAATATGTAGCCCACGTAGTTCTCAGGGTAGAGCCCTCTGCCTGCCCACTGGTATTGTTCACAAGCATTAATAAACCTACTTCTTACCTTTCACTTTGTCTCTTGCTTGAATTCCTTCTGCACTGAGACATAAAGAACCTAAGTTTCCTTTGTGGTTTCAGTTGGAAGATTGTGGGTCTGAGTCCTATTTCAGAAGGACTTACTGATAAAGTGACATTTGAATAATAAATTGAAGGAAGTGAAGGAGTAAAACTTTGGGGATTTTTATGAGAAGGAAGTTCTAGGCAGAGGGGACAATAAATCAAAGACACCAAGTTGGAGGCATACTTCACATGTAGAAAGAACTACAGGGTGACGTGTGACTGGAGTGAGTACATGAGAGAGAGAGTATCTACAGTGAAGTCAAAAGGGTAATGGCCAGGTGTGTGTATTTGTGTGTGTGTGTGTGTGTGTGTGTGTGTGTGTGTGTGTGGTGTGTCCTGGGGGGAAGGCATGTAGGATTTTGCCCAAAACTTGGCTTCTACTCTGTGCAGGATAAGCATCCACTGGATGATTCTGAGTGGGGGAATAACAACACCAAACAAGTCTCATTGGTTTCATTCTGGCTGCTATCTCAGGAACAGACTGAAAGGTCAGCAAATGGAGATGTTAAGCTTGTTGCAAAAATCGACAGGAAAGCTGATGACAGCCTGTATCAGGGAAGCAGCAAGGTGGATGATGCTAAGAGGCTGGATTCCTGAACATCTTTTGAAGACAGAATCAATAGAAATGGGACTGGATATGGGACTTGGGGGAAACAGAGTAATCAAAGAGAGCCCAGGTTTGGGGGCTGAACAACTAGAACAATAGAGCTGCTATCAACGAAAAGTGGAAAAATTGAAGGAGAACCAAGTTTGGATGGGAACGGTGATCAGGGTTCAATGTGAACAAATTAAGCCTGAGTTTTCCTTTAAATCAAGTTGAAGATGACAGATCTATGAACTGGAAGTTTAGAGGGCAAGTACAAGTTGAAGGCACTAGTGGTAAAGAACCTGCCTGCCAATGCAGGAGATATGGGAGACATGTGTTCAATCCCTGGGTCGGGAAGATCCCCTGGAGGAGGGCATGGCAACCCACTCCAGTGTTCTTGCCTGGAAAATTCCATGGACAGAGGGGCCTGGCAGGCTACAGTCCATGGGGGTTGCAAAGAGTCAGACACATCTGAGTGTCTGAATACAGCACCACAGAGGTTAAAGTTATAAAGTTGGGATTAACAACAAAGAGTATTTAACACCATGAAATTGGGTGAGACCACCAAGGCGCAAAATAAGCTGCAAGGTCTAGACCCTGAGGTCCTGCCCACTAGAAGCTCAGGGACACAAGGAGGAATAAGCAAAACAAACTAAGAGGGAGTAACCAGAGAGGGTCACAGAAGAACCGAGAGAACATGGTAACCACCGAGCAAGAGACAAAAAGACAGAGGGGTTGATTAATCAATTTTCAGTTGAGCCGAAAAGGATTAGAACTGAGGGTAGATCAATGATTTAGCAAAAGGTCATCTTTGGCCACCTTGTTACATAGTTTGGGGAGACCTGAAGCAATAACAACCACTCTGGAGTAAGTCAAGTAAATGAAATACAGAAGTTAGCGACGATGAGTATAGTTCATTTCAGTCGCTCAGTCGTGTTCGACTCTTTGCGACCCCATGAATCACAGCACGCCAGGCCTCCCTGTCCAGCACCAACTCCCGGAGTTCACTCAGGCTCACACCCAAAGGTATGAGAGGAAGAGCAAAAATGGAACATGAGTGAGAGGCAGAATGGGGTCAAGAGAGTCTGGGTTTTCATTTTGTTTGAGCCAGGAGAAATAATAGTGCATTGATAGTCACTTAAGAGTGAGTCAAGAGAAAGGGACATTTTTATGATGGACAGAGAGAGGAATAATTGTTAGAGTAACGTCCTTCAGTAGATAAGCAAGGATGACATCTAGTACACAAGTGGTGGGCCTGCTCTCTGAGTAAGTGAACTGGGTCTCTGCAGCAGACCAAGCATGTGAGGTGAGTAGACTAGTACCTGAGGCAGGTGGGCAGATGCAGGTGAGGAGGAGGTTGTGGAAGTTCTCTTATTATTATTCCTAATCTCTCTTTCTATATAAATGGAGTAAAAGTATCAACTGGATAGACTTGTTTGGAGTATTAAAAGAAACTAATACATACGAACATAAGAGGGTGTGTGTGTGTGTGTGTGTGTGTGTGTGTGTNGAGGCAGGTGGGCAGATGCAGGTGAGGAGGAGGTTGTGGAAGTTCTCTTATTATTATTCCTAATCTCTCTTTCTATATAAATGGAGTAAAAGTATCAACTGGATAGACTTGTTTGGAGTATTAAAAGAAACTAATACATACGAACATAAGAGGGTGTGTGTGTGTGTGTGTGTGTGTGTGTGTGTGTGCTTAGTCACTCAGTCATGTCTGATGCTTTGCAATCCCATGGACTATAGCCCACCAGGCTCTTCTGTCCATGGAATTCTCTAGGCAAGAATACTGGAGTGGGTTGCGACTCCCCTCTACAGGGGATCTTCCTCACCCAAGGATTGAACCCAGGTCTCCCACATGGCAGGCAGATCTTTACCATCTGAGCCACCAGGGAAGCCCATCAGAGAGTATAATAAAAGTTAAATATTAATATAGTACTACATATTAGTGTCAGTGATCTCATCTATTCTTGTGGTATCAAAACCACAACCTCCTATCCTTAACTTCAGATTTAAGATCCCTCTCCTGAGGGACAGTTCTCAAAATCAACAGGTCTAGAACTCAATTCACTTTGTTCCTCTCAGGGCAACTCCATCTCCTCCAAGCTCATCACAGTGAATGGCTCCTTCCTTCTCCAGGGGGAACATCAACCAGGATACTTGTTTTCTGAATCTCTTCCTTTCCCTCAGACTCATGCCTGAGCCATTTGGTAAGCAGATGGGGCAGGAGAAGGGGATTCCCTGGAGGAAGAGAAGTAGGCATGGCTTTCTTGACATAAGAGAGAAGCCATTTCAGCCTAAGCCATTTCGTGGTCTAAGCCTGGCCACAAGGCTTGTCCTTGAACAGGTCTCAATAATGATGACCTTCAAGGAACAAAAGAATGAACAGTTATCAGGCAAGAGAAATAACAATAGCAAAGAAAATGAATCAGCTGTAAAGATTCCCAATTTTGTTTCAACAGTAAAGATTAGCCTGAAGAATTTTTTTGAGCTGTTTTGCAGAATTGAAAGCCCCCTCGGGCCCTCAACCACCAGATCAACTAGAACTTAAGGCATGATGATGCTGTCCTTTTCTGATACTACTGACTTCAGGCAACTAAAGCCTCAGTTCAGTTCAGTTCAGTCACTCAGTCATGTCCAACTCTTTGCGACCCCATGAATTGCAGCACACCAGGCCTCGCTGTTCATCACCATCTCCCAGAGTTTACTCAGACTCACATTCATCGAGTCCGTGATGCCATCCAGCCATCTCATCCTCTGTCGTCCCCTTCTNTGGACTGTGAAGAAAGCTGAGCACTGAAGAATTGAACTGTGGTGTTGGAGAAGACTCGAGAGTCCCTTGGACTGCAAGGAGATACAACCAGTCTATTCTGAAGATCAGCCCTGGAATTTCTTTGGAAGAAATGCTGCTAAAGTTGAAACTCCAGTACTTTGGCCATCTCATGTGAAGAGTTGACTCACTGGAAAAGACTGATGCTGGGAGGCATTGGGGGCAGGCAGAGGATGAGATGGCTGGATGGCATCACTGACTCGATTGACGTGAGTCTGAGTGAACTCCGGGAGTTGGTGATGGACAANTGCTGCTAAAGTTGAAACTCCAGTACTTTGGCCATCTCATGTGAAGAGTTGACTCACTGGAAAAGACTGATGCTGGGAGGCATTGGGGGCAGGCAGAGGATGAGATGGCTGGATGGCATCACTGACTCGATTGACGTGAGTCTGAGTGAACTCCGGGAGTTGGTGATGGACAGGGAGGCCTGGCGTGCTGCGATTCACGAGGTCACAAACAGTCCAACATAACTGAGCGACTGAACTGAACTGAAAGTACAGAATGACGAAGCTATCTTATGGAAGATAACTTCAATGGGATACCATCATGTCTAACATTCTGAAAATATTCTGGAAAACCTCAGTTCCTTGGAAAGTACACCTCTCAGCTCCACGATACTAGTATCACAGACTAATCACTTCTTGCTAAGCCATCATCTCTGCTCAGCTTACTCTCTATAGACTGCTGGAGTTCTGCAGCTTGTCAAGTCACAAATTATGTTTTTCTTCTCACTAAAAAACATTAACTGCTGTATTTAAAATGAATAACCAACAAGGACCTACTGTATAGCACATGGAACTCTGCTAAATAATATGTGGCAGCCTAGATGGGAGGGGAGTTTGCGGGAGAATGGCTACATGCATATGTATGGCAGATTTCCTTCGCTATTCTAAAAATGTCCTAACACTGTTAATCAGCTATACCACAACATAAAATAAAAAGTTAAAAACTTTGTTTTAAAAAAAAGAATACATTTTGGTTTATTTTGAAAAAAGTTCAAATATACAGAAAATTTATGACTACTACAGTAAGTTCTCATATACCTTTCTTCTATTGTCTTTAGGTTTAAAGTGGTGGTTTAGTCAATAAGTCCGGAGAAGGCAATGGCAACCCATTCCAGTACTCTTGCCTGGAAAATCCCAAGGACGGAGAAGCCTGGTAGGCTGCAGTCCATGGGGTCGCCAAGAGTGGGAGACGACTGAGCGACTTCACTTTCACTTTTCATTTTCATGCAGTGGAGAAGGAAATGGCAACCCACTCTAGTGTTCTTGCCTGGAGAATCCCAAGGATGGCAGAGCCTGGTGGGCTGCCATCTATGGGGTCACACAGAGTTGGACACAATTGAAGTGACGTAGCAGCAGCAGTCAATAAGTCACGTCTGACTCGGGACCTCATGGACTGCAGCCTGCCAGGCTCCTCTGTTAGGTGTTAATATTTTGTCACATTTATCAATTATCAATTTGTCTTTCCTTTTAGCCTAACCANCATCTATGGGGTCACACAGAGTCGGACACAATTGAAGTGACGTAGCAGCAGCAGTCAATAAGTCACGTCTGACTCGGGACCTCATGGACTGCAGCCTGCCAGGCTCCTCTGTTAGGTGTTAATATTTTGTCACATTTATCAATTATCAATTTGTCTTTCCTTTTAGCCTAACCATTCAAGAGCAAATTGCAACTATCATGACCTAATAGTTCTGATGTATCTTTTAAGAACAAAGACAGTCTCTCACATATCTACTTTACATATTGGTGAAGGGATAAACACAGAGACCAACAGAACAGAAGAGAGAATCCCCAAAAAGATCCATACAAGTACACTCAAATGATTTCTGTTTTTTCCAAAAAACGATGAAAAAGTAAACTCCATGCAGGATGGCAGTCTTTTCAACAAATGGTGCTGAAGCAACTGGACATCCATAAGCAAATAACAAATAAATAAAAAGGAACCTCAGGTTAAACCTCATACTTTACACAATAAATGTATTACAGGTTTAAAGGTAAAACAGAAAATCATAAAACTTTAGGAAGAAAACATAGGAAAAACACTTGTGGGGCATGGGGCTAGTAAAGAGTTATGTGTGTATTCATAAAAGAAAAATCAATAAATTGTACTTCATCAAAATTTAAGGGTCTTCCCTGGTGGCCTAGTGGTAAAGAATTCGTTTACCAACCTGGAGACACAGGTTTGATTCCTGGGACAGGCAGACCCCCTGGAAAAGGAAATGGCAACCCACTCCAGTCTTTTTGCCTGGGAAATTCCATGGAAAGTGGAGCCAGGCAGGCTACAGTCCATGGGAATGGTAAAAATCAAACACGACTTAGCAACTAAACAACAACAAAATGTAGAACTTTAAACCTTTTTAAGAAGAAAGAAAGAGAAGCCAAGACTGGGATAAAATATCTGCAAACCTTATATGTGACAAAAGACTTGGACAAAGAATATATAAAGAATTAAAAAATTTTTTTCTTATATATTTTTTAAATATAAATATTTTTTAAAATAGTAGAGAAACAAATAATCCAGTTGGAAAATGGGCAAAAGATATGAACAGATGTTTCACTAAAGAGGACATACAGATGGCAAATAAACACATTAAAAGATGCAACATGATTAGCCATTAGGAAAACATGAATTAAAACCACAATGAGATATTACCATATACCTATTTGAATGGCTAAAATAAAAAAAATATTCAAAATACCAAATGCTAGTGATGATGTATAGAAACTGAATCCTTCATACATGGTTGGTAAAAAGGTATAGCTGAACAACTTGGCAGTTTCTCATAAAACTATGTATACATATCCACAATACAACACCAAACTCAGGAAATGTTAAAATATTATATTACCTAATACATGGTCAATATACAGATTTCACCAGTTGTCCAAGTTACTATTCTTTATAAAGGCAATTTTCCTCATGGTGGATCCATGCATTCTTAACCATTCAGAAACAAATGGTTATTATCATGGACACAAGGGTACATTTTAAGTTGTATTTTATTTTGTTTTTAGATATTTTCATAACTATATCACAATAATGAACAATAGGTAAAGGTATTTATAAAAGCTGAAATATTGACCCTAAGCTTTTCAATTTCTCAGGAGAAAATAAATAAAAGTAGATTAAAAAGAGCTGAAATGGAGTGCTTACTACATATCAAGCATTGTCTTAATCTTCACCATGACTCTCTGAGGCAGGGCACTGCTATTGCACAGATAGGAAACTGAGACTGTATTATACAGATTAAATGACTTACCCAAGGTGACAGATAATATATGATGGGACTTAATTTCAAACCCAAGGTTTTCTCAAGAGTATAGGCTTCTAGATCATTCATTCACTATTAGACTGGCTTCTTCTGTTTAAAGGGATCATGAGAAAGATTTTCTGAAGCACACTTAAGGCTCTAAAGGTAAATCTTTTAGAGGAAGATGGCAGATCTCTGGGAAGTTAACTGGGTTGTAAAGCAAGGCAAAGTCATTCATTAAAGAGGAAATAAAACTAGAAGAATAATTGAGTACAGAAAGTCAATCAAGTTTTCCTTTCAACTAAATTATTATAAATTTATTTAGTATTTGGGGGAAGGGGATGAACATCTTATCCTTTGGAGTGAAAACTACAAAAGGTAAATTAATGAGTAAAATGATCAAAAATAGATTAGACCACAGATTTATAAGAAATCACACTCAATGTAAGATGTACATATATTTATTTTTTAAAAATAGGCACAAATGGGGCATAATTACTTAGTGATACTGACAATAAGAAAAAATATAAGGAATCAGGTTAAGAAAATAGAATTGATTAAAAAATGCAAAATTCAAACCTGTACTGGTGCAAATGCACACCACAAGATTGAGGTTGGGGGGGGTTCACTCAGATGTTCATCCCATCAAGTGAATTAACTTGGAAATCTTCAGGAAGTCTTTTTTTTACCAAGAAGGAACGGGTTAAAAGCAAGCTATTTTTTAAAAGCATTTGAATATTAACATAACAATGTTCAAATGTTGTAAAAAAGTACTACATTTTCAAGGCAAAACATTATGCCAACACATACAAGCAAAAAATGGATTTACTGCGAACTTAAATCTGACTAATGTTGTATAAAATACTTGCTTTTTTGAAGAATCCTGAAAGCAACTTTTTGAAGTAAATTTTTAAAAACCACCAGCTACCACACAAAAATGTAGTTTCCGACAACAAACAAGTAGGTAGACAGAGGACTGATACACTTATGGATGAACAACCAACAGAAAGCTTTCTACTTTAAATACATAAGTTTTTAAAAGACATTGCATATGATGTTCCTTTGTAGAATGGTAGTTTTTTTTAAGGAATGAATTTATGCCAGGAAACAGTACAGTATCTTAACTTATACTCTAGGTAAGCAATAAGCAGTCATAAGCAGAAAGTGTCAGTNTGATACACTTATGGATGAACAACCAACAGAAAGCTTTCTACTTTAAATACATAAGTTTTTAAAAGACATTGCATATGATGTTCCTTTGTAGAATGGTAGTTTTTTTTAAGGAATGAATTTATGCCAGGAAACAGTACAGTATCTTATTTATACTCTAGGTAAGCAATAAGCAGTCATAAGCAGAAAGTGTCAGTTCTCCAACAGTACTTTCTATGAATACTGTTAATAAAATCCAACTATGTAAATATTCATAAAACTAGTGTTTTCTTATATTCAAGATTATTTATTATGACAAAAAGTTTTTTTACACCATACTACATTCATTATGGGTTCATTAAATGTGTTAAGACTGATTTTTAAGGGAGTTTCTACATTTAAAAATGAACCACATTTTTGAAGGGTAAAAGTCATATTATCATTTCAATTAGATACAGAGAAGCATTTGAAAAAATTTCAGTATCTATTAAAGATAAAAACTCAACAAAATGGGTATAGAGGGGACATACCTTAACAAAAATGAAAGACATTTATCACAAACTCACAGCTAACATATTCAACAGTGAAAACCTGAAAGCTTTTCCTCTACAATTAGGAACAAGGCAAGAAATGCCCACTCTTCCCATTTGTATTCAACACAGAATTGGAGGGCATTCTCTGGCAGTTCAGTGGTAAGGACTCTGTACTTTCACTGCTAAGGACACAGGTTCAATCCCTGGTCAGGGGCAAGCTGCACAGTGCAGCCAAAAAGAAACAATACATTGTTAGAAGTTCTAGCACAGCAATTAAACAAGAAAGAGAAAAAGTATTCAAGTTATAAAGAAAGAAGTAAAACTGCCACAATCTGCACATGACATTACTTATAGAAAACCCTAAAAACTACCAAAAAACTGTTGGAAATACACAAAATCAGTAAATTTGAAGGATACAAAATTAATATATAGAAACATGTGACACTTATATATATTAGTGACAAAGTATCAGAAAGAAAAATTAAGAAAAATCTCATTTACAATTGTATAGAAACGAACAAAATACTTAGAAATAAGGTTAACCAAGAATGTAAAAGACTTCCACATTGAACACTGTATAACAAGACTTCCCTGGCAGTCCAATGGTTAAGACTCCGTACTTCCACTGCAGGGGGTGCGGGTTCAATCCCTAGTTGGGGAACTAAGATCCCTCATGTCATATCATGCTTGTGCAGTATGCCACCCCTCCCCAAAAAAGTGTAAGACATAATTAAAGAAATTAAAGAAGACAGAAATGGAAAGATATTCTGAGGTCACGGATTGGAAGAATATTGTTAGTGTCCAGACGAACTAAGCAGTTTACAGATCCAATGCAATTCTTATAAAAACTTCAGTGAATTTTTAATAGAACAAATTCTAAAATTTGTATGGAACCACAGACCCTGAATAGCCAAAGCAATCTTAAGAAAGTAGAACGGAGCTGGGAGGATCATGATCCTTGATTTCAAACTATACTATAAAACTATAGTAATCAAGACAATATGGGATGAGTATAAAAACAGACATACTAATCAATGGAAGTGAATAGAGTACAGAAATAAACCCATACATATATGGACAACTGATTTATGACAGAGAAGCCAAGAATATACAATGGGAGAGAGGTCACTCTGTTCAATAAATGGTGTTGAAAAACTGGGCAGCCATATGCAAAAAGATTGAAACTAGACCACTATCTTACACCATACAAAAAACTTAACACAAATGGAGTTAAAGATTTGAAGATCTGAAACCATAAAATTCCTAAAAGAAACAGAGGCAGTAACCTCCTTGGCATCTGTTTTAGCAGTTTTTTTTTTTAGATCTAACTTCAAAGGCAAAGGAAACAAGCAAAATACACAAGACTACATCAAACTGAAAGCTTCTTCACAGAACAGGAAACTGTCAACAAAATGACAAGGTAATCTATGGAATGAGAGAAGATATTAACAATTGATATATCTGATGAGGTTAGTATCAAAAATATACAAATAACTTATACTACAACTCAACAACAACAAAGCAAGTATTTAAAAAATAGGTAAAGAATCTGAATAGATATTTCCAAAGAAAGATAAATGTATGGCCAAGAGGTACATTAAAAGATGCTCAACATCACTATCAGGAAAATGAAAATAAAAAGTCATAATGAGGTATCATCTCAAAGTTGTTAAGACTGGCTATAATCAAAAAGACAAGAAATAACAAGTGTTGGAGAGAAGGTGGAGAAAAGGATATCCCTGTAGACTACTGGTGGTAACATTAGATTGGTGCAGCCACCATGGAAGACAGTATGGAGGTTCCTGAAAAAAATAACACTGCCATATAATCCAGTTATTCCACTTCTGGGNAATCAAAAAGACAAGAAATAACAAGTGTTGGAGAGAAGGTGGAGAAAAGGATATCCCTGTAGACTACTGGTGGTAACATTAGATTGGTGCAGCCACCATGGAAGACAGTATGGAGGTTCCTGAAAAAAATAACACTGCCATATAATCCAGTTATTCCACTTCTGGGTATTTATCTGAAGAATATGAAAACTAGAAAAGATATATGCACTCCTATATCCATGGTAGCTTTATTTAAGCCAAGATATCCAAGTGTCCATCAAGAAGTAAAGAGATGAAGAAGACGCATTATATATATGCAATGTACTAAACATTTGAAGTAAATCTTTACAACGCAGTATTGTTAGCAATGGAATGTTGAAGCAAATCCAGCAATGGAATACTGGCCATAAAAGACATGACATCTAAGACACAGGTGGACTTTGAGGGTATTTTGTGATGTAAAACACAAATACCTTGTGATTTCACTTATGTGTGGAATCTAAAAAAATCATGTGAAACAAAACATATACAAACTCATTGGCAGAGAACAGACTGGTGCTCACCAGAAGGCAAGGGAAATGGCAGAGAGGGCGAAATGGGTGAATGGGACCAAGTGGATGGTGATCAATGACAATTAGACTTAGGGTGATTACTTTTGTAGCATATACAAATATCAATTTACAAAACGTTGTATATCTGGAACTTATATGGTATCATATACCAATCTTACCTCAATAAATAAAAAAGAATGTACCGTATTTCTTGTAGACGCCAACAAGTAGATCCTAAAATCTATGTGGAAATGCAGAAGACCTGTAACGAACAAAACAGTTTTGACAAAGAACAAAGTTGGAGGACTTTCTCATGGATTCCAATACTCACCATAAAGTTAAAATTATCAAGACAGTGTAGTACTGGCATAATGAGAGATATAGGTGAATGGCAAAGAACGCAGAGTCCTAAAATAAATCCTGTTACTATGGTCAATAGATTGTTATCAAAGGTGCCAAGCGAATTCTTTGGTGAAAAGGAAAGTCATGTGCTGGCTATCTACATGCAAGAACCATACGTCACACCATACACAAATCCTTAAAAAGATCAAAGACCTAAATGGAAGAGCAAAAACAGTAAAACTTAAAAAGAAAACATTAAAAAATCTGACACCCTGGGTTAGGCAAAGATTTCTTACAATTTTAACTTACAAAACAAAACATGTTCTCTATCAAAAGGGTGTACATCAACCCTTGGAATGGGGAAATGGTTTCTGAACATGAACACTTCCAAGAGTCTATAAGATCAAAATTATTTTCATAAAAATACTGACATTTTTAATTGCCCTACTGTGTTATTTGCGGTGTTAGTGCCTTATATGAATCAAGGCAGCAGCACCAAACATACTAGTTTTTACATCAGGCATTCAAGTGCAGGGACTTCCCTGGTGGCTCAAACAGTAAAGAATCTGCCTGCAATGCAGCAGACCCAGGTTTGATCCCTAGGTATGGAAGATCCCATGGAGAAGGGAATGGCTACCCACTCCAATATTCTTGCCTGGAAATTCTCAAGCACAGAGGTGCCTAATTAGGCTACAGTCTATGGGGTCACAAAGAATCAGACATGACTGAGCTACTAACACCCAAGTGCAGTCTTTCATTAAGTAATATATTAAAAGAGATCTGTAAAGATGCCAAAAAATGCCACTACTCTCAATGAAACATTTTTTTTTTTTTCTGGAAACTGATTCATTATTTTCAGTTTTGCTTATATACCTTTAGTTACACATAGGGATGAATATAGAGTTCTTAAGTTATTTTCCACTAAAAATATTAACGTTAATGTAATGAGCTTAATATTCTATCTGGAAAAGAAAACTTGGTATAAAGAATACTAAACAAATATTCATGAACTTTTCAAAAAGTTCAGAAAAACAATTTAAAACCTTAAAGGTTAGGGATTTGGCAGTCCAGTGGCTAAGACATCACCTTTCAATGCAGGGGTTATGGGATTCCTGGTCAGAGAGCCTAAGATGCCTCGTGGCCAAAAAACCAAAATATAAAACAGAAGCAATACTGCAACAAATTCAATAAAGACTTTAAAAACCATATCAAAAACACTTACAAAGAAAAGGGGGTGGGGGTGGGTTCTTAAAGTGACAACTGAATAACCTAGGCAATCATATAAAAGCTATTCAAGTCACCTGCTAATATTACAAATATTGTACTGTTTTCTCAACAGGATGAGAATCAGCTGATTATTCTTTATAAAGATTATTTTTCAAGACATTTTTATTTAAAATTTTTTTCTGGATTATTTTTACTTCTTGGAGACAAAGACAACCCTCAAAATGGGAGAAAATAATAGCAAATGACACAACTGACAAACGATTAATTTCCAAAATATATAAGCAGCTGATACAACTCAATACCAGAAAAACAAACAACCCAATCAAAAAGTGGAAAAAGACCTAAACAGACATTTCTCCAAAGACATACAGATGGCTAACGAACACATGAAAAGATGATCAACATAGCTCACTCAGTTCCGTTCAGTCTCTCAGTCATGTCCGACTATTTGCGACCCCATGAATTGCAGCACGCCAGGCCTCCCTGTCCATCACCAACTCCCGGAGTTCACTCAGACTCACGTCAATCGAGTCAGTGATGCCATCCAGCCATCTCATCCTCTGTCGTCCCCTTCTCCTCCTGCCCCCAATCCCTCCCANCCCAGACAGCCATTTTGCCTTTTTGCCTTTCTTTTCCATGGGGATGGTCTTGATCCCTGTCTCCTGTACTGTCACGAACCTCATTCCATAGTTCATCAGGCACTCTATCTATCAGATCTAGGCTCATTAGAGAAATGCAAATCAAAACTACGAGACACCAACTCACACCAATCAGAATGGTTATCATCAAAGAGTATACAAAGAATAAGTGCTGTAGAGGGTGTAGAGAAAAGGGAACCATCTTGCACTATTAGTGAGAATGTAAATTGATACAGCCACCTTGGAAAATGGTATGAGATTCCTTAAAAAACTAGAAATAAAACCATCATATGACCCAGCAATCCCACTCCTAGGCATATACCCTGAGGAAAACAAAATTGGAAAAGACACACCTATCCCACCGTTCACTGCAGCACTATTTATAATAGCTAGAATATGGAAGCAACCTAGATGTCCATTGACAGATGAATGGATAAAGTTGTCGTACATACACACAATGGAATATTACTCAGCCATAAAAGGGATGCCTTTGAGTCAGTTCTAATGAGGTGGATGAACCTAGAACCTATTATACAGAGTGAAGTCAGTCAGAAAGATATTGTATTCTAACGCATATATAGGGAATTTAGAGCAACAGTACTGAAGAATTTACTTACAGGGCAGCAGTGGAGAAACAGAAAGTAGACTTGTGGACATGAAGGAAGGTGAGGAGAGGCCGAGATGCATGGAGAGAGTACCATGGAAACTTATATCACCATGTGTAAAATAGATAGCCAACAGGAATTTTCTGTATGGCTAAGGAAACTCAAACAGAGGCTCTATATCAACCTAAAGGGGTGAGATGCAGAAGGAGATGGGAGGGACTTTCAAAAGCGAGGGGATATATATATATATACCTATGGCTGATTCATACTGAGGTCTGACAAAAAACAAAATTCTGTAAAGCAATTATCCTTCAATAAAAAAATAAATATATCTTTAAAAAATTGTAAAAAACAAAAAAAATCAAGATTTTCCAAACAAAATTGTATAGAAATTGAAGAGACCTGCCAGATGTAAACATAACTGTTAAATTTGTATTGAATACACAGTAATAGTAAAGACAACAGGCTCTATTTCAAAAACTCTGCATATTAACTCTTAATCTCCACAGTCCACAGGTGAGAGGCTACACAATTTGTTCCAAACCACAGAAGTGTATCAACTTGCAGAACCATAAAAACCAGGCTACCTATTCCAAGAAGGTAGGCTTGGTTAAGAGCTTTTAGTATCCCATGAAGAACATTTACTCCCTTCTTCTGTATCAACTGCAGCAGCCCTTTTTAAGCTTCTATTGGTAGTGTTACATACTACTGCCAGAAAATACAGTCCTGACATATTTATTAAAATCTTGTTCCTAACAAAATGCCCTTGAAAACAGTATGAGAAAGGCCAGGTTCTTACCTGGTTTCAGTGGAAAACCATTTAGTTATACTCTTCACCTGTTTTTCCAGTTATTACAAAAGGAAGACCCGTCAGTTTTCAGGCTTTATCTAGACGTGGAACCACTAGGAGTCAACATACATGAAAAAAGAACCACTTGTAATTCACTTAATTTTCACACAAAAATATTTAAAAGTAGCTTTAGAAGCAACTTTTTAGCTTTTCTGTTCTGGAAAAAAGACATGTTATTGTAGGCAGCTGTAGACTAAAAACTGATCTACAAATTTCAAAACAGTATTGAACAAAAGTAGCCAGATAAAGAGTATAAAAACAGGAAAAACAATTCATGATTTAGTGATGAGTTGGCAATCAAATAAGAGGATTTATGGGATTCTCTGTATCCTCTTTTAATCTCTTGATAAAACTCATTTCTATTCCCCATCTTCTTCAGAACTGCACTAACTAGAAAATTACATTGTAAACTAAGTGGAATCACAGAATGAGCTTTTAATTCATATTTCTATTAGTTTTATACTATATGTATTCACATGTATTCTGGGCCACACATTTTCTACAAATATCACCACTTCCAGAGAGAGTTTATTCTTTGAGTAGCAGCCCTAAGGGGTTCCTATAAAGTTGATTCACTGAAGATTGTAATACTTACAAAGCATGCAACAGGTATATGACACTGTGTTTGGCAATACATTCTTATAACCCTGATACCTTATTTAAGGGTAACTTTTCCACTTAAAAATGTCTGTTAACCAGTTAACTAGCTTTCTGAAAACTCTGCTGTGTGAACACTTGATAAAATAGCTTTATAAGTTGATTAACATTTGAAATAAAGATAAAACAGGTTTGTAAAGTTACTCCCAACATACAGCATCAGCATGTGGTAGCTTTCTCCTATCCACGTTTTTAAATGCAAAATAATGGGTTATCTCCTATAAGTCTTCCAGAGTGAGTTATGAGATTTAAATGCTATCATGTTTGCCTCTAGACAAAATTTCAACTAGACACACAAGTAGGAGAAAACCATGTTTAACTGAAAAATAAAGCAATACATCTCAAATAAGACTCTGCTTAACAACATAAACTTTTGAGGCCTGTTAAGTGGTACTGTGAAATTTAGGTATAAAGTATCAACAGTTCCCTCTCTATTCCTAAACCACTAATCAAAGGATGGGAGGTTTTCAACAAATATTTCCATACTGAGGAGTTCCCAGGTAACAGTAAGTAAAAGTTGGTATTTTCCTTATGAAAAAATTTTTATGAAAGACACACGACAATAAAATGATATTTAACTAATCTGCAAACTTCAAAACATAATTTCATCAAAATGAGCTCTACAATTTTCCTTTAAAGTTCTCAAATCTCAGAATGGTTTTACTTAACATATGGGAAGTACTAAATTCTGAAACAAAGTACTAAAGTTATTGCTTTAAAATGGAAAAATCTATGGTCAAAAGTCTTTTTTAAAAAGAGTTCATTAAACAGCTATTCCTATAATTACATTCATATAACTGCAGAGAAACGTTCAACCACATAGGAAACATCACTCTTTAGGATGACAGAAACAAGGTGTATGTTACGATGTATGGCTTTTTGGTGATTGCTATTACTACCCATAAAGTCATTACTGTTTGACTGAAAAAGGTTTTTACAAAACTCTGTTTCCAAATTAACATTTTTATTAAATCAAGTTAAAAAAACATTCACTGTAGAAAAGTCAACAAGGGTTTTAACAAAACCAAAATATACCTTTTTATACAACATATGTATATATTAGCAGCAAACTACTTCTGAGATTTTATGTTCTTTTAGTTATTTATTTTAAAGAACGCATAAACAATTATGTTAGTATGGAATGTCAGCTAATCCACTCCAGCTTTATTCTGTGATTTGGGCCTTCTAGTACAAGTTATTTTATGTCTTTCATTAATGAATACAAAGAATGAACTCAATTTTGACTAAAATGTAGCGAAACAGAGTGGCTGGTAGGATCCATCTCACTACTATAGTCCCACATTATCTTTCAGATAACAAATGAGCACCATATAAACATATAATTGTGTAGCTGTGTAAACTCAATTTTTAAGGTGTCATAGTAGCCAAGTAGACAACTTAGCATTTGACTGTTACTTTAAAAATTTGGTAACATACAAAATTTTAATCAACTCAGATAAACACATCAACCCCGTATTACCAGTCCCTTTTAAAAATCTTAATAGAAATTCTGCATATAACCAGACAAATTGCATGCTTATATGTGTATATACACATACAAAAGTGCATGTATATATACATACACATCTTTAGCTTTGAACAAATTTCTAAATTGAGATGAAGTCAAACCTCTCATTTAAATATATAGAGAGAATGTAATATCACCAACTGCAAGTTTCTAATACAAGTTTCATCATAGCTAACCAGCAATTCTGTTACTGAAAATTCTGAAACTAAAGAGCTGTAATTCAGCTTACTGTACTTTAGGCTTACAAATTAGTCAGCCAAACAAACAAGATGTGACATTACCAACTGTCCACCAAAGAAATCAATTTTTCTCTTGATATTTCCTTCTAACAGCAAAAAGGAAGTATCTATACAATGAGTTTTTGCTTTTTAAAGAGTTAAAATGATTAAAGAAATCTCACTAGTCTTCAAAAATACTAAACATTATATAAATACAATTTTCTTATAGTTGAATTCTTCAGCTAGAATCTGTATTTAAAAAAGTTTCCTTTGGATTGTTTCATTTAGCACTTCAAGTCTCCATTTGCAACTCAAATAACTGGCTCAGTTTTGTTAGGTTTATATTAATCACATCATTCAGAATTCGGTACTGTGTTACCTGTGTACAATAATGTCAATGGAGGAACTGCACCAAATTTCAAAAGCAAGGAAAAATTCAAGAATATGTAATGCAAAAAAGGTAAGTATAATAGGGATTCTCTTTTCACCATTAATGAAATATAATCCTTTTAATGTTTATAAAGATAATGTCCTAAGGTTTATCTTTTAACTTATCAAAAGAATTGTTTTTACATGGCCCACCTTTATTTTTCAATTAAAAAACTAAAACAATAGACTCAATTACTTTTATTAATATACACATCAAGTTACTGAAATGGGTGACTTCATGTAGTTTTCTCCTTAAAGATGGCACTTGCAGGTACAAAGATTCAGAGGTGTCTACAGCCTTCAGATGTTTACTTGAAAAGATTCTTCAACCGCAGTTTGATACTGGGTTTCCTCATCTAGCTGAAGATTCTAAAAATGTAACATTAACATGTCAATAGGAAAAACATATTCAATTACTCAATACTTTGCCCAATACATTACACATCTTGATACACATTACATATACTTGAAACCATTTATGTTACAACATAAACTTAAAAAATAAGAACTAAAATTTTAAAATTCAGTTATAACTATTTATAAATAACTAATAAACAAAAGAGAGGATCAGCAGAGAATGAAATTTGAGTTACAATGCCTGATGCTAACCTGAATTAACAGCATCTTAATCATAATATAAAGATTACAACTAAAATCCACTCAATCTGATTATACTATTACTTCTTAACTTAAAAAATTCTATTTCTTTTCAATTATGGTCCATAGATGCTTTAAAATAGGCATCCTCTTTTACAATCTCAAATAATTAAAATTAAATGTTCTTCTGTGGCAAGGTAAAACAATCTTGACAATCAGATCAAAAGTGGTTCACAAAATATATTTTTGTTTTCCCAAACATAATTCTCCAGATGCAGTAACCTTTCTTTCATTGAGAATTCAAAATAATCTATAATTATACCATAAAAATGCTAAAGTTATCAGACTACACCTGAATTCTACATATAGTTGACTATTTTTATACAGNGGTTCACAAAATATATTTTTGTTTTCCCAAACATAATTCTCCAGATGCAGTAACCTTTCTTTCATTGAGAATTCAAAATAATCTATAATTATACCATAAAAATGCTAAAGTTATCAGACTACACCTGAATTCTACATATAGTTGACTATTTTTATACAGTATCGCTAAAAAGTGCAAATTACACAAAATAAAAATATTTATCAAGAATGATGTAATTTTAACACTGGAGGGGCAGAGGAAATGTAAATTCTGTCCCTGCCAATCTCAGAATTGCCCATGCCTGGGCTCACCTGAACATGAAAACACGTATGAACATGTTTTGTCAGGCTGAATCTTAATAAGACTTTTAATTCACTGAAGATGAATAAAATGCAAATTCGTAATTAATAAAAGTCGTCTAATTTTTTTTAAACTATCAAGACACATTTCGGAAGTAAAAATTAAATTCACGCTTCGCTCTAAAGTTCCATTTTTATATAACTTCCCTCGTGTACTCTGTTAAAGCAGTGACCTAAGACCAGAATCTGCTATTCAGCCTGGCTTTACCCTGGGTCAGGAAGATCCCCTAGAAAAGGGAGCCACTTCACTATTCCTGCCTAAACAATTCCATGGACAGAGGAGTCTGGTGGGCTACAGTCCATGGGATTGCAGAGACGGACGCAACTGAGTGACTAACACTCTCACTTTCATTACTTAATAAATAAGCTCTGCATTTTTAAAAAGAATGTCTCTCACATGTAGATATTATGAGTTTAACAAACTACTTACACTACTCAAGAAATACATCCTCTAGCTGTCATACCCAGA
>SJYA01002827.1:10479-20935 GCA_006410615.1 Neotragus moschatus
TCCATATTCTTGCCTGGAAAATCCCATAGATAGAGGAGCCTTGCTGGCTACAGTCCATGGGGTCACAAAGAGTTGGACACAATTTAGCAACTAAACCACTACCATCACCATGAAAGTGAAAGTGAAATCGCTCAGTTGTGTCTGACTCTTTGTGACCCCATGGACTGTAGCCTACCAGGCTCCTCCGTCCATGGGATTTTCCAGGCAAGAGTGTTGGAGCGGATTGCCATTTCCTTCTCCAGGGGATCTTCCCGACCTAGGAATCGAACCCGGGTCTCCTGCATTGCAAGCAGACGATTTACTGTCTGAGCCACCAGGGAAGCCCAACCATCACCATACTAGTTAAAAGTTCTTACCTTGCTTATCTGGATAAGAAGCCAATGATGGCTCCAACTGTTTCAGGTTGGCCTAGGCCAAAGGTGGATAATTTGAGAATAAATGAGAGCATGGTATATGTGAGAGTCTCTCCTTTTTCTAGGAGGGAGGAGATAATTAGAATTGAGCTTGCCTACCCAGAACCTCCAGGCAAGATTACATCAAAACCTAGTCAAGGGACTTCCCGGTGGTCCAGTGGAAGACTCTGTGCTTCCAATGCAGGGTGTCCGGGTTCAATCCCTGGTCAGGGAACTAGATCCCACAGGCCTCAATTAAGAGTTTGCAAGCTACAACTAAAGATCCTGTGTGCTGCAACTAAGAGCTGGTGCAGCCAAATAAATAAATATTAAAACAAAACAAAACAAAAATTCCTAGTCAAGAAACAGCAAGGTGATAGAATAGACCCTCGGAAAGAAGTCAGGATTCCAGGTTTCTCCCCACTTTGCCAGATCATTTAACAACCTGTGCTATTTGCACATGGGAAAACTATCTACCCAGTTGTGTTTAGGTTAATAAGATCAATGGGCTGTGTATATTTAAGGTAATAAGACTGGGTGGTTCTCATCTGTTCTCAAAAACTTCAGAGCTTCTAAAGTTGAAGTGACACCCTTTCTTTGCACCTCACCCTCTTTGGCCTACTTGTGACTATCACTGAGCTAGGTTTTTAGCATCCTCTGATGAACAGTTTCTGATTAATCTGGATTAGTTTCATTTTTCTAGATTGTATTTCAGTCTTTCAGTATCTTACAGCTTCCCCCAAAGGAGTTGGGGGAATAACAGAAGTGTATTCTCAGTGACTTTTCTCCACTACACTGGAATGAAAATGGGTTCATTTATGTCATCTGACCTTTGGAAATTCTTTAAAAGTGGAAAAATTTCCACTTTTAAATATTATGGCTATATAGATGTTTTTCTGCTATTTTAAATGTAGGTGGAAGCCTAGAAGGTTTTATTAAAGCTAACTATTAACCTACCATTTATCCTACTCTGAAATAACTCTCCTAACTTAATTAGTTCCTTTTGGCATCCACATGGTTAAGTGTGTGTGTGTGTGTGTGTGTGTGTGTCTGTGTCTGTGTGTGTGTGTGTCTGTGTGTTTCTGATAATAAGTGGGAGAGAGTGAAATTTTTGTGAAGTGAATCTTTGATCCATGAGAGTACAGTTAAGAAACAGGACAATTAATAGTTATACTCAGGATGCTAATTTTATTTTCAGTTTTTGCCCCACAAAATGGGGCATGAGGGATCTTAGTTCCTTGACCAGGGATCAAACTCATGCCCCCTGTAGTGGAAGCACCGTCTTAACCACTGGATCACTAGGGAAGTCCTGATGTGAAACTGCTTTATATAAAGATGTAAGTGAACAAAGTGCTACCATCTTATGGTTCTTAAGAACCATAACAGAACTTTGGCTCCTACATATCCAGAATATCTGTCTTGGAAAAATAAAAATGAATGTACTCAGGAAGCTTTGCTTAAAAATATCTTCCACATATTCTGATAATGTTCAGCATGAATATTTACAAAAGGTCTGTGTTCTGTGCTATAGCAGACATTAAAGGCCCCTTCCAGTTAATAGAATACCAAGCAGAGTCAGTTCAGTTCAGTTCAGTCGCTCAGTCGTGTCCGACTCTTTGGGACCCCATGAATCGCAGCACGCCAGGCCTCCCTGTCCATCACCATCTCCCAGAGTTCACTCAAACTCGCGTCCATCGAGTCAGTGATGCCATCCAGCCATCTCATCCTTGGTCGTCCCCTTCTCCTGCCCCCAATCCCTCCCAGCATCAAAGTCTTTTTCAATGAGTCAGCTCTTCACATGAGGTGGCCAAAGTACTGGAGTTTCAGCTTTAGCATCATTCCTTCCAAAGGAATCCCAGGGTTGATCTCCTTCAGAATGGACTGGTTCAGTAGCTGATGATATTGAATGCTTGCTACATACTAGACATGGTTGTTCCCCCATAAAGAAACTGAGAATGGGGAAGAAAGCATTTAGGCAAGAGAGTTATGATGATATGATATAAAGAATAATGAGGAAAAGAGAGGTATAAAAACTGAAATTAATAGTAATAAAAATAAGTATTTCATAAAATATGTACACCTTTAAATAGGCTATCTTACTAGGATCATGCCTTGAGGATGATTTTTTTTTAATGAGAAACTTTTGGATAGTAACATAAAATCTAACATAATCTAACATGACATAAAATGTTAGATGTAATCATTTCTTTTTAAACAGATCCTTTAATTTATCCCTGAATGTGTCACCAGTTATTTGATTTTTTTTTGTATTCAAAATATATGTACTGCAAATTCATCCTCTCTGTTTTGCATAATTGAAATAACCCAAACCACTTTGCCAATTTTTTTTTATGCCTCCCACCAAGGAAATTACAAGATGTCTATCTAGTTGGCTATATGTTTCCTCTTCTAACAAAAGACAGCATTATAGGAAGCAGGTGGAATAAGGTGGTGGAAAAGCGAGAGCCTGGTACAAGCAGACAGATCCTGATCAGACATTCAAATAAGCTTTCGAAGGAGTGGAATAGTGCGTGTCAATAAGCTACTGGATGTAACTATTTCCTACTCTGGGCTCCGCCTTGGAGTACAGCCTGCTGACTCACGAAGCTGCTCGGAGTTAGTTTCTGCTGGGTTTTCCCACTGCTTGCTACACGTGAATCACGCTGGAATGAAGTTTCTACCGTATCCTTAACAACCGTGCACAAACCAGGCACCGACAGTGAACTTCAATCTTTCCAGTAAGAACCAAACTCTGGGATAAAGGGTGAAAAATGACATGGCAGGTACCAACACTAGCCAAGCTGCCAGATGACAGACTGCCCTCCTCCTTGTCAGTAGCCCCCCCGTTTCAGCTTGGTTTCTCCCACCCACCCAGGTGGTTAAACTGGTATCTTGTCTGGCAGCTGCCAGCTGCCGGTCACTGAATTCTGCCCTTGCTTCACTGGTTCTCAGTTTTGGCTGCACAACGGAATCACTTGGAGATAAACACACGTGGACACATACACTTCCCCCACCCCCACATCAACAAACCCCAAACCGATGCCTTTCTGTCATCTCCAAACTTGCCTAATTCAAGTGGGTTAGGATGAGATACTTACATGAGGATTTTTCAGAGCTCCTTAAGTGCAAATTTTGGGGGCCTTGCTCTTCCTATGCAAGTGAAACCTGTCAGTTACGCTTACCTAACTACCACCGGCTGGGCTCCCCAAACCTCCTATCTTGGTGACGGTATCTCAGTTTGGCAGCAAAGAAGGCTGGCAAACCAAGGAGCATTTTCAGAAGCACGCGGGTTAGACGACCCCCTCCCGCTCCTTTCCTTGCTAAAAACTTAAGCTACATTTGGCGCTTCCCCAAAGTATCTCAAACGCTGTTGTTCTTTCTGTTACCTTTTGATCTCTGTTCTGTTTCATTCCACAGTGTCTTGTTCGACAAAGCTGGAAGGCTCGGGTCCTTCGGATTAGAAGCTGGTACTGCTGAGTCAAACCTCAATAGAGACGCGATTGCACACTTCACCTCGCCGGGGCCGGCCGCCTGGCAGTGCGGCCTCAGGGCAGATACTATGCTAATCAAGAAAGTTCTTCCGTCTCCTCGCGGACGGGCGGGTGCAGGTTTGAACACTTAACCCTTGGTCTTACGTGACTGCGCTATAGTGCGTTTAGTGATCGCCTCTTGCCTGGCGGGTCTGGACCACGTTCCATGTTTTTGGAAAAGGAGAAGACGTGCGCCAAGTGATGGAGAAAGCCCGCAGGGAGGGGACAGCAGCGTTGGCTGGCGCCCGAGTGAAGGGACGGCTAATGCTAGGAATATTAATTACTCTGCGCGCTGCTGACCCGGCAAGGACTAGCAGAAGGGGATCGGGGGTTAAGACAAAGACTCCTCCTGATCAAACGGCTGCAGCGCCCATGCCTCCGAGGTTACAGCTCTGCCTTCTCTCTGCACTGGGCGGCTCTTGGCATGGGACTGGCAAAGTGACTCAAGGGGGTGACCGAGTCCACTGGCCCTTTCGGGGTCTGAAAGTCTGCGTGACCGAGCGCTCCGGCTTCAGAGGGAAGGGTCTTTCTGTGCCACCCCACCCTGCCTGCCCTTTGTGGGATTTCTGGTCACGGCCAAGCCCTTCGAAGAGTGAACTGAAGAATTTCTTAAGCAAACAGAGCGAGGAGTTGCTGAGTAGCCCCCGCCTTGTGTTCAGGGTGCTCCTTGCAGAAAACCTCTTGGGATCACAATAACCCGCTCTCTTTCGCATCCATCCAGTTCCCGCATCCTGGCCCCCCCCGCACCCCCCNAATCTCAGAAGCTCACTCAACGATACATTTCCTCTATTTATATATGGGGTTCTTTGTGAAAGATATTTGGCAGCTCTGACAGCCATCAAAGTAAATATTGAAATGAAGTGTACTTAGAACCAGATTTTAAGTTGCTTTATCACTTTATTGCAAAGTGATAAAACATTATAGAAATTATGAAACATATTCAGCCACATTACTCTCACTAAATAACATCTTAGTGATAGTGAATTATTTTATTTACTATTAATAAATAGGATATAAAATAATGTATATTTCATCTTTTGCCCTCTGAATTTCTAATTTTTATATGATATTTTCTTACGTGTACAGTATATTCATATAGTAGTTATATAGCTATATTATTTACGGATGAATATGTACATGAATGGGCCTCTCTTGTGGCTCAGCTGGTAAAGAATCCTCCTGCAATGGGGGAGACCTGAGTTCGATCCCTGGATTGGGAAGATCCATTGGAGGAGGGAAAGGCTACCCACTCCTGTATTGTGGCTTGGAGAATTCCATGGACTGTATAGTCCATGGGGTTGCAAAGAGTCGGACACGACTTTCACTTTCATGTATATGAATGAATTGTTGTATATCTGTATTACTTACAAAGAAATATGTGTGATAAGAAATGTTTTACTGGTAGGAATGGGCAGACAATTAAGGTTTTAGAGTAAAAGGTGCCTATGGGTACTTCCCTGATAGCCCAGTGGTTAAGACTGCACACTTTCAATTCAGGGATGGGGAGGGTGTAGGTATGATCCCTGGACAGGGAACTAAGATCCCATGTGATGTGTGACACAGCCAAAAAAATCTAAAAAAAAAATGGTGACTATGCTCAGGTTTGTTCTTAGGAAAATGACTTGGGCAACAGCATGGAATGGGGAATGAGAGACCAGTGTTCAGAAGATTGACCAGAAAGCTAGCGCTGTGATCCAGAGGAAAACTGACGATCAAGAAGAAAGATGATGATGGTGGTGGAGAGATCAGCAGAGCATGTGGTATTTGGTAAAAGTGTGTATGGGTGCGTGAGAGACGGAGAGAGACATTCCCAAGTTCGCAACTTGCTAGTCTGAGTGGATGGTGGAATTGTTACTTGAGATGAAGAAATGGGATATTGAACAAAATACAGAGTTCAGTTTAGGACATATTAAGTTAGAGGTGCCCAAGGGATTCCTGGAAGATGACCAGTGGGGGTTTTATATACAGTTCTGAAGCTCAGGAAAGCTTATATAGATTTTAGAGTACCTTTAATTTCTGAATCTATAGCCCTTGCTATTGCTGCTGGTCTTAAAAATATTCCTTCACCTAGAGACAAAGTAACACAACAGCTTAACATATAATTATTTATAATGAAATAAAAATGACTAAGAATCAGCATACCATTGCATACGAGTAACATGTCATCACTGAACAGACAGTCTTAGAATTTAAGTTTGACATTTAGGCTAGTTCTGCATTCAACTTAATCTCTTTAAAAGTATACTTCCTTTGCTGAATTTCCGTGTTTACTCATTTTACTATTCTGTTGCTTCTGCGGTGTTATTGAGGCTGTAGTTTATTGTAAGATAGGCACTCCCTCTTATACCCGTTTTATTTTTGTGGCGGAACGTGAGCTCCAGCTTTCCTACTCCACCATCTTGATTTCCCTTTAGTCTGTACCAGATTCTCTCTTCACACCCAAAACCTTGTTGCTCAAGCCAGCTATTCTTTTCTTTTATTATGCTGTAGAAACTGTGACTGCTATCCGATTCTACAGTGTATGTGTCCTTTCTTCAGGAATCTTGAACATTGTGAAACTTTGGCATGATGTTCTCTGTCATCTCCATGTCACTGATCAAACTGTCAGACCATGTTCTTGCTAGGTTATGAGGATACCTTCCATACNTGCTATCCGATTCTACAGTGTATGTGTCCTTTCTTCAGGAATCTTGAACATTGTGAAACTTTGGCATGATGTTCTCTGTCATCTCCATGTCACTGATCAAACTGTCAGACCATGTTCTTGCTAGGTTATGAGGATACCTTCCATACGATGCCATTTCCCCCGGTTCCTTACCTTATACTTTCTAAGAATCTGTGGATAATTGACCACTTTAATTTTCAGATGTCATATAATTATATTTTCAGCCTCATAAATAAGATTCTGTAATTAAATAATGCCAAAGGAGCATTTATTTTAAATGCAAATGTTCTTATATTGTGGTTTTGTAGCATTTTCATTATTTAACATCTCAAGTGCTTATGTACTCTCTTCTTCATCAAATTGGAACTTATTTTAATCCAGGGACATGTCTCTCTTCACTAGAATGGAGGCCCCACGGGGGCAAAAATTTTTGTCTGTTTACTGTTCTATGTATGTCCAACATATTGAACTGTGTCTTGGATATGATGGATGATAAATATTTTTGAATGAATGAACATACAAATAAAGGAACAGAATAGATTCATAGATAACTGTTGATTCGAATTATTTCTCTTCCTTAAAAAAAATCTAAATCTTCTTTATCATATGTATTACTTATCTGTAATGTAACCACTTCACTTATTTTTATTTTAAAAATATTTATTTATTTATTTTTGGCCGTGCTGGGTCTTTGTTGCTGTGCATGGGTTGTTGTGGTGCGTGGGCTTCTCGTTGCAGTGGCTTCTCTTGTGGACCGAAGGCTCTAAAGCTCTTGGGCTTCAGTAGATGTGGGGCTGGGTTTTGCTCTGTGGCATGTGGGATCTTCCTGGACCAGGAATCGAACTGGTGTTGCCTGTATTGGCACGTGGACTCTTAATCACTGGGCCACCAGGGAAGCCCTCCATTTATGTTTTTAAAAACTCAGCTTAAGCTTATATTACTTTTCATACATACAACAGTTTTAATCTTTCAGCATCTAGGAGAGTATTTTTGAATCTTCTGTCCTCACATTTTACATGAGTCTCCAGGCTCAATATTTAGGTAGGAGGGTTAATTATAGTCTTAAAAGTAAAACCCGCCATACAAACACAATAGTTACCTCTAGAATATGGCAGATAAGCAAATCAATTAGAAGGAAATTCATAAAATGTGTTAAAATAATAGCACAGGAGAGCTAGAAAGCAGTTTCTTAAAGAGACTCTTATCAGCATACGCTACAGTTCAAAGCCTTGCTAAAACTGCACTTAACCACAGCCACAAATTAATTGTTGTCATTACTTTGACCATTTCACAAATGGTTTTTTCCCTCCATCTAAAGTCGGAGAAGAGTAATTGGCAAAAAATGCCACTTAACTGTTTCAGAGGAATCCAGCTGCTGGGAGCTGTATGTTGGCCCTGGGGACTTGGACCAGGCCCTCTGGCAAGGAGGGTAATGGATGGAGAGTGAAGGGTCTGGTGGAGGGGGAGTCAGGCCCAGAAACTCCCCAGTCAATTGTGCTTCGGAGCAATGCTGGCGCTGTCTGCCAGGCAGCCATGTGTTCCTTTGTTCTCCAAGAATGTCCATTCTGCTCGCCGCTCATGAGCGCACCTTCAGTTTCCCCATAATTAGGAGTGTCAGTGAGTAACTATATGATACAGAACATGTTCTTACTAAGAGTTCATACCGGCCCATTCATAACTCCTCTTCCTCCCCTTATTTTCTTTGTTGTTTTTTCATTCTTATGAGGATCTTGCAAGAGGAAACAAATTAAGTCACAAATATTACTATGTTACTTGGAAACAAATGCATGCCCTTAACCATGATGATGACTTAGAAGCAGGGACCAGGGGTCCACATCATTGCCCCTAAGAGCTTCAAGGTGGGTGCAGATGTTCCTGGCGCTACAGTCCATGGGGTTGCAAAGAGTAGAGCACGGCTGAAGTGACAGCGCACACAATCACTCTGGCTAAAGGCTGAACTGGCAGCACACTCTTTATTCTTAATAAGCTCTGCTGCTGCTAAGTTGCTTAGTCGTATCTGACTCTGTGCGACCCCATAGACGGCAGCCCATGAGGCCCCCCACCCCCCACCCGCCGTCCCTGGGACTCTCCAGGCAAGAACACTGGAGTGGGTTGCCATTTCCTTCTCCAATGCATGAAAGTGAAAAGGGAAAGGGAAGTCGTTCAGTCGTGTCTGACTCTTAGCGACCCCATGGACTGCAGCCCACCAGGCTCCTCCATCCATGGGATTTTCCAGGCAAGAGTGCTGGAGTGGGGTGCCATTGCTAGCTGGCCCCAGTTGAAACACTTTTCACTGACATACAAAAAACTGTATATATTTAATTTACAAAACTTGATGAGTCAGGAGAGAGGTGTATACCGGCCAAGTGTAACGCTTTGCCTCCTGACCTCTGAAGGCCTCAGATTCCAGAGGTGGCTCCTAGCTGGTTTTGCATATCAGAAGAGAAGTCTGTGTATTTAAAGAATAAAATGAAATCATCCAAAATCCTAGAGACAATCATACAGTTAAATAGATTAGTCACATTAACGTATTTAAGGACATGGAAAAATGACCATTTTGACAAATAAAGTGACAAAAGCAAGATCCAAAAGCCCGGAACTTTGCGCATCCGGTATGATGTCGTTTGAGTAAAATGTTTCCATATGTTTCTATGCCAGGCAAAGTAAAAAATGAAGTTGGAGAAAATATTTTAAAATGGTATTCCTGTGTGGGCGGGGTGGGGTGGAGCAGAGAAAGAGATTAAGGAATTGGCTCCCATAATTGTAGCATAATTATAGGATCTGGCAAGTCCAAAACGTGTAGGGGAAGCCAGGAGGCTGAAGACACAGGTAGAGTTGATGTTTGGAAATTCCTCAGTCATTTCTGAGGCTCACTCGTATTATGGAGGGTAATCTACTTTAGTCACATCTTAAAAATACCCTCACAGCAGCATCTAGACTAGGGTTTGGCCAAGCAACTGGGCATCAGAGCCAAGTTGACACATAAAACTAGCCATTACAGCTTTCAAGAAATTCCCCTGCTGCTGCTGCTTTTTTTTTTTTTTCCCCTGGTAATAGGCTGATTTTCTGGTTGGGTATTTCTCCCTTCCCCATGCTGTCTGGGTACTTTTCATGTATATTTGCACTTTCCCAGTAACAGTTACAGCTCAGGGGAAGTGAGATGACTGAGATGGTCTCAGCAGTCCAGGTTAATTTTAGAATTCTTGCCTGGAGTGCCAGAATAGAAGCCCTGCCTCTAGTGTAGAGTGGGGTGCAGATGAGCCACCTGAAACCCATACCATCAAAGAAGCTTGTTTTGGAAAGGATGACACTATGGAAGGCAGATCAGAGGGGTGGAAAGAAACTGCCCTTGAGACAGACTTCAGACCCTAGTTAAACCAACCCTAACCTCTGTCCTTTCTTTGGATTTTTCTGTCATGTAAACTCTTATTTAATCTAGTTTTTCCGTTCCCTGCAACCATAGTCTGCTAATACACAGCCTTTTGCAATTTTTCAACAAATATGGATTTCTTTAATAAGACTGTTGATTATATCCATTGATTCTAAGACAAACTTTTTTTTTTTTTAATTTTAAAATCTCTGGAATTGGAAGGTGTTATGGCAGGTCATGGTTTAGTAAAAAATTTTTTTGCAGTATATGTTAAAAATGGTGTATTTTATACTCAATAATGATTTAGACGATGAAAAACGTGATGTTTCATGTTTGATAGAAGTTATTTTTAAGAAAAATGGAATGTAAATGCTTAGGATAGTTGGAGGAGTATGGCTTATACTCATACTATATGGTGACCTGGATGTCTCTGTATTTTTGGAATGGTTCAAGAAGAAATTAAAAACTAGAGCCTGATTTTGTTGTATTGCTTAAAACA
>SJYA01002827.1:30011-49286 GCA_006410615.1 Neotragus moschatus
TCCCATGCTTCTAGGTCATCACAGAGCACTGAGCTGGGCTCCCTGTGCTAAACAGCAGTTTCTTGCTAGCTATCTGCTTTACACATGGTGGGGTATATATGTCAATGCTACTCTTTAAGTCCATTCCCCTCTCTCCTTACCCTACTGTGTCTCAAGTCTGCTCCCTATGTCTGAACCTCTATTCCTACCCTGCAAGTAGGTTCATCAGTACCTAAATGCACTTATTTTTAAAAGATCCATTTTAGATCATTGCATTTGAAAAAAATTAATAATACTTAAATTAAAAATAAAAATGATTAAAACGTGCAAATTATGTAGAAGAGCAGTCTATACAGAGAAGGCAGTTGGGAACAGGGCTTGAAAGGTAATGAGAGAACGTTTTTGACAATAACGAGTAGGAGAAGATAAAAGAATTGAGAAGCCTCGAGAATTGCCCATTTTAGGTAAAATTTAGGTGAATTATAATGACACAAAAAGTTAAAATGGATCGAACACTTACCATGNATTAAAAATAAAAATGATTAAAACGTGCAAATTATGTAGAAGAGCAGTCTATACAGAGAAGGCAGTTGGGAACAGGGCTTGAAAGGTAATGAGAGAACGTTTTTGACAATAACGAGTAGGAGAAGATAAAAGAATTGAGAAGCCTCGAGAATTGCCCATTTTAGGTAAAATTTAGGTGAATTATAATGACACAAAAAGTTAAAATGGATCGAACACTTACCATGCTATATGTGCAATGTTTTCCATTTTATTTGCAAAATGATCTCTCAGGATGAATGCTATGGTTTTTTGCTCTTTTCAGATGAGGTACATATTTGTTTCTTAAAGGTCATAGAGCCTTTAAGGTTTTGAGTCAGTGTCAGCCTGAAGAAGATGGATTCATGTTTTGAACACTCTATTGTTTGGGCTGTTGCTCCTCTATTGCTGGGTTTGCCTGCTTTTATTCCACTCTGCAGGGCTATTTTCCAAGGAGATAGTTGGTTAGATATTTTCCAGAATGATCTTCCTTCATTGACTTCACTTTCTCATCTTTCTTTCCCTGATCGACTCAGCAGTGTCACCACTTTTTATAAAACAACTTTGTATTTTGAAACAGTCTAAGACTCACAAGAAGTAACAAAGACAGGGGCATCCCTCATAGTCCAGTGGTTAAGGGTCCACCTTGCCATGCAAGGGACACAAGTTCGATCCCTTGTCTGGGAGGATTCCGTGTGCTGCATAGCAACTGAGCCTGTGTGCCACAACTACTGAGCCAGGATGCCCTAGAGCCCATGCTCCGAAACAAGAGAAGCCACTGCAATGAGAAGCTGGAGTGCTTCAGCTAGAGAGTAGCCCCCGCTCGAGGCAACTAGAGAAAGCCTGTGCGCAGGAACAAAGACCCAGCACAGTCAAAAACAAATAAAGAAATAAATAAAAATGTAGCAAAAACAGTGCAAGAGTTGTTGGTATTAGTAATATTTTTTATTTCAGTCATTCTAATAGGTGCGTAGAGGTATCTCCCTGTAGCTTTAATTTCCATTTCCCCGATGGCTAAAGATATTGAGGATCTTTTCATATCCTTACTTGCCATTCATACACTGCCTGGTAAAATATTCATTCATCTTTTGTCAATTATCTAATTGGATTGTTTATTTACTGTTGAGTTTAGAGATTTCTTTATGCATTTTGAATACAAGTCCACTGTGAGGTATGTAATTTTCAAGTATTTTCTCCTAGTTTGTGGCTTGAGATTTCATCAGAGCAAAAATTTTAATTTTGATGAAGTTCAATTTGTGGATTTTATTTTCTTAGGGATCATGTCGTTAGTGTCATGCCTAAGAACTCTCCTCCTAACTCCATGTCATGAAGTTTTCCTCTTAATGTTTTTATCTAAAAGTTCTATGATTTTGCATTTCATGTTTAGATCTGTGAACTATTTTGAATTGAGGCCAAGGTCCTTCTTACTTATTTTTGCTTATGAGTGTCTGACTGATCCAACCCCATCTGTTGACAAGACCATCTCTCCTCTCCACGAATTTCTAAAAACTGCCCTCACCATTGTTGCCAATGGCCTCTTACTTTCCTAATCAAAGGAACAGTGGCCTGTAACAAATTTTAGCTAGGTAGTACCGGTTGATGGTATGCTCTATAGGAGTGAAGCCAAGAATTCACTCCCTTGGTCATTGAGAGGATGGAAGGGAGTGCTGGTCTACCAGCCACCACGTTGGAGGAATGACATGTGTTCAGGGATGGCGGGAGCAGTCATGCTTCTGTCCCTCTCAGGTAGAAGAAACCAGGTCCCAAAGCACACATATCCTTTTTCAAACTGGTAGAAAATGATCTTTCCAGAATATTTTCATCTGTACTTCTTGAAAAGAAGAAGACAATATTGTAGTTTTAATTGCTCCTTTCAAAATTTTTTTTCCTGTTGCAAAATTAATATATGTTCATGGTAATATTATACATCTGGAAACAATTAAAACAATTCTTCTTTTCTTACCGTCTCCTCCTAGTCCTCCTTTTTTTTCCTTCTCCAGCTTCATCTCTTCTAATTTCTCTCCTTCTCCTCATTCATGGGGATGATATGCATAGATTTTATTTATTTATTTTTTAAATTGCGTATTTAGTTTTGGCTGCTCTGGGTATTTGTTGCTGCATCTGGGGCTGTCTCTAGTTGTGGTGCATAAGCTTCTCATTGTTGCAGAGCATGGGTTCCGGGGTGTGTGGGCTCCAGTAGTTGCAACTTTTAGCTACAGTAGTTGCCCTATAGCATGTGGACTCTTCCCAGACCAGGGATAAAACCCATGAACCCTGCATTGGGAAGGCAGATTCTTAACCACTGGATCATCAGGGAAGTCCTGTATAGAATTTACAATGGTGTCTGCTTCTGCAGAAGAAGAGAAAATAAGAGGAGTAGTTGAAGCGAATATGATAAAAGTTGACATGTTCAATCTTGGTAGTAGGGATATTCTGGCCTGCAGGCTTGAAATGTTTGAGGACTAAAATGAAAATGAATAAAAGCCCTCAAGGCATTTACTTTTGGGTTAAGATGACCTTTATTATTAAAATGGACTGACCGAGAGGTCAGAGGCAAAGCATTCCCATCATCCTGCAGATGGCTGAATGCTGCTCTTTGCTATTTAAAATGTGCCAGGACTGTTATTAAACGACATGAAAAATAAGAGAGTATAATCTATTCCGGACGTTGGGGGAGATGATGGATGGGAAATGGACGAGATTTTCTCTTGGTCTCTTTATAGGCTTGCTATTTCTTGGTAAATGTGACAGAATGAATAAATGACCTGTATGGAAATTTTGGGAAATTTCCTGATGTGTTAAGATAATANTCCTTTTTTTTCCTTCTCCAGCTTCATCTCTTCTAATTTCTCTCCTTCTCCTCATTCATGGGGATGATATGCATAGATTTTATTTATTTATTTTTTAAATTGCGTATTTAGTTTTGGCTGCTCTGGGTATTTGTTGCTGCATCTGGGGCTGTCTCTAGTTGTGGTGCATAAGCTTCTCATTGTTGCAGAGCATGGGTTCCAGGGTGTGTGGGCTCCAGTAGTTGCGGCTTTTAGCTACAGTAGTTGCCCTATAGCATGTGGAATCTTCCCAGACCAGGGATAAAACCCATGAACCCTGCATTGGGAAGGCAGATTCTTAACCACTGGATCATCAGGGAAGTCCTGTATAGAATTTACAATGGTGTCTGCTTCTGCAGAAGAAGAGAAAATAAGAGGAGTAGTTGAAGCGAATATGATAAAAGTTGACATGTTCAATCTTGGTAGTAGGGATATTCTGGCCTGCAGGCTTGAAATGTTTGAGGACTAAAATGAAAATGAATAAAAGCCCTCAAGGCATTTACTTTTGGGTTAAGATGACCTTTATTATTAAAATGGACTGACCGAGAGGTCAGAGGCAAAGCATTCCCATCATCCTGCAGATGGCTGAATGCTGCTCTTTGCTATTTAAAATGTGCCAGGACTGTTATTAAACGACATGAAAAATAAGAGAGTATAATCTATTCCGGACGTTGGGGGAGATGATGGATGGGAAATGGACGAGATTTTCTCTTGGTCTCTTTATAGGCTTGCTATTTCTTGGTAAATGTGACAGAATGAATAAATGACCTGTATGGAAATTTTGGGAAATTTCCTGATGTGTTAAGATAATAAGAACAGGCAAGTGAGCTGACTGCAAGCTATTAGCTCAGCAGGTCAGAACTGCCCTTCAGAGTCAAGTCGCAAGTTTTATAGGTTTTCTGGGTTTAATTTGCTGATGGGTCTGCTGCATTTGAATATGTTCCTTTTGGGCCCTAATCAACCACCTGATTAGATTCTGGAGACTTCATATTGAACATTGAAGTCAAGTCGCTCAGTTGTGTCCAACTCTTTGCAACCCCATGGACTGTAGCCTACCAGGCTCCTCTGTCCATGGGATTTTCCAGGCAAGAGTACTGGAGTGGGTTGCTATTTTCTTCTCTAGGGGATCTTCCTGACCCGGGGATCAAACCCGGGTCTCCTGCATTGTAGGCGGACTCTTTACCGTCTGAGCCACCAGGGAAGCTAGGTTCTAAAGATGGAGGTGTCTGTCTACAAGGTGTAGCATTTTTCATTCATACTGTGTAGTGGTGTCCTTGTATTAAAATGAAACAGAGAGTTAGGGTAATCATTTAGATGATTCAGGAAAAAAACATCACAAGTCTCCAGTTACCCAGACAGTTCTGGGTAAATTTATTTTTGCTACAAAATATTCAGAAAGTTACTTAATCTGTATATATCTATGCAAAATGATGTCAAACTGGGCTTCTTTGCCTGTCCCTGAACACATAATTTTACAGATAATGCTTTAATTTTTCCTTTGGAAAAATGAGAGCAATACTTTGCTTGGAAAAGTTTTCTAATGTTGGAATCTTTTCTCACCTTGGACAAGCCTCTTACTCTTCCTGGATCTCCCCTTCCTTGGCTTTAGAATGAAGGGTTTGGACTTGATGAACTTTAAGCTACCTTTTGTCTTCACGCTTATAAATAAAAACCCTTATGAGTTCCCTCTCCCATTTGAAAAAATAAAAACAATTTTTAAGAACAGTTTTAGACTCACAAGAAAATTAAGAACACACAGGGATTTCCTCTACCCCCATGCATGTGTAGCCTACCCCTACGATCAACATCCCCCACCAGAGGGCGGAGGCAGTTAGAGGTTTGTACTGTGTTACAGTTGATGAACCTATATCTATACATCATAATCACCCCAAATCCATACTTTACATTAGGCTTCACTCTTGGTGTTATACATGCTGTGGGTTTGGACAATATATAATGACTAGTATCCTTTATTATAGCATCATTCAGAGTATTGCACAAAAGACAGATTATTTTCATTGCTCTAAAATCCCCTGTGCTTCACCTATTTATCCCTCTTCCTTCTCCCTGGTCCACAAAATTCTTGGAAACCACTGAGATTTTTACTGTCTCCAGAGGTTTGCCTTTTCCAGAATGTCACATAATGAGAGTCAAAGTGTTAGTTGCTCAGTCGTGTCCAACTCTTTGCGACTTCATGGACTAGTCACATAGTGGGAATCATGTAATATGTATGTAGCCTTTTTCAGATTGGCTTCTTTCACTTAGTAATATGCATTTACTTTTCTTTTATGTCTTTCCATGGCTTGATAGCTCATTATTTTTAGCACTGAATAATATCTATTGTGTGGATGTACCAGTTTACTTACTGAAGGACATCTTGGCTGTTTCCAAGTTTTGGCAATTATAAGTAAAACTGCTGTAAATATCTGTGTGCAGGTTTTTGTGTGGACAAAAGTTATCAACTCCTTGAATTAATACCAAGGAATGCAATTGTTAGATCACATATTAAGAGTAGAGCTTCCCTGGTGGCTCAGCAGTTAAGAATCTGCCTACCAATGCAGGAGATGTGGGTTTGATCCCTGGATGGGAAGATCCCCTGGAGAAGGAAATGGCAACCCACCCCAGTATTCTTTCCTGGGAAATCCCATGGACAAAGGAGCCTGGCAGGCTGCAGTCCATGGGGTGGCAAAAGTGTAGGATATGACTTAGCAACTAAACAACAACAAATTTACAGTGGAAGAACAGGCACCATAATTTTAGGTTATGATCATTTTCAACTAAGGCAACATAGAAAAGTGAGGTTTAAAACAATATTTCAGGGGAACTATTATAGAGCTTGTTTAAGGGAGAATAGCCTCAAAGTAATATTGTTTTCTTCAAACCCTTAGCCCAGCATCTAAGTTGGATGTGTGGTGGCAGAACTATCATTTTCAGGTAAAAAGTGTGTGTTCCTGATACTATAACAAATTGTTTATATGATTTTCAAGCACCATGCCTTATATTGTATTTTTGGAGTCATCAATTTAGCAGTAATTGACAATTATTTATTGAGCACTTTTCAGGTAACAGGACCATTAAATACATAATAACTGACCACAATAACATGCAGTCATTGACATCAAGAACCTTTCAGCTAGTGGGATATACTGACAAGCGAAGAGGAAATTACATTTCATCGCAATGAGGGCTGCAATGATTCACATAAGGAGTTTCACACCCAATTCTGGAGGTTACTTGGATAAGAGAACTTGACTGTCACAATATTCCTGGAAACAGCAGACTGGGAGAGGTGTTCTAGGTGGTGCAAAGGCCCAGAGAGAAAGACTACATAACTGCTTGCCAATTAATGTCAAAATATCTATTCTATCCTATGTTGTCTTGCATTTTCAAGACCAGTGCTTTGTATGGTTACTCTTACAGTCAAGGCTGTGTGCAGCCTTATGGCACAATCATCATAGTTGTATTAAAAATTTTAATGTCTATACTTCTATAAATTGCATTTGTTATTCATTCTTCTAAATTATTACCTGTTTCCCTTTTGATTGCAATTAAATTCTATTTAAGTTTTGAATGGTTGAGCGACTGAACTGAACTGAAAATATAATAAGCTGTTATAACTTATGGATGTTTTGGGCAGAAAAACAGAGACATTTTTCTACTGTGAAAACATGTTGAAAACTCACAAAGATGATTTAAGAATATAATTTGTCAGAGGAAAAGGATTTGGGGTAAATTTTTCATTTAACGTCTTTAGTAACTTTTCTAAAGTGATTTTTCATAATCCTTGGGCATTTTTTTGTAAGCCAATATTTTTGTCCCAAGCAAAGTTGTTAGAAAACTTTCACAAAATAGCCTTCAACATAAGTATTCTGGCCAAGTTTGGCATTATAAACACATATTTTTTTGAGGAATAGAACTTTTCTATAAATATTCACTCTGGATGAATACTCCTCCTTGGAAATGTTCTTTATTTCAACTGAAATAAATTTTACATTGGTTTATGTGTCTTTTGTTTATTGAATAGGAGATATAAGTAGTTTCAGATGTGATGGGAATTCTTTTTATTCTTCAACTGACTTATTTAAACACTATCTATACTTGTTTACAACTAGAGTCTTTTTTGCTTGAGGACATCTTAAAACTGCCTAAATATACACAGACTCATTGTTTGAAAGCAGTTTGGGGCTCTTTAGAGAAATGTACATCAGTTGCAGGTCATATATTTCATATTAAATTATCCATTTTCTTGGACTGTGGACTGGAAGTACGCTGCTATGAACAAATAGAGAAAAGTATTTTAAGTATATGACCAAACTACATTTATCAGTTACAGGAGCTTGCTAAGGGATCTAGCACAATATTAGCTGTCTTTGAGAGTTTATTGTTGGTTTTAAGGATGCGCTCACTGTGAAATTTTTTAAAAAGACAAACTCANAGCTCCCTGAGCTATGCAGCAGGTCCTCACTAGTTATCTGTTTCACACATGGTAGTGTTTAGATGTCAATGCAGCTCTCTCAATTGGTCCCCACCCTATGTGCCCACAAGTCCATTCTCTATGTCCTTCTATTCCTGTCCTGCAAATAGGTTCATCAATACCATTTTTTCTATATTCCATATATCCTATTATTACTACTAAAAGACACAAATAATGCGGCTAAAGGTTTTCTTTAGATTTAGGGAATATCTGGAACTCACTTCTGAGAGTGTTTCACTACAAGTGGTTGGGTCATAGGTATATTTTTTCAACAGCTCTTAGGAGTCCATAAAGAACTATATCATTATAGAGATTTCATCTTTGTGGTAAATGTAAGTAATTAGGAAACTCTAAAACTCTGAGTACCAATTGATTTGTACCAATACTCATAAAAATAGTAGATTATGTTTCATAATTGAATTTTGATAATATTTATATAACCTACAAAGTAATTTTACTAGTGTAAAGTACTTATTCAATGTATAGAAACACTTGGTGAGGTACATTGAATGGGTGTTCTTATTATTAATTCTTATTTTACAGATGAGAGGAAACAGACTCTTGGTAGATTACATAACTTGGCCAAGACACAGATGACTCACATTTTATGTTCGGACTTAGAT
This sequence comes from Neotragus moschatus, assembly GCA_006410615.1. Taxonomy (NCBI): domain Eukaryota; kingdom Metazoa; phylum Chordata; class Mammalia; order Artiodactyla; family Bovidae; genus Neotragus; species Neotragus moschatus. The sequence continues at coordinate 38,456 of SJYA01002827.1, forward strand.
CTCATGGTCCCAGCTTAACAGTACTTGATCCTCCTTCTCCCACTGATCCAGCTTCACGACCAGCCTCATTAGGACCTGGAGGAGAGCAGGAGGAAGTGGAGATGGGGGCTAAGAAATGTTCTCATAGATTATTTAAAGTTTACTCATGGGACCTAGAAACTTCAAGTGTCAGAAACAGAACTGACATCAGAGCTTATGGTGTGGCTGTCGATAAGCTCTATTCATCTGGCCTAATGACTGAGTTTCAGATTTCTCTCTCTCTTTCTGTCTTTGTCTCTCTCTGNTAGATTATTTAAAGTTTACTCATGGGACCTAGAAACTTCAAGTGTCAGAAACAGAACTGACATCAGAGCTTATGGTGTGGCTGTCGATAAGCTCTATTCATCTGGCCTAATGACTGAGTTTCAGATTTCTCTCTCTCTTTCTGTCTTTGTCTCTCTCTGTCTCTTCCTTTTCGGAATTTGTTTATCTACAGAGACATATGATTCATTCAGTAAGTATTTACAGCGCTCTCATCCACTTCCCCAGAAAATTTTCCTCCCTGATGTCTGCCCGGCCCCATTGGAGTCTCACAGTAGCTTCTTGAAAGGAGGAGTTCAGCACTGCTGGCTTCTTTGCTGACTTAATTGGCACTATAATTGGGAGCAAAAAAGATCACATACTTGTACACAAGCTATAGGTAAGGGCCTATGTGAGATATTTGGGGTGAGCAGAAAATGCAATAAAACACCCCTCAAAGAGTTTTTAATCTAGTATAATAGTTTCTAGGCCTAAAAATCATGTGTCAGCTTATGGTTTTTCCTCTCTTAATCAATATAGATATTTCAGTATTCAAGACTCTGTAACTAGGAAAAAAGAGACATATTCATTTATTTAACAAACAGTGGGTGGCTATTATGATCAGGTGACATCCCAACCCCATGGGTGCAATGCAGCCTGAGACGACCTTATCTCCTCAGTTCAGTTCAGTTCAGTCGCTCAGTCGTGTCCGACTCTTTGTGACCCCATGAATCGCAGCATGCCAGGCCTCCCTGTCCGTCACCAACTCCCGGAGTTCACTTCAAATGGGAGAAATCATTTGAAAGGAAGTAAACATACAAATAAATGGTGCACGTTGTGTTCCCTGTGATGAGGAAACAAACAAAAAACCCAGAGGGCTAAGAAATGGAAAAACACATCTGAATGTGATTACCTTCAAGTAGGATGTTCAGGAACGGCATCTCGGAGGAGGTGGCATCTAAACTGAGGTCTAAAGGGGGGACAGGAGCCAGTCTTATGGAGAGAGAGGGGAAACACACTCTAGGCGAAGGGAACAGTACATACAGGAGCTCAAACACAACCTAGTGCAAGCAGAAGGGAGTTTTTGGCTATGTGAGCAGGAAGTCCAGGAGTAGATCTCATTTCAGGGCACCCTGGAGTCAAAGCCTTAAGTGATGCCTTCAAGATTTGGTCCCGCTTGCACCTGGCACCTTTGCTTTCCGTGTGTGACGTCATTCTCAGGCGCCTCCTCGCCGCTCACAGCCCGCCTGGAGCAGCGCTCATCCCTCTGAACCCAGTGCACTGATGGCAGGGTAGAGGGAGGTTTATCCCGAGGGGAAAGGCATTCTGGGTTAGCATAAACAGCAGCCCCCTAAACATGAAAAGCCTTGGATCCTGAAAAGAGAGAAGATGAGAGTGGCCGACGCAGGGGTGGCAGTGGGAGAAACCAGGACTGGGCGGAGGCGGTAGCTAAGGATGTGTCGCCCAGGTGTTAGGGAGAACAGCTTGACTTGCATTCTCAGAGCGTTGGGAAAGCTGTTCATGGTTTTGAAATGGAAGTGGTATAATTTGATTTATCTTATTTCACAATTTCTAAGCTATTTCTTCATATATAAGTCACTTTTAGATGAGAATTTCAATTTATAAAAGCGTTGCAAGAATAAAAATAGCACAAACTGTATCAATTATTTTATTTTATTATGCTCTATAAAACTGTGAAAATAAAGAGAAAAAAAGAGTAAGTACATAGGNGAAGTGGTATAATTTGATTTATCTTATTTCACAATTTCTAAGCTATTTCTTCATATATAAGTCACTTTTAGATGAGAATTTCAATTTATAAAAGCGTTGCAAGAATAAAAATAGCACAAACTGTATCAATTATTTTATTTTATTATGCTCTATAAAACTGTGAAAATAAAGAGAAAAAAAGAGTAAATACATAGGAGACCCATGGGTCCACTTTGCAGATTCAACTATGTTAACATTTGGTATTGTATGCTTTTTTTTTTTTTGGCCTCCTATATGAGTCTGTGTCTCCTCCCCATCAGCCACTTAGACAACACACACACGTATATCTACATATACAACATATGGTATATATAATATTTTCTGAGCCATTTTAGAGCAAGTTGCCCATATTGGGGTGCTTTCCCTCTAAAAACATTTGTGTGTATTTCTTGAAATATTCTCTTACAAAAAACACGGTACAGTTAGCAACTTAGGTACATTTGATATCAATATATTTAAGCCTCATCTAACATCTGTATTTCACCTTTTTCAATTGACCTAATAATGTCCTTTATAGATTTCTCCCCCAGGACACAGTAAAGATCAGATATCGCATCTAGTTTTCATGTTTCTCTCTCTCTCTTTTTTTTTAAATTATTTTATTGGAGTATAGTCATTTTAAAATATTGTGTTAATTTCTGCTGTACAGCAGAATGATTCAGTTACACATTCTTTTTTGTATTCCTCCCCATTATGATTTATCACAGTAGGACCTTATTGTTTATCCGTACTATGTGTAATAGCTTGCATCTGTTAACCCCAAACTCCCAATTCGTCCTTCTGCCCTTACCCCTTGGTAACCACAGATCTGGTCTTTATGTCTGTGAGTCTGTTTCTTTTTGTAGATATGTTCACTTGTGTCATATTTTAGATTCAACATATAAATTATATCATGCAATATTTGTCTTTTTCTTTTTGAATTACGTTGCTTAGTATAATCTCTAGGTCCATCCATGTTGCTGCAAATGGCATCATTTCATTCTGAAAATGCTAGTATATTGCCTTAGTTTGTTTTTGAGATGTTTGATGCCATTCTATTTCTACTTCTTTTGTAAAGATAAATGAATACTCAGTTTCTGCTTATCTGGGATCATCCTTATTTCATCTTTATTTTTGAAAGATAGTTTTGCTAGATATAAGACTCTTGACTGAGAGTTTCTTTCAGTACTTTGATTAGTTATCCTACTGTTTCTGGTTTCTACTTTTCTAATGACAAGTTTTCTGTTAATCTTATTGGGGTCCCTTGAATGTGACAAGTCATTTTCCTCTTCTGCTTTCAATGTTTTCTCTCTGTATTTTTCTTTTAACAAAGGTGTGTTATACTGTCAATATCTTTGTGTTTATCTTGTTAGATCTTATTTTTACTTCTTTCTTAATCTTGGTTTTTTCTCTTGATGGTTTTCTTTCTTTTCTTAAATTTGCATTTGAATCTTCTCTTAAGTATCTAGTGATTTAATATTCATTTCTGATATGATTTTTATCTTTTTTCTTTTTTTTTTCCCTTGAGTTCAGTCAACTCATTCACTATTCCCTCACTCCTTCCGTTTCTGTTCTTAGTTTTTGTATTTCTGATTCAAGATATTTTTTCACAGTTATAAATATTTATGTGAAAATATTTAACTCAGTTTGGAGTGTTGTTTAAAATTTCTTTGGCATTATGGTTGATTTTGGGGGGGAATTTTTATCAACGGAAATGACTTAGTTCACATGTTCTGAATTTTTATAATAGTTTTGCCTGGATGTGGTCTGCTTTTTCCATTTTTGTGCATTTTGTGGTACATGCTCCTAGCTTGATAATTCTCTTGATAATTCTGATAGTTCTTGATAATTCTGATAATTCTACCCTCCTCTTCTTAGAAGAAGTGTTATAATAAGTGTTCTTCTTACAAGAGTATTGCTCTTAGAGTGCTCTTGATAGTGTCAGAAAGGCAAGAGAGTGGTTGTGTATTGTTTCTCTGTTGTTTCCTTGGTTATTTTATTTGATTTAATATAAAGTATTTAGTCTCCTTTTTTACTTCCTTCTTTTCCTTCACTGCTACATTTCCAAGGATATAATCCTTGGAAGGATATCACAAGTAGATAGAAGGATATTGCAAGTAGACAGAAGGCTATCCAAGGATATCACCTTCTTACCATGAGCAACATTTCTCAAAGACTTCTGCTTCTAGTCCAGCTACCTATAAGCCCTGTAGCTGGTGCTATAAACTACCAAGTTCTAACCTGTGGTCAGTGTTTACTGTTGAATTTTCTTTTCCTGGGGATAATTTCATCTATACTATAAGTCTAGTGCACCCCTTCAGTGTCTTCATGGAGTCTACTAAACTCCCCTTCCCCATTCCCTGCACCTTGGCTACACAGAGCTCAGGTGGAATTTATTTCTTACCAGATAACTTTAGTACCATGATATTCTTTGCCACATGGTATTACTAAAGTAGTGAATTATTTCTAATTTTATTGGCTTCCTTTGTTGGTTTTATGTTTTGTATTTTATCAGAGGGTGGAGGGTGAGTGAGTAGATTAAAAAATCAGCCAGTTGCTATTATAATTTTTTCATATGTTAACATCTCTGATATAAAACTATATTTACAATGGATGTAATAAAAAACAATTGTGTCATAGTCCAAGCAGTATGTTTTTTTCTCTGTATATGTAAGTTGTATATAAAAAGTGAGGGATTTGGACATTTGATAAAATATGCTGAGGTGTGCTTAGTTGCTCAGTCATGTCCAACTCTTTGTGACTCCATGGATTGCAGCCCACTAGGCTCCTCTATGGAGAAGGCAATGGTGACCCACTCTTGCCTGGAAAATCCCGTGGATGGAGGAGCCTGGTAGGCTGTAGTCCATGGGATCTTGAAGAGTCGGACACGACTGAGTGACTTCACTTTCACTTTTCACTTTTCTGCTTTGGAGAAGGAAATGGCAACCCATTCCAGTGTTCTCGCCTGGAGAATCCCAGGGATCGGGGAGCCTGGTGGGCTGCCATCTATGGGGTCGCACAGAGTCGGACGTGACTGAAGCGACTTAGTAAGTAGTAGTAGTAGGCTCCTCTATCCATGATCAAGTATAGTACATCTTAAAAAGATGAGTCTTGCTTTTCCAGGGAAAATGGGTTGTAAGGGGCAAGTGTGAAATTAGCTAACCTAGTTAAGAACTTTCTATAGCAATCCAGGTGAGATAGATAGTGGTTGACATTAGAGAAACAGCAAGTAGATAGAAGTGGACAGANCTTAGTTGCTCAGTCATGTCCAACTCTTTGTGACTCCATGGATTGCAGCCCACTAGGCTCCTCTATGGAGAAGGCAATGGTGACCCACTCTTGACTGGAAAATCCCGTGGATGGAGGAGCCTGGTAGGCTGTAGTCCATGGGATCTTGAAGAGTCGGACACGACTGAGTGACTTCACTTTCACTTTTCACTTTTCTGCTTTGGAGAAGGAAATGGCAACCCATTCCAGTGTTCTCGCCTGGAGAATCCCAGGGATCGGGGAGCCTGGTGGGCTGCCATCTATGGGGTCGCACAGAGTCGGACGTGACTGAAGCGACTTAGTAAGTAGTAGTAGTAGGCTCCTCTATCCATGATCAAGTATAGTACATCTTAAAAAGATGAGTCTTGCTTTTCCAGGGAAAATGGGTTGTAAGGGGCAAGTGTGAAATTAGCTAACCTAGTTAAGAACTTTCTATAGCAATCCAGGTGAGATAGATAGTGGTTGACATTAGAGAAACAGCAAGTGGATAGAAGTGGACAGAAAGAAGACTTTTTCTGGGGACCCTGTGGTAAAGCCAGTAGTATTTATCAATATGAAGTGAGGGGAAGGAAGGAGTAGAAATTATTCTCAAGTTTTGAATTTAAGCAAGTGATACCATTTGCTTAGATGACAAAGTTATATAAAGGAAGATTCACAAAGGAACAGGTGTAGGGAGGGAAAATCAGGAGTTCTGTTTTGACCATGTGAAGTCTGAGCTATGTATGGAGTTTTCAGATGGAACTGTCGAGGAGGTTTGTGGTATGTGGGAGTATAAAGCTCAGAAGAGCAGCTTGGACTCCAGATATGGTTTTAGGATCCTCAGCCTACAGCCACAGGAAAGGATAAAATTGTCTAGAGAGTGAGTATGATGAGAGATAAGGTTTAGGACAGAGTCCTAAGGTGCTGCAGTAAAAAACGTTTGGGTAGAGGTTGAGAACTCAGCAAAGTGAACTGAGAAGGGGCAGTGAGAAAGTGGGAAGTCCAGAGAATACCACGATGTGGAAGCCAAGAAAAAAGATCATTTCATGGGCCTCAGGGGTAAGGCTTTGTCAAAAGCTGCTAGAGGGTGAGAACGGTGGACACAGAGAGACGGAGATGTGTGCTCTCGCAACTCTATTCATTGAAGATGGATTCTAATATAGGAAGCACAAGTAAGTTGATAGATAGGAGGGAAAATATCTTGTGGGGTTCTCCTTCTCTTGAGCCATTTTCCAAGCATGTTAACATTTGCTACCGTATTCTTTACTGTATTCCTGTGAGGTAGCAGCTCAGTTATTATTATTATCATTTTCACAGATGAATAAATAGAGGCTTTGGTATAGCAGAACTATTTATAGCTATGGATGTGAAATTCATGCTCTCCCTGGCTGCACCATATTTCTCAGTCTAGCTCCTGTTCTTGCAGACAGATATGGGCAAATAATGAGTTCTTATTATTGGAAACTGAGGGAGGTGAGATGGATCACTTGTAAGCCAGACTATTACAAAGAAGGTGGGACTTCTCCATATCCTTATTCCCTTTTGCCTAGCAGGAAGCAGAGGCTCTTGCTGTCCTCATGAGTGAGGACAGCAAAAAAATAAAATAAGAAGACTCTGGATCCCTGAATCATCATGGGAAGGAAAGTTGCCTGCTGACCAGGGATATCTGCACAGAACTGTCCTTGAGGCAAGGGACAATCTGTTATCAGCAATGACATTCTGGTGTTTGTTACACAGCTAGTGTCATCGTACTAGTATATTGGGGAATATTAACTGTCTTGCACAATATCCCATAGTAAGTTAATGGTAGAGTGATGACTAGAACCCTGATTTCTCGCTTTATTTATTTTAAAAACTTATTATTTATTTGTTTATTTAGCTATGCTGGATTTTATTTGCATCACTTGGGATCTTCGATCTTCACTGTGGCATTTGAGGTTTTTAGTTGTAGCTTACAAACTCTTACTTGTGGCATGTGGGATCTAGTTCCCTATTCAAGGATTGAACCTGGGCCCTCTGCACTGGGAACTTGGGGTCTTAGCCACTGGACCACCAGGGGAATCCCTAGAATCCAGGCCTCTTAACTCCTTGTTATGTTTTCTGAAGGTCTCCATTGCAAAGGCACGATGGAGAATGAATTTTCTAGAAACCTCTAGAAGCTACTAAGTAGATATTTGCACCATATGCTCATTTAAAAAATAATATTTTAGATTTCTGGAATAGGTAAAACTAGTATACCCATCCTGTGTTCCTTACACATCTGTGATTTATCGAGAAATAGTTTCTATTAGCTGCATAATATCATATATATTTTTTGTGGTAGAAAACTAAAATACGCTTCTAACAGTGAGACACCAACAATGTGGATAACATTTCATCCCAGATGGCTCTCTCTTTTGCCAATTTTTATGTGGAAATCAACAGCTTGTCTGGGAGAATGCCTAAATACCCTCTCCAGGTCGAAGTTCTCCTTCCATAACAATACATTCGTGTATTTTTCTCTAAGATGAGAGCTGCACTGTAAGGCTAGAATCATTCTAAAGTGTGATTAGCAGTGTAAAAAATTCCTGTTCTAACAAAAGTATGAGATTTTGTTATCCAGGGGCCGATGATTCCATTCATGGATAATAATAAAGAATTTATTGTTATCAGGCTTTCAGTTAGTACTATTTCTGGTATTTTCTTCTAAATATTACCAGTCATTGGAGGAAATGATGCCAAAACTTCCACAAGGGGCTTGCCACTTTTAAAAATACTTTTCCTGTTGACTGTTCTCTGTCTGTATCAGCAGTTTGCAGCTCTCTGGTGCACAGCACAAAACCGTGCCTATCTTGAATCCAATCCCAGGAAATGAAGTTGGAGTTTTTCCTTTTAACTTGAAAAAAACCTCTCAACTGTTTTTCAGGGTAAATGTGGTAACTTGGAGTGTTCTTAATAACACAGAGAATGGGTGGGTGTACAGGGTAAGGCAATGCAGTGCCTGGGGCAACTTCCAGAAATGCTCTTGCTCAGTCTGAGAAATGGAATATTTCCTGTCATATTAGTAAACAAAGAATGTCACAGTCAACAGCAGTTGCAGCCACCATGGATGGTGAGCTGGTGAACTCAGAGGGAACTCAGGAAAGAAAAAATACCTGCCACCTAGCAGCCATCAGACTGCAGCCTCTCCCTATGGTGAGTCCTGGGGAAATTCAGGATGTGAAAACACAGGGTTCTGGCCCCAGATAGTGGAGGTGCATTTCAAAGGAAGGATTTCAGTGAGCCCAGACTCTTGCATTTTCCTATACATAGAAAAGCACTAAATTCTTTAACTTGGGATATCTGGTTTTCTTTAATTTACAATAATCTTCTGATGTTCTGACCACTTGCCCTTTGTTGCAAAACTTCTATATAAGCTGGCTGCCCCCTTGTATCCTCAAAGCAGTTTTCTCAGGGTTATTTGAGATGCTGCCTCTCAGACATAAGTGCTAAAAATTCCCAACGAATAAAACATTACTCTCAACTTTTAGCTTGTGAATATTTTTAAGTTTATAAGTCCCATCCAGAGACATGCTTGCCATTCCTCCTGTCCTACTGACTCCTCTGTGGTTATAGGTTCTTTTAAGTGCAAAACTCATCTTCTCTTTGTTATATGAGGTGAGGTCTTGTGTCCAGAAAGATTCTGAGTGAGGGGCAATATGTATGACAGCTCCCAGGGGATGGAGGGAGGCTGAGGCAGATTGTATTGGATCCTGATGTGTGTTCATGTCTGTGAGGTTAGAAATGAAAGCATGCAGTGCAGGAGAGTTTGTTAGGACTGAAAGGACAAGTCAACTCAGAGAATCCAAGAAAGCTTAGAATGAAGCTAAGATCAAAGCCAGGCATTGACGTGAACAGTACAAAGCAAATGCTCAGAGGAAGATACAGAATAAAAAGAGAGATCAAGATTTAGGCCATTGGACGTCTCTGGTGGTCCAGTGGCTAAGACTTTGTGCTCCCAATGCAGGGGGCCTGAGTGAAATCCTTGGTCAGGGAACTAGGTTCCACGTGCTGCAACTATAGATTCCACATGCTGCAATGAAGATCGAAGATCCCATGTGCCCCAACTAAGACCTGGCATAGCCAAAAAAAAAAGTAAACTATTGTCTAAGCCATTGATTGATTCCCAAACTTAACTGTGTCTATTTTAGGGAACAAAATTTCTTAAAAAAAAAAAAAACACCAAAAAACAGAGTTAATTTCTAGTCTTAGTTTATTGTGTGTGTGGATGGGGGACACTTTCAGGATTCCACTGTGAGATGCCAGAAAACACTCTCCTTGCCATAAACAGGGCCAGAATTTGCTCTAACATCCTTTCTTTCTACTCTAGGCAGTGGGACCAGTTTAGGAAGCTGTAAAGCAAATCACCAGGGATTTAGGGATGTGGATCCAGCTGGTAGGTGAACCCAAATTTTGATCAAAGGAATGCTTTCTGCTGGGGAGGAAGCCCTAGGAAACTGAGGTGGAGGAATCTCTCTGCAACAGAGAGACGGTTAAAGAACGCAGGTAGCTAGATAAGAGGCTTTCCTGGTGGCTTGGTGGTAAACAGCCGCCTGCCAGTGCAAGAGACAGCAGATGTGAGTTAGATCCCTGGGATGGGAGGATCTCCTAGAGGAGGAAATGACAAGACTCCAGTGTTCTTGCCTGGGAAGTCCCATGGATTCGGGAGCCTGGGTGGGCTACAGTCCGTGAAGTTGCGTAAAGTCAAACATGGCTGAGCACACACACACGCAAACACAGCTAGATATGAGCAGAGAAAGGTGGGCACGGGAGACCATGCAGCTTGTAAGCAGCAGGGGTCCTTGAGCAGACAAAGAAAATCAGGAACCTTAAGGCAGATATCGCATATTTTGGGATGATAAGTGTCCTGGGGACAGACAAAGAAAGGAAGAGAAAGGCAGGAATCTCCGGCATCTGTATGTAACCTTTTGCTCATTATGCCCATATTACAGTAAAATTAGCCTAGCAGATAAGTTCCCATCATACAGCCGTGCCATGAACTGCCAATAAAGCCTAAATAAGGACAAAAGCCCCTCTTCCCCTATGGAAGTTGGAGCTGGGATGAAAATCAGGGAATATGACCCCTAAACCTTCCCTTCCCCATGAATTTTCTGCCCCTTCCTTTCTGCACCCCACATAACTGGCTTGCCAAAGAAACCAGTGCAGCTACTCACCTGAGACACCAGCTCTTCCTTTGAGAGTGTGAGAGTGCTAGTTGCTCAGTCATGTCCGACTCTTTGCAACCCCATGGACCATAGCACACTAGGTTCCTCTGTCTGTGGAATTCTCCAAGCAAGAATATTGGAATGGGTTGCCATTCCCTTCTCCAAAGGATCTTCCCAACCCAGAGCTTGAACCACAGTCTCCTGAATTGCAGGCAGATTCTCTACTGTTTGATCCACTAGGGAAACTCACTTGAGAATGTCATATTACTTAAACGAATCCTGGCTTTACTTTCTTGACCTCCTCATCTTGTCTCTGAATTCTTTCTGCAATGAGACAAGTACCTACCCCCCCCCCCCCCCCCCCCTGCCCGACA
>SJYA01002827.1:49407-123097 GCA_006410615.1 Neotragus moschatus
CCCCCCCCCCCCCCCCCCCCCCAGGAAGAAGACTATGATGTGCAAGATGAGGGAAGACAAGAGATTTTGAGATTAAAATTTGAGATTGCTTTGCTGGGGGTGGTATTTAGGGAAGGAAATGTAATTAAAAGATCATAGTCTTAATCATTTTAACTCTCTTATATGGCTACCCAGAGAGAAACATTTTCTTATTCAACTAAAGAAAAAAAAATCAAACCCTCTATCCGTTTCTCCCAGGTTTTTCGCTCAAAAAATATTCAATAGTACCTGACAGAGCAACCCAGAGCAAAAGCAAAGGCTCACTTCAAGTAAGATGGTAAGGATGGTACCCATGGGTTAGGTTCATAGACAAAGGGGGTGTGAAGAGGATGGAACCTGTTGGGATTTCAAAAGAGAATTTCTAAGAAGAGAAAGAAGAAAGACTATAGGAAACTACTGGAAGCACAGAATCAAATACAAGTGCTCAGCAAGGAACTTGGGAAGTCTGTGTTCATCACCAGCAGTCCTCTCCCTTGATTTTTGAAACTATTTACCATCAAGTTGAATTTAATTAGAATTTAGGTTATTGTGGGGACAAAAAAAGAGGTTAGTTGTATAGGGCTCTGATTTTCCCTTTTTGCGTGAACACTGTTCATATAAACAACACAAACTGAGTTTACACATTAGATCTGTGGGAACAATTTTGGAAGAAATACATGTTGACTTTTGAGGGTATTTTTTCACCTCAAAATGATACGTCAGTGATATTTCTTGCATTCCTAAATGAATGCTCTTCTCCTCGAAATATCCTCTATTCTCTGTTTGTACTGTTATCTTTTCTTTAGTAAGTGCAAAAGTCATAGTCCCAGAAATGAACAAAATTAGGCTGAGTCTAAAAGAAAGTGTTTAGGAAACAAAGAATTCTAATAAAAAAGAAAATTTAGATTTCATCAATTTTTTCCTTCTTTAGACTGTTGATGTCAGGGCTGGAGTTCTAAGTTGTTACCCTACCCTGTTAATTATAGGCCATGCAGAAGGAAAATTTTGTTTACTTATTAAAGTTTTCTAGGCCCAAATACCTATTAAACCTGTATTACCAATGATGACAAGTGTAGCAAATATTCAGATTTTGTTTTCTCATCCTCTCCTGACATTTTGTTTTGAAGACTAGAGTTTTATCTACAACTAATCATTTTTTCCTGCTCAGACCTTTGAAGACAATGAAAACTGAGGAATCCTAGCTCATGGCTATGGTTTGGGACCTGCTGCTTTCTTTTGTTCAGAAAATACTGTCTGGGAAATAATTAACAGAGTATTTGTAAACTATACACAGAAGAGCAGTTTGGTTGTCAGTGAAGTCCTGGTCCACAGTTCATTAGATGTATGTAGAAACTACAGCTTTCCTTTAATTCCATCAGATCCAGAGTTTAGTTTTGGTTTGCACAGAGAAAGTATAGAATGTGTAGGCAGAGGGTGCACATATTTTAATAACAGCAGCTTTTAATTTCTCTCTTTATCTTCATGAGCTTAATGTATGGATATAAAGAATTTCTAACCCTAAATGATCTCCCTAATGAAACCCTTCATTTAAGGATCTAGTGAGCTGAGTTTTAATTAGGCAAGATGCTATTTAAAAAGAAAAAATTTCAATGTAATTTTGATGCATAGCATTCTTTGCATTTGTGAAATGAATTATGATTCTTCCACAAATGCTGAAAGAAGTGGTAGAATTATAAAGAATGCCTTCTTTAAAGTGCATTTAACCTCTTTAGAACTAGTGAAATATTTTTGAGTTTAGATTAATATGAGAAGGACAAATATCAATATATTCCATTGAAACAAGCTATGGGATTTTCCTGATGGTCCAGAGGTTAAGAATCTGACTGCCAATGCTGGAAACACTGGTTTGATCCCTTGTCTGGGAAGATTCCATATGCCTTGCAGCAGCTACTCCCATGAGCCACAGCCACTGAAGCCCATTCCCCTAGAGCCTGTACTTTGCAACATGAGAAGTTACCACAATGAGAAGCCTGAAGATGGCACCTAGAGAGAGTCTATTCAGCTATGAAGCCCCATAAATGAATAAATAAGTGTTAAAAGAAAAGATGGTGACTGCAGCCACGAAATTTAAAAAATGCTTTCTCCTTGGAAGAAAAGCTATGACAAACCTAGACACGTATTAAAAAGCAGAGACATTACTTTGCTGATAAAGGGGCTTATAGTAAAAGCTATGGTTTTTCCAGTAGTCATGTATGAGTATGAGAGCTGGACCATAAAGAAGGCTGAGTGCTGAAGAACTGATACTTTTGAACTGTGATGTTGGAGGAGACTGTGGAGAATCCCTTGAACTACAAGGAAATCAAACTAGTTAATCCTAAAAGACATCAACCCTGAATATTCATTAGAAGGACTGATACTGAAGCTGAAGCTCCAATACTTTGGCCACCTGATGCTAAGAGCCAACTCATTGGAAAAGATCCTGATTCTGGGAAAGATTGAGGGCATGAGAATGGAACAACAGAGGATGTGATGATTGGATGGTGTCATCGACTCAATGGAGATGAGTTTGAGCAAACTCCAGGAGATGAAGGACAGGGAAGCCTGGCATGCTATAGTCCATGTGGTCCCAAAGAGTCAGACACGACTTAGCAACTGAACAACAACATCAGAAATAAACAAGCTATGGCTGACAGTAAAATTGCGTACAGCATCGTGGGTGCTAAGTGTCATGTTAATTTTTGTTAGTTATCCTTCACAACATATTTGGGAAGTGGCTGCATTATTGTTTTGCATACTTTAAGTGTTGCCCTGTTTTATCAAGTTTGCCAAGGTTGATAGTGCAAATAAGAGAGAAAAAAAAATTACTCCTATTACAAATAAGTGAACAGAGAAGTAAAAAAGCTAGTAAGCTGAATAAATGAATGAATGAATATATAAATAGAGTGTACACTGAGCATGACCTCTTTAGATAATTCTCACAGTGACTCAGCTCACATAATGTCAAGGAGAAGGAGTTATAGTTTGGCACAAAATAATTGTTTGAACTTGAAGAATAAATGTGGTCTTTCTGAGCCTTGATAAGATAATACTATGTTCAGCTCTACCAGTGGTTTGTAAACACTGTTTTATCTTTTTCCTGTTATTCACAGAGTGTGCTCTACTTCCATGAACATTGGAGAAAGTAAGGTGACTTGGCTTGAATATAATTAGGTGACTTGGGCTTGAATTAGGTTTTCCACATTATTAGCATGGCTGTAGTAAACCACTTCATTCTCCTAAGACTCAGTATTCTTATTTGTAAAATGGAGATTATAGTAATCCCCATAAGGAAAATTTTGATGATTAAGCCTATTATATATTACAGTATACTGTGAACTGCAAAGAACTATAGAAATAGGAGGAATTGTCTTGTATTGTAAATATTACTTTGTTTGTACAGACGAAATGTGAAGTGCCAGGTTAAGTGGGTATTAAGTCCATTATTTTATTCTATTTTTAAAGTTATTAACTTATTTATTTATTTTTAATGGAAGTATAGTTGACTTACAATGTTGTGTTAGTTTCAGGAGTACTGTATACATATATATGTGTATATACATGCATATCTAAAGAATATGTATATTCTCTTTCAGATTCTCTTCCATTATAGGTTATTAATGGTATTGAATATAGTTCCCTGTGCCATATATTAGGTTTTTGCTATTTATTCATTTGATATATATTAGTGTATATCTGTTAATCCCAAACTTATAACTTATCCCTATGTCCCCACTTCCCACTTAAGTAACTATAAGCTTGTTTTATATGTCTGTGTGTCTATTATTTTATTATTGTTACAAATTTGGAGGCAATAGAAATCTTATAATAAATGCCACTGTGTTTACACTGAAATCATTTCTTTTAATAACTTGCTATGCTTATCTAAGCAAATAATTAGAATGACAGATTATGTTATAGAAATAACAATAACTAAAATATTAGTGTAAAATTTTGAATCCAATTCTCCCCCTTGAAGTTAAAAATTAGCAAAGAGAATCCTTTGTGATATGACAAGGAAAGAGTAAGAAATAAGTACCCTCAGTATTTACGTGCTTCTGCTACACAACTTTGAAACTTGATGTGGTGCTTCAAAATAGGCAGTGCTTGGGGAGGAGGTGACATACCCGACCTGACAGCTTCTTATTTGGGTGATTGACATGATTGCACTGAGACACATACCTGTGTAAATACCTGAGACATTTACTCAGTCATGGAAGAGAAGTGGAGGACTGTTTTAACTGCTGGATAGGAAGGAGTAAAAAGCCCACTGAGTCCATCTACTTAAGTCAACTATTGCTACCGTTAAGTGACATAAAGCCAACATGATAAACACCAATTTAGAAACAGTTAAACCTACTGATACAATGAATTAACGAAGTGGATAAATTATCCACTCTCTCCAGCTGAGTCCCTTAAAGAGCTCACGATTAAGCTACTGTTTCCCAAACAAGTAGAAACCACCGAGCACCTCCCTCATCAAACTACCCTGGGGCTTGGTCTGCAAATTCCAAGTTTCATATACCACTCCTCTTTAGTTTCAATAAACAAATCCTTCTGCAGCAGTGGCCCAGGAGGGGGAAGATGGCCTGATCTCAAACCCAAAGGGGACACACGCCCCGCCTGCGGAGCAAACTGGGTAGGGGTGCGGCAGAGAAGGCTCTGCTCAGTGTCCCAGCATCTGGCTCAGAAACACTGAGACCATTGTCTTTAGAGGCAACAAAAAGGGTTGTTGAAAAACCAAGCTTTAGTAGAAAGCCAAAAATCTGTGCTTGTCATTTTGTGTTTACTTGGCATTCAAGTATGGCAGCCATTCTCAGCTCTTGTCGCTGTTTATGTTTAAAGGAAGGCTCATAGCCACGGAATGGGAGCCAGCTTTCAAAACCTCACTCTGAAAAAACCAAAAACGAAAAACCCTCTATCATTTCTATTCTTGTGTCGTTTGAATTCCTGTTGAAACTTTGGGACTGGTGAGTGACAGGTCAGCAGGCTTTTTACCAGCTCACCATCCTGGGCAATTCTCTTACAACAAGATACACATTTGTGTTTACTTGGAAGAGGGGGACAACATTCCTTTACCATTGGGTCAGATTTTCCTGTGCGCTTTCTTTTTTGTGGTTCTAGATGGGCTGTGCTGTGCTTAATCGCTCAGTCATGTCTGACTCTTTGCGACGCCGTGGACTGAAGTCGGCCAAGCTCCTCTGTCCATGGGGATTCTCCAGGCAAGAATGCTGGAGTGCCTTTCTCTTCTCCAGGTTTCTAGTTGGGCAGTTCCTGTCAAATCGCAGGAGGACAGGCAGTGTAATCATTGTGCAGTTTACTTCAGCTTCTTGGTTCACAGTGACATGGGGCCCCTGGTTTATGGAAAACCAAGCTAACCTAATCTTGAACGTTAGAGGAAATTGCTGCAATTCTGTAACCTTGAGCCTAACTGCTTGACTGAATGAGAACTGGAAGGGAGAGTCGGGGTGGGGCTGGTAACTCGACTGTAGGCAAGGGTCACTACATGTTAATTGGTGTGTGTAGAGCAGACCCTGTTTTTCTTTGGTTATCAGTTGAAAAATATTGTTGTCTGTTGAAATGAACCAGTGCTCTTGACTTTTTGGAATAGGTGAAGGGAATTGATCACAGTTAAGTTCTCTGAATGTAGAAAAAAAATTCAGATAAACTGCCAGGACTGGTATGTGATAGAAATACCTTATAGTCAGTCATGTCCAACTCTTTGTGACCCCATCGACTATATGATCTGTGGAATTCTCCAGGCCAGAATACTGGAGTGGATAGCCTTTCCCTTATCTAGGGGATCTTTCCAACCAGGGGTCAAACCCAGGTCTCCCACGTTGCAGTTGGATTCTTTACCAGCTGAGCCACAAGGGAAGTCCAGGAATACTGGAGTGGGTAGCCTCTCCCTTCTCCAGCAGACCTTGCCAACCCAGGAATTGAACTGGGGTCTCCTGCATTGCAGGTGAATTCTTTACCAACTGAGCTATTAGGTTAGACTACATTTTAAAATAGTACTTTTTATTCATATTACTATAAATTACTGCATGATTATATTTATATTTCATAATATTACTCTATTTGATCACACAGTAAATCTATAAAGATATGAAAATAGGCATATGTACTTTTTAAAAACATATATATATTTTTTAATTTTTATTTTTACTTTATTTTGCTTTACAATACTGTATTGGTTTTGCCATACATTGACATGAATCCACCAAGGGTGTACATGAGTTCCCAATCCTGAACCCCCCTCCCACCTCCCACCCCATATCATCTCTCTGGATCATCCCCGTGCACCAGCCCCAAGGCATATGTACTCTTAATGAGAATTTGTTTCAGAATGAGATGATAAGTGAGCTGTCTATAGTTAAATACCCCAGACTGATACCCTGGTCTCTTGATTCCCAGAGGCACTATTATTTTTCAGTGGATCATCCGACATTATGTAAAGTTGACAGCCAGCCAGAAGATAATGATTCAACAGTTGGAATACAATAAAATGACTACTTGTTATCCTGAGAAAAATCTCTAACGAAGGTGCTGGTTGTTCAGCTCAACCCGGTTCTGACCTGGGAAAAGAACAAATGCTGGGGAATATCATCACTTCTTCCTGTGGGTTCCAGTAATAGACACAGGCTACATTCCTCTCTATGCTTCCCCTCTTCTCTCTTTGCTTTTGGCTATTAAGACTGATTTTCACTTGACTTCAGTCAAGCCCTTTGCTTAATTCTGTTTTAAATTAATGTAGGGTAAAGTCTGTCTTATCCATCAAACTCTAACTTCAAAGGAGCTGCATTTCCTTAAGCCACTGTTTTGTAGGTGACAACCAAACCCAAATGTTGTCTCTTTTCATTCTAATTTAAAATGTGCATGATAATGACTCATCTCATTCAAAAGTGGTTGTTGGAATTCCTAGTCCAGGTTGTTGTTGTTGAGTTGCCCTGTTGTGTCTGAGTCTCTCCCACCCCACGGACTGCAGCATACCAGGCCTCCCTGTCCCTCACCATCTCCCGGAGTTAGCCCAAGTTCATGTCCACTGCATCAGTAACGCCATCAAGCCATCTCATCCTCTGACGCCCTCTTCTCTTTCTGCTCTCAATCTTTTCCAATGTCAGGGACTTTTCCAATGTGTTGGCTGTTCACATCACATGACCAAAATACTGGAGTTTCAGCTTCAGTATCAGTCCTTCCAACGAGTATTCAGGGTTGATTTTCCTTAATCAGAATTCTTCTGATTTCAAGGTTGCAGTCAACATCTGCAGTGATTTTTAGAGCCCAAGAAGAGGAAATCTGTCACTGCTTCCACCTTTTTCCCCTTCTATTTGCCATGAAGTAAAGACTTAGCAGCAGCAGCAGCAGCAGCAAAAGCCTAGGTAGCTCACTCAGAATCTTTTTTTCACCAAATTTCTGAAGACTCAGTGACAGGTGCTGAACAGAGTAACTAACAATAGGATCCTATGAAATCTCAGTTAGCCAACGAGGTGTCTGAAGTGTAGCTACGGTGTGAGTTACATAGACGTGTTTTGGGTGATGAAGAGACTGGTGGCTTCTCACACCTCAAGGAGTTATTCAGTAAATATTTGTTGATGGTAAAGAGCATGACTGGAAATGTTTCTCTTTGGAATTTTCTTTTCCCAAACATCTTTACAGATGGATATTTTGTGGGATGTTGACTATAAATATTTAGGAGACTCAATGAAAGGTGAGTTCTGAGTACTTCCGGCTTCCAACCTTTTGTCTGTTTTCCAGTGAGAATATACAGTAATCCATTTCAAACTCTGGCTTTCGTGGATTTAGACTAGGCTCTCCTGGAGGTAGCAATACCAGGGCAAGAATGAACCAGATTTTGATCTTTGTGCCTGGCAGTTTGACATCACTTGTAAGCTCTGCCAAAATTCCTTTGGAAGCAGATGTTCCTAGAGGGGGAATGGTAATCATTTATCCTCTTACATTTGTTCAGTAAATGCTGATTTGTGGGAAATACAAGGATTTAGGTTGTGGTTACAAATAATTCACAAAGGTTGTACGTTTCTTAGAGAGAATAAACATGATTATTCCAACAATTTTTTTCCCCTCTTTCCCAGAATTTCTCATATTTTAATGCAAGCTTTCCCATCCAATTACAGTCAAGGGAGGACTTGTCATATATTTCTCCCCCTTCCCCAGTGTAACAGCTCCCATGTCACTCTGTGGGTAATTTACAGATCTTAGTACTATTTTCTACTCGCTAGTCCCACGTGGAAATATAAACTTCAGGCCCTCTTCTTTATATTGTAAATGCTCTCTTTCAATCAAAAAGAGTGAAATTAAAACATAAAGCTCCAAAAGGGTCAGGTCTGTTGATTTACAAAAAAAGAAAACTGTGGGTTCCTTGTAAGTTCTGTGATTACAGTGGCCTTTGGTTGCTCTACAGTGGCCTTTGGGGCTTCCCTTGTGGCTCAGACAGTAAAGAATCTGCCTGGGATGCAGGAGACCTGGGTTTGATCCCTTGTGGGGAAGATGCCCTGGAAAAAGGAATGACCACCCACTTCAGTATTCTTGCCTGGAGAATTCCATGGACAGAGGAGGTTGGTGGGCTACAGTCAGTCCATGGGGTCGCAGAGAGTCAGACATGACTGAGGGACTAACACTTTCTCACTTTGGTTGCTATAATGAATAGGTATGTATCTATATATATATCAGAAGACTATCTCCACTGATACAAAAGTATCAAGATTTTTAATTTTTTTTGCATTCAAGGAATACGTACTATTTGTACATAAAGCTAA
Source organism: Neotragus moschatus (assembly GCA_006410615.1). Classification (NCBI taxonomy): domain Eukaryota; kingdom Metazoa; phylum Chordata; class Mammalia; order Artiodactyla; family Bovidae; genus Neotragus; species Neotragus moschatus. Next base: position 58,200 of record SJYA01002827.1, read on the forward strand.
GTAAAACTGGTGTAAGACTGATTTACACTTATGTAAGTCTACAGCCAAAAATGTCTTTATTGGCAGTTGCTATTGAACTGAATGAGTAATCGACTGCTAGTGAGGATGAAAGTTCAATCAGAGGTGAATTTGAGGTAACTGCTAAAGCATCTCACATAGGAAGTCGTGGGGTTTTTCTTGTAATTTGTGGTGCATCCTCAAGTTTTTCTGGGTCATCAGAAGTTGCTTATTATATATTTCAAAACTTCATATATTTAGAGAGTTAAAAAGAGTATATGTTAGAACTAATTTCTTCTGGAAATTGTAGGCTAGGACCATTCTATAATGATACACAGAGCTTCCTAGGTGGTGCTAGTGGTAAAGAACCTGCTTGCCAGTGAAGGAGACAAGACACTCAGGTTCAATCCCTAGATTGGGAAGATCCTCTGGAGGAGGGCATGGCAACCCACTCCAGTATTCTTGCCTGGAGAATCCCATGGACAGAGGAGCCTGGTGGGCTATAGTCCATGGAGTTGCAAAGAGTCGGCCATGACTGAAGTGACTTAGCAGGCAGGCAACATGCATAATAATATATAATTCCTGCTCCATGTTCGTAGCTATTCTAGAAATATTGAGGTGGTACTTTTTATTATTTATTATTATTTAAATTGAAATATAGTTGACTTACAATGTTGTGTTAGCTTCTGGAGTACAGCCAAGTGATTCAGTTATATGTATGATGTAGTGCTTTTTAAGTTGAGAACAAAAGCTTTTACAGCTTGTACCTGATTAAATAAATAGAAAAATCTCTAAGAGGCAGATTGTAGGTTTCCTCTGTACAGTCCAACCTTATATGCTTATTTCCAGAGTCTGTTCCAACACTCACATCTCAGTGGAGAGAAGCGATAGAACAAAGAAATGGTAAAAACAGGACTGCCTTAGGCCCCTCTCTCTGAACTCATGTCTAAAGAATTTGATTCTGCTTTCAGATGAACTGAAAAATATCCACTCTTCAAAGAAATGGGAGGTCAAGTTAAAGGCCTGTTCAAAACCCATGGGGTCGCTAAGAGTTGGACAACTTAGCAAATACACAACAACAACAAAAAAGAGTCAATCACTGTCTTAAAAAAAAAAGAAGTTCACAATCAGTTATGTTCAAATTCAACTTGATTTTTGCAGACTGTTTAGCAATCTGGATGTTTGAACAAGTCTTATCTATAGGTCATTTCATTTCAGAAATCCCCAAGGTGAACAAACCCATGGGTGTTCTCACTGTAGTGAATTCTGAAGCTAATATTATCCTGGTGGGGCATCAGAAGGTTCCTCCTAAACATGAAACTTTTGATTAGAATGGGGCTTCCCTCATAGCTCAGTTGGTAAAGAATCTGCTTGCAATGTAGGAGACCCTGGTTCAATTCCTGGGTTGGGAAGATACCCTGGAGAAGGGATAGGCTACTCACTCCAGTATTCTTGGGCTTCCCCTGTGGCTCAGCTGGTAAAGAATCTGCCTGCAATATGGGAGACCTGATTCTATCCCTGGGTTGAGAAGATACCCTGGAGAAGGGAAAGGCTACCCACTCCAGTATTCTGGCCTGGAGAGTTCACAGTCCATGGGGTCCCAAAGTGTTGGACAGGACTGAGCGACCTCAACTTTTGATTAGGAAGGTATATTCATGGTAGGAAGGTACATTCATAGTAGATAAGCCTTTTTTGTTCTCTAAATGTCCCACAGTAGGAGAATATCTTACCTGCTTTACAATGCAGAATTCATGGGGGCTTGTTGCAGCCTGATGCATGAGTCCTCTCTTTACTTGCTTTCTTGGGAGACCGGTTCCTTCATTTGACCCGGACTGAAGCGTTTCTCAGGACTCTAGGCTTTCAGTGCAAAACTGGGTCAGTTCAGTTCAGTTCAGTCGCTCAGTTGTATCCGACTCTTCGCGACCCCATGAATGGAAGCACGCCAGGCCTCCCTGTCCATCATCAACTCCCAGAGTTCACTCAGACTCACGCCCATCGAGTCAGTGATGCTATCCAGCCATCTCATCCTTGGTCGTCCCCTTCTCCTCCTGCCCCCAATCCCTCCCAGCATCAGAGTCTTTTCCAATGAGTCAGCTCTTCGCATGAGGTGGCCAAAGTACTGGAGCTTCAGCTTTAGCATCATTCCTTCCAAAGAAATCCCAGGGCTGATCTCCTTCAGAGTGGACTGGTTGGATCTCCTTGCAGTCCAAGGGACTCTCAAGAGTCTTCTCCAACACCACAGTTCAAAAGCATCAATTCTTTGGTGCTCAGCCTTCTTTACAGTCCAACTCTCACATCCATACATGACTACTGGAAAAACCATAGCCTTGACTAGACGGACCTTAGTCGGCAAAGTAATATCTCTGCTTTTGAATATGCTATCTAGGTTGCTCATAACTTTTCTTCCAAGGAGTAAGCATCTTTTAATTTCATGGCTGCAGTCACCATCTGCAGTGATTTTGGAGCCCATAAAAATAAAGTCTGACACTGTTTCCACTGTTTCCCCATCTATTTCCCATGAAGTGATGGGACTGGATGCCATGATCTTTGTTTTCTGAATGTTGAGCTTTAAGCCAACTTTTTCACTCTCCTCTTTCACTTTCATTAGGAGGCTCTTTAGTTCCTCTTCACTTTCTGACTCACTTTCTGAGAGGAGTCCTGGCTCTGTTATCAGGTCTTTTTGAAACTGGGAGGTTGGAATACAAATCAGTGTCTCCACTTCTCAGAACTGAGCGTCACAAACATCTGGCTTTGGAGCACAAGCCTGACCCCCTCAATCTCTTACTTCCGGTGCTTATCAAAGTCTATTCCGGATCAATTTTCATCTCTTCCAGTGCATCTATTAAAAATCCTGGCTGTGACTACAGATAATTAGGAGAGTAACCTGAGGAATGGTGTGCCTTCCTTATTTTTAAATACCTTCTGTATTTATTGCCCAACTATTGTACTTTTGGCTCGGCATTGGGTTCAGTGATGTTCCATACTAGTGCAGACTTTGCTCACCACCAGTGTAGAGTTGGGAAAGATGAATAGACAAGCAATTAAGTGGTACTGGCCAAAAAGTTTGTTCCAGTTCTTCCATAATAAATTTGTTCGGTCAACCCAATATAAAGCTTAATCCTTTCATCAGGCCAGGCTAGGAAGAGGTTATAGCGTTGGAATAAGTTCTGTTAGTTTTACACTTCTCACCATCACAGACTGCAACTTAGCTTTATGCTAAGTAGTAATATGAAAAACAACTGCATGCTTAAAATTTAAAGGTTATACTCCATTTACAGTTATAGCAAAGCATAGGCTATATTCCCTGTGTTGTATAGTACAATCTTGTAGCCTATTTTACTCCTACTTGTTTGTACCTGTTGTTCCCCCACCTCCATATTGCACCCCTCCTCCCCACTGGTAACCGCTGGTTTGTTCTCTATATATGTGAGCTGCTTCTTTGTTATATGGACTAGTTTGTTGTGCTTTTTAGATTCTACATGTAAGCAATATCATATAGTATTTGTCTTTGATTTATCTCTCTTGGTATAATGCCCTCCATCTATGTTGCTGCAAATGGGAAAATTTCATTTTTTATGGCTTAGTAGTATTCCATTGTACATACATACACCACATCTTTTTTTAAAAAAAATTAATTTATTTTAATTGAAGCATAATTGCTTTCCAATCTTGTGGTGGCTTTTGCCATACATTGACATGAATCAGCCATGGGTGCACATGTGCCCCGCCATCCTAAACCCCCCTCCCACCTCCCTCCCCACCTCCATCCCCTCTGGGTTGCCCCAGAGCACCAGCTTTGCGTGCCCTGTTTCATGCATCAAACTTGCACTGGTCATCTGTTTTACATATGGCAATATACATGTTTCAATGCTGTTCTCTCAAATCATCCCACCTCGCCTTCTCCCACATNAACCCCCCTCCCACCTCCCTCCCCACCTCCATCCCCTCTGGGTTGCCCCAGAGCACCAGCTTTGCGTGCCCTGTTTCATGCATCAAACTTGCACTGGTCATCTGTTTTACATATGGCAATATACATGTTTCAATGCTGTTCTCTCAAATCATCCCACCTCGCCTTCTCCCACATAGTCCAAGAATCTGTTCTTTGCATCTCTGTCTCTTTTGCTGCCTTGTATATAGGATCATTGTTACCATCTGTCTAAGTTCTGTGTATATGTGTTAATATACTGTATTGGTGTTTCTCTTTTTGACTTACTTCACTCTGTATACTAGGCTCCAGTTTCATCCACCTCATTAGAACTGACTCAGAATGCGTTATTTTTAATGGCTGAGTAATGAGTAATATTCTATCGTGTGTATGTAGCACAACTTCCTTATCCATTCACACATCTTCTTTATCAGTTCCTCTGTTGATAGACACTCTGGTTGCTTCTGTATCTTGGCAGTTCTAAATAATACTGCTGTGAACATTGGGGTGTATGCCTCTTTTTGAATTAATTAAAAGAAAAATATGCCCAGGAGTGGAATTAGTGAGTCATATGGTAGCTCTATTTTTAGTTTTTTAAGGAAACTCCGTCTTGTTTCCCATTGTGGCTGTACCAATTTACATTCCCACCAACAGTGTGGGAATGTATACAGCGTGGAACAGTTCCTTCTTCTCCACCTCCTGACTTTGTGGTTTTTAAGAAAAAAACAAAATTGAAGACTGTCCTTTATACTGCTAATGTTCATGGTACACAGACCCTCACAATGGCTTGAAAAATGTCTTTGCTGTTGAACAAGTATGGTTATTTTTAGTGAACATTGAGAACTAGGAAGTTAAGTTGCATTTTATGCGGAGTTTTCAGTATTGTATCTTAGCCTTGGTTTAGGTGTTTTGGTAAAATTATATTCTTCCTATTATCCTGCTAAAGTATTTGAGCCCTTCTTCATCAAAGTGTATTGGATCTCTTTGCAATAGGGGGAAATATTACTCTTTTCTCATACTAACCTCCCCTCAAAGCAGCATTTTAAAAAAGACTATAAAGGATTTTGTATTTCAGAGGATCATTGTTCCCAAGTTGGCTATGAACCAGGGAAAAAGTTCTTGCCCCAAGCTTCTCCAGTGTTTGACAACCAGACCTGCTCCACTGCTCCTGACTATGCCAATGAAATCTTAGGGGAATGTTTTGGGTGATGGTGATTCTTGGTGTACATCACAGTCTTGTGTCAGGATCTGACATCTTAGAAAAAAAATTGATTCTGAAAATTCTCTTTTTCATCTTTCCAGTGCCTCCCAGTTTTTCTTTACTTGCTCAGATAATATTTAGAACACATAATTTGGAAAGTTTAATTTGTGTTGCTAGGGCAACCAGAAGACAGCAGTAGAAATTAAACAAACACCAAGGAATGAGAGCACAACTCCTTGGATGAATCTTGGTCTCGTCTGATACAAGATCTACTGGGAGTGAGGTGAAGTCTCCATAGCCCTGGATAGAGGGAGAAGCCTAATTCCTGAAACTCCTCTAAAAAGCACACCATCTTCTCAGAAGTGGGAAATTTCTTGTGTTTTTCCTCTGTTTCTTGTTTGATGGCACGCCTAGTCTACTTCTCATCTCAGCCTGGTCTGCAGTTTTTTTCAGAACAAAGGCAGCACTGTAAGTTATACATCTGGATGACTAAGTACTCCTCAAATGGATAATGTGAGGGTCAAATGTAAATGAAACAGAGTTTTTGAAAGTTGTAAAGGATTACACAAATGTTAGGTATTTTTTCCCAACATTTGGAATTTGGGGAAGAAAATAAAGAAAAGGAAGAGGAAAAAGGAGAGGGAGTATGGATTTTTGATCTTAATCATAACAAGGTTTTCCATGAGCAGCAAAATAGTATCTCATTAAAAAAAACAACTGCATCTGCAAAGGCAGGAAAAGGTGAAATGCTGCTGCTGCTGCTGCTAAGTCGCTTCAGTCATGTCCAACTCTGTGCGACCCCATAGATGGCAGCCCACCAGGGTCCCTCGTCCCTGGGATTCTCCAGGCAAGAACACTGGAGTGGGGTGCCATTTCCTTCTCCAATGCATGAAAGTGAGAAGTGAAAGTGAAGTTGCTCAGTCGTGTCCGACCCCATGGACTGCAGCCCACCAGGCTCCTCCGTCCATGGGATTTGACCTTAATTGCTTGATTCTCAATCAGCAATCCAGGCTTCACGCTCCAAATACTGATTTGTCTTTCTTAGACTAACATCATGTTGTTTTAGAAAACAAAACAAAAGAACAAAATACACCAGATATAGTGTTTTTAAAAACATTTTTTAATGAAGAAATAATTCCATTCCAAAATATAGACACACAATTAAATAGTTTAATCACTTCAAAATATAACATGTCCCCAGGAGGTTCCAACACACACACAGACACACGAAACAATACTTAACAGCAATACAAAAAACCCATACAATAGTAGTTTTGTTACATACCCATGAATGTTGTGAAATCTTTAGTGTCTCTGAATTGGTTACTTCAAATGGCGTCAAATTACAGTAGTCATAATTAAAAATGTCTTAGAGTTAATTAGCCTCAGGATATGATACCTCTGATTTTTTTTTTTCCCCTTTTTTTGGTTCAAAGGTAAAAATGCCCTTTCTTCTGAGGACATGGAGTTGTTTGTGCAGAATCGAACCAAGGTGACTGCAGCAACCAAAGGCTGCTGGGTCTACAACGTCTACCTACAGTTAACAGCCAAGAACTAATAAGGGTGGACAAAGATGATCAAAATAAAAGCAGACATCAGTGCTAAATTATGATGCAACAGTTTGGCTCATGCATATAAGAAAATACATAGTATATCACAACAAAGGCCACACTCTTATGGAGTTCAGTTCACATTACTACTTACAAATGAACCTTCCCTGTCTTATAGTAGATCTCTCGAGAATCCATTTTTCACAATCGCCAGCACATCTCCCTCTGACCAACCACATTTACCCCGACTTCCGTCCTGACCAACCACAACTGATTCCTGAATCCCCTACAGTAGGTTTCACCCTCCTCCCTCCCTCCATTCACATGGCGCCGTGGGGGAGGGTTGGCTGTGTTAGACCAGTGCTCATTAATAGGGCATCCCCTCTAATGGAGATGGATGTGCAATTCATCGTGGAACAAGAAAGAAACAACCCTGGCCAGACAGAACTGTACCTAATGGACAGGACAGGTGACACCTGCTGGGTCTGCACTTAGAACAGGCCCCAAAAGTAGATCTGGAGAGCCAAGGAAAGAAACCCGCCCAAAACCACGAAAACCCAAAAGAACGCACGCCATTTTGTCTCGTTTACAGGACAGGGGTGCTTGAGTCTGGTCTCAGGGCTGACGTGGAGCTAAGAGAAAGAAAAGGTGGCTGGTTAGTCAGGAATCGGTCATTGGCAGCAGTTTCCAGAGTCCTTGCAACGACTTCGTAAGATGGGATCGACAACTGTGTGATGGAATTGGCAATGAATACTACGATGCGGGAAGGTTACCCACAGAAGAGTCCAAACCTCAGAGAAACACTATGATGCAGAAACACAAAATGATAACATCTGTCAGCTCGGTCCAGGTAGTGGCTGAGTGCCACCTGCAGGGTCAGGGTTCTGAGACTGAGAACTGCCCAGCTATGATTCAGAGCCGACAGCCATGTAGGTAGCTGGGATGTAGTGGTTTTAAGTACTGAGTATGAGGCACCAGTGGCCACCTGCTCCATCTAGAGAGGTATGGGTTCACAGAGGATGGGCAGAGGGAAGGAGATGAACATTAAGATACACCAACAAAACCTGCAAAAACATCCCTCTGTGCAAAGAAATCTGAGAACTGTGCAGTTGTGTCCCTTTGGTGTCAGCCTGTTCTCAGGGGCATTTGTCAGGCTGGCTCTCCAGGGAAAAACGATTAAGTACATCAAGGGGCAGAATGTGCTCCTTGCTAATGCCAGCCGAGAGCTTTACAAACCCCAAGGCAAGCAATTTTGTTCCTGAGGGCAGTCAAGGAGGTGGTGTCTGACCCAACACAGAGATGGGAGCATCTGAGAGCCCTCTGGAAAGGAAGAAGGAAGAAGTTGGGATGTCACTTCTCAGTGGGGCACCCACCAACTACCGACTCTGTGGGGTGGGAGAAAGCTTCTGCCAACCCTGGAAGCAAAATCTAATCGCTCAAACTTTGAGGATGACTCAGAACCTTTCTTGCTTATTCTGAGTAAGGCCTTTTCGGAGATTTTATTACACAACTTTCTTCTAAAGCAGTGGTTCTTCAGCTTCTGCATGCATCAGAATCACCTGGAAGGTTCAAACACAGATGACGGGGCCCCAGCCCCAAAATTTCTGATTCAGTAGGGCTGGGGTTAGGGCCTAAGAATCTGCATTTCTAATAAATTCCCCAGGTAATGCTGGTGCTGCTGGTCCAGGGACCACATTTCAAGAACCACTGTTATAGAATGATGTTCTCTTCTTTCTTTTAAATGAGAAACAGGAATCCAGAGAAGCTGCCAATTTAAGGATAATGCATCTACTGTATTGCAGGATTTTTATTTCATCAAATCTTGAAACAAAGTAGAAGATTATTTTTTTCATTTCCCCAGAATCCCTAAGGGAGGTCTTTGGTGCTCCTCAAAGAGGGCCCTCAGAAAGGACCATCAACAGAGTCATTCATTCTCCCTTCCTTGACAGTTCTTTTGCACATCAGCTTTTCACAGAGTGCAAGATCCCAGCTCCACTTAGGAAAGCCTGTTTCCTCTCACGTGACCACAGGAGGCTGCATGCAGAACACCAGGTAGCCAGCTAAGGCAAAACACATTCAGAAAGAAAAGGAAGAGCGAACGTTTGCAAGCGCACTTTAAGCCTGTACATTTAAAGCTGAAAGGCCTCCAAACGACCTGATGGGGAACTGGTGGATGAGCGGTGCTGTTAGAAACATGCTCCCTAAAGCTAAACCAAAAGGAACCAGCCGTGGAAGAGCAGAGATAACTTGAGTCCACTGGGGGGATCTTATGGCACCTGTGGTTATAAACAGCTTTAGTAACGAGTATTTCAAAACAGAGTTCACAGTTTTTAAGAAGATCTGTGCTGATTTTAAAAACTAGATTCTATATAATTTGAATGTTGCCTTTTTTTTGGAATATGATCTCTATTTGGAAAAAAAAAATATTTACACTAAATTCTATGGCTGATTGGTTAAGAGTATCTTGAAAGAAAACAACCCCAAGCTGGAAAGAAGCTGCAGAGATTGGATTCTCCTGGTGGGTTTGGTTCAAGCCTCTGCTCTCAGAGCCTTGAAGACAAGTGCAGACCATGCAGGCCAAGGACCCTTCTTGGCTTTGGGGCTCTGAGTCTGTACCCTCAGGAACCAAATCCTTCAGGCTCAGTGAATAACTGCAAGTGGTTGTTTTTTTTCCAGTTGCTGTGGGAAAAAAAATGTACAGTGTATGTAATCAACTGTTTTGCTAAAATCTCAGAGAATTCAGCAATGAAACTCCTAGCTATAAACAGTGTTAGTAATGTCGTTGTAAACTGACCAGGTTCAATATCATGTGCAAAGGTAAGATGCTTGTTAATACTGCCATCGCGAGTAACAGCAGCATGGGATTTCAGCCTGTGTTTTCATTTCGAGGGATGAGCCATGTTACAGAAGATGTAGCTGATAAGTTAGCTTTGAACAGAAGTCTTTTGTTTTTTTTTTTTTTTCTTCTCAAAACACACGTCTATGAGCTACAAAACTTAGAACAAAAAGTTAGCTGCACTATAGTCGGCAGAACACAGTCTTTAGGGGGCGGGAGTCTGTCGGGAGCGGCTGCATGTGGTGGGTCCTCTCTTCCATGAGCTGAGGCTGCTGCCAGGCTGCCGTCTTCTCCTCTGGGGGTGCAGCTCTGTCCTTCATCACCAGCTCTCCTGTTACTTGCATCTGTCTGACTATAGCTTGCCTGGGAATAAGCAATGTGTAATTTCTTTTTTAAAAATAGAAACTGTTCTCTAAATTAGAGTTATGAAGCTTAGAATCCTCCCTTTCCCCTACTCCAAAACACACACACACACACACACACACACACACACACTCCTTTCTTCCTCTGACAATCAGGAATGACCGTCTTGGGACACTGGGCTATTGTACCTTCTGATGGAAGAGAGGACAAGAATCCTCCATGCTGAGACTCCTGCCTAGTGGGCACCTAAGGCACCTGGAAGGTTCAAGCAACATAAATAGAAATATCTGTGTTGTCCTTTGGACAAGGAGATGAAAGCACTGACTCACCATCAGAATGCCTTGCTAATTTTTTTTTTTTTTTTGCCATGCTAATTAAAAAAAAAAATCCACCTTTGACCTTCTATCCTCCAGTTTTTGAAGTTAGGATGTGGCTGGCCAAGGTGAGTGGAGTACCATGTGGCCAGAGGGATGGAAAAGGGACCAACCTAAGATTTGAGTGGGCCAAAATGGAACCATGGTGGACTCTAATTCAGGTGCTAGGCGTTATGTGTATCGTTTCTTCCCATGTGGCTAGCTGAAAAGCAATAAAACAGGTTTCTCTGGATTAACTCTTGTTAATGTGTTGGTTAAGTGCATATTTATCTTCAAAGAGGCCTAAGGATTTTCTTGAGCAGAGGATGGGCCTTCCATGTCTCTGGTATTTCACCTTTTGCCCCTTCGTCATGTAGGGCTCCGGAGAAGGCAATGGCACCCCACTCCAGTACTCTTGCCTGGAGAATCCCATGGATGGAGGAGCCTGGTAGGCTGCAGTCCATGGGGTCGCTATGAGTCGGACATGACTGAGAGATTTCACTTCCACTTTTCACTTTCATGCATTGGAGGATAAAATGGCAACCCACTCCAGTATTCTTGTCTGGAGAATCCCAGGAACCGGGGAGCCTGGTGGGCTGCCGTCTGTGGGGTCGCACAGAGTCGGACACAACTGAAGCGACTTAGCAGCAGCAGCAGCATGTAGGGCTCTGCTTCGTGGATGCCTAATTGACTTTGAGCTGATGAAATCGACTATAGGACCCTTGCAGAAGAGATGCATATATTTTTAGATAATTTCTGGTCTTGCAGTATAGCCAGAAAGTTCAAGTGAACAGATTTCAGCAGATAACTGTTCTACAATTTCAGCTGTCTTCTTTGGTTTCATCAAGAAAAATTACAGTAGAGTAGAACTAGCTGCAAGGATGAAAAGCTACTAGTTCCTGCAGTGTTGCAGATCTTAATTTTGTCTGACTTGGTGATTTGGTGACAGACTGGTTTATATTTAGAATCCTGTGGAAGGCCAGCTAGGTAGGTAAGGATGCGGTAAGCAGCAGAGGAAATAAAATTTGAAACAGAAGATTAAAATCTTTGGCATTTATGGACAAGAACCAAATACTGCTTTTTATCTTGGTTTATGTCTAGGGCTGGGGCTTCCATTGTGGCTCAGTAGTAAAGAATCTACCTGCTAACTCAGGAGACATAGGTTTGATCCCAGGGTTTGGAAGATTCCCCTGGAGAAGGAAATGGCAACTCCACTGAGAAAGCTCATGGACAGAGGAGCCTGGCACGCTACAGTCCATGGGTGGCAAAAGAATTGGACATGAGTTAGCAACTAAATAAAAAATGTCAAAGGCATTTTATTGGGCTTTTTAAAGAAGTATATTTTTATAAGAACTACCTGCTGATGTTTAAATAATGTGCATAACAAAAGTGATCAAATTGCTAGAGTTCAGAGAAAGAAAATGCTATGAAAGGAAACATCTTGCTCCTCTGGGAAAGTAACTGGAGTGAATATTTTCAGAAATTGCTCTTGGGAACTTTTTCACTATAGTCATGATGAATCAGGAGAACTTGTGGTGTAGTAGTCTCAAGTCCAAGGGAGACAGACTAAAATGTATTCAATAAGATCTTTCCTTTTATACCAAAAGGGCCTTACAGCTCAAAAAATGTATTTCATAATAACAATTACACGTTGATTTTTACTTGCTTCATCTTAACCTGAGGACCGAGACAAGAGGTCAGCGATGTTTCAGCTAAAATGTATTCATTATTAATTGATACATCATTTAGAAGACATATATTCCTTTTTCAACTTAGCAGCCAGGGCTGAGTTTGCTCTCAACTGCACTGTAGACTTATGAGATTGCATGAGTGGGAATAGACTGAAGAACTAAAATAGTTACAATTCCTTGGTCTTATGCAGTCATGACTGTGAGAGGTGTATTAGCTTTGAATTGTAATGTGGGACATCTAAATGGCCATGAGCTGGAGCCAGAGAAACAATCAGACTCATGGGACAGTGTAGCTGAAGGTGTGTCAAATCATAGCACAAAGCTGAATCCCAACCTTATTCACCTAAGTAGAGAGAGTAAGCTTGATCTGAGTCTTGGGGGTTCTCATACACTCACATACTAATCATTGTCACTCCCAGGGACTGAACTGCTTCTAAAGCACTGGGCAGAGGGCTAGACATGTATGTGTGTGCTCAGAATGAAATGATAGTGTGCCTGCCACTAGGTTAAGCTATAACTTGGTGTATCCCAGGGCATACAATTCCTCTGTGAGGTAGGTATTATGATACCTGTACAGTGGGAACAGAGACTCATAGAAGTCTAAGCTATCTTTCAAAGATTATGCTGCTAGAATTTAATGGAACTCATTTTTGAAATCAATATGTTAGAGTCCATATCCTAAGCTTCAGACCACTATAGTCAAGTGGTCCTTGCCAATCAAATGCTAGTCTCTTTAAATTTAAAAAAAAAAAAAAAACTACTGAGAATTTCCCATGTATTTAGGTAAATCTCTGAAGGTGGGGGATCACAAGCCACAGAAAAGATATTTTAAATTAATTTATATCTTGCTGAATTCCATGATGGGTGTGAATTAGCTGTTCCAAAAGCGCAAGGCTGTGGAAGCTTCCCTCTGTGCTTTGCTTCTTTCGTTTTCTTTAGTAATTCATGTTCTTGATTTCACTGGTTAAGGTGCACAATTTGATCTTTTGGGCCTTAAGTACAGCAGGACTAAGGAGCTGACTCATTTCTGCAAGTGCTGAGCAAGCTTGCATTTTTCTCTCTCAAGTGCCAGAGAGGTTGAAACCTTGGATGCAGTTATGGATCAGCAAATTGGCTTTATAGCTGCACATTTCTGGGGCATCTTTGGGTTATAGAAATTCCTCTGCCAGTTTTCCTAATTCATAGAGTAAAAAGTGAACTCCCAAGGTTGTCTGCCAAATCACCACTGGACTAGAACGATATGTTTCATGGCCCAGGATGATTCTTTGCTGTCAGCAGGGGGAGAGGATACCATAGAAAAAACGTAAGAGATAGTGATTGTGCATGTAGGTTACAAGTGATCAGAATCCAGGGTACAGTGACCACATTTCCTCCGAAATAAGTGGATACTTACTTGAGAGGAGAGTGATAAAAGGATATTGCATTCAACCTTGCAAGCTGACCTGCGGGTGACAAAGGACACAAACGAGAAAGGTGACATGTCAAGTCTGTGATGCAGTCAAGCTGGTGAATTATTTGGTGGGAAGCCATGCAGAAAGGTAGATAGACAGACAGACAGAGAAAATCCAGGGAACGAAAGTAACCTTCGGACCCATCCAACAGCTTATAGAGCAGTCAAGGAAAAACCACTGCAACCTTCTCCAGGGCACACACACATGGACCCGTTACAATCTCTTCACCCTTTTCTTTGAAGTCACTGGTTGTGGTGAGGAAAGGAGAGAGAGAGAGAAGGAGCTTAAAATCTGCCAGAGATGGCAGGAACTCCAATGGAAGCTGAGGCTGTTAATAGAATTTCCTTTCATTTTGCTTGTATCAGGTTAAATCTCTAGTTCATTGAAATAAATAAAAATCTAATATCTTATATTAAATGACTCTTTTTCTTAAAAAAAAAAAATTAGAATTTCAGTTACGGTTGTCATTAAAATCCAGACACTATTGTGGGCTCCCAGAGGGAGGTCTAATAGGCGCCTCTAACAGCATGAACCATAATATTGATTATTTAACCACCTCTCTCTCTCCTTCTGTGCAGCAGGGCCAAAAGGAGATACATGTAGGAATGCCATCCCTCAGAGTTCCCAGAGACACCCTGGGGCTTCATCCGGGCAAATTTCCTCCTGTGGACAGGCCATAGAAGTTGCGAAGAAAAACGTCCTCCCTGGTGTGCACTCAAGGATTCAAGTGCAGCTTTACATATCTGGTCACTCTTCGTCTACCTAGGCCTAGATTCTGAAGTTATTTGGAAACACAACTGTTTTGGAACATTCCAAAGAGGCAAAACTTCTGTTTTATATTGTCAAGGTGGGGTTAGTAGGCTTCCCTCTTGCTCTTTTCTTCTTGGGAAAATATTTCCAAGCAACAGATGTATGAGTAGTAGATAACTTATTTTATCTGCTATTCTTTCTTCCAGTAACAGTAAGAGAGAGCTACTGCTCCTAAGATGGTGGAAAAAACTTATCTGGATATTGGACAGAAAGCCTGACCTGATTAAAATAACCCACTGGGGCCTGGTGAGGGGCAGTAGGTCTCAACCATCCAAATACCCCTGTCCTCCCAGAACCCCAGCAAGACACAGGGAGCGGAAACATACAAGGTAAATAAACGGGGCAGTAGAACAATCTCCATGGGGAAAATGCATCCCCGTAAGGATAATATTATTCCCCATTGCATGTGTTATGTCAGGTGAATTCTCAGGTGGATTATCATGCTATCCAGGATATATGACAATCTGTCCAACCACACCCTCCTGAATGGGGGCCTACAGTTCCCCCAACATGTCTAGCTGAGGTTTGTCACTCTTTGACTTCTTAACATTTGATACGAGGCAGGCAGGGAAGGAAGTTGAGGACAAGTGATTCAAGGACAGAGGTATATTTATGCTTAGTCAATTTCCTTGTGCCCTGTGGCCCACCCAAGGGCATAGAATCCCAGAGTATTCATGGGGGACTGGTTCCAGGATACCCCCATCCTGCAGATGCCAGCATCCATGGATACTCAAAGTCCCTTCCAGTTGAACTTCAGTATCCACAGATTCTGAATCTGCTGATATGGACAGCCAGCTGCATCTTTTCTTAAAAAGTGTTTTCCTCATGATCTTGGAGGGTCATGAACTATTCATCACCATGGAAGGCCTCTTTTCACGTGCCAGCTCAGGAATACATGGAGAGTGACAGCTACAAGAAGCATTAAACCTTCCCCTGTCTTAGAATTCATGGGCTAAGGAGTACTGTCAGAATATTCCAGAAAGGGAGGGTGGAAGGAAGGCGAAGGCACCAAGTTTTGGAATAACGTGACAGATCCAGCCGCCGAGGGGCGGGGCCGAAGTGGTGGGTGGTGGGTGTGGGGCTCTCGGTACCTGATAGGCTTCATCCTGTAGCTTCTGTTTTAGGTACTCCTCCATCTTCAGCTCGTTCTCCAGCTGCCGGACGGAGTCATCTTCATAGTTCTCATCCTCTGGCCGCACGTAGGGGTCCCCGTCTTCTGTAACCCTGGGAGTCAACCACAGAGGGTGTTTGGCGCAAATCTTAAAAGGCAAATATGAGCGGAATCCCTGTATTACCTGCCGTTCTGGCTGCATATTTATTTTGTCTCTAATTCACTTCTTTGCTTCGATTTACTTCAATTTAGGATTTTCTTTGACATGATGAAAAAAACTTGAAAGACGCTTTGGAAGTTTGGAGAAATATATGATCAAGGTGTTCTCATAGGCAGTGGTGGTCTGGTGATCGTTGTCACCTGTTTTCCTAGAGTTTCCTGGAATGAGTTGCCTTTTAAATGTTTGCCATTCTTAAAAAAAAGGCTTATCTTTAGAGAGGATACAGTTTTCCCAATTTGAGGGCTTAAAAAAATGGAGTCCAAGAACACTTTCTATAAGGAAAGTGAGCCCTCTAGTGAAATAATGTCTAAGAATATTTGTTTGTAATTTAATTCTCTTTGTGTTCTGCATGTATATAGGCCCATGCACTCATGTGCTGTATTTTTATGGTAGAATCAAGGCTCAGAATATCAGCCAATCAATGTCAGGGAGACTAATATTCTAACCCACAGCTCTTGATCTTAAAGATGTATAGTATCTCTGACTTTAAGAAATCCATTTAAATTGTCCAATTCCACGATGAAACAAATGGATAAGAATGATCTCATTCACTAATGTGTGACTCTCCATCTATTCATCCAAGAATATATAAAGTTCTTCTTGGGACTGAATATAAATTCACTACCTAAATCATAGGGCTAAAATATTCTCGGGCTAAAACACAGTACATGCTTAGATAGTACAGGATATTAAAATATCCCCTAAAATGAAAAAGAGTGGTCAAGTAGAAGTTTCTGGGTTGGAACATAAATGCCACTGTTCATGTTTATTTATATCTGTACGACATGTTCTTGTTATTTTTAGAGGTTTGGGGCCAGCCTAAATAGGTCTGCAAGGCCTCTATAAACTTTCCCTTCCCAACCCCCATAGCCCTGTTGGTAGTTGGTTCTGCCACCAGCCAGCCAGGAACAGCAGATCGGGTGGCTTTAGCTATAGTCTTGGATCTTGAGACTGGATCAAGAAAGTTTTAGGTCACCACCATGTAAATACTCAATTATAAAAAAATCACATAGATATGTTATTTACCAGACTGAACTGATCACAGTCCACCAGTCTGAATAACAAACAAATCAAATAATTCTAAATTATAGAGGGAAGGACAAGAAAGCGAGCTACAATTAAAAGCAGCAGCCTCCTGCCACATAAAATCATAACTGTTTTGTTTTGATATTATGCTTTCTGCCTTTTCACAGCTGGCTTTCAAACCATGTCTATTTATAATTTCCCATTATTACTGGTCTTTTTACTCACTCCTTGGATGGAGAGTCAAAACACCAGAAAGACCTCTGGTTAGTTTCTTCTTTGGGTCTTTAAAACAGACAGTTTATTTTTGTAGACTAGTCTGCAGTTCTTCTCATGTTAAGCACCACCACCCTTCTGTAGCTTTTTTTTTAAACTGCTCATCAACTCCCTTTCCCAGCTTCTGAGTGAGCCCTTGTCCATATTTCTTAGAACTTCACTTATTTAACTTTCTTCATTTTATTCTTTTCCCTCCCAAGCTGGGCTCTGCAGGTCTGTCCTTGGTTAGCCTTTGTTTCTCAGCTTTAACTTTTTCTGTCTGACTACTTTGAGCTGATCCAAGGTCACAGTCTAGTAGGGAATGTCACTGATCCTACTGGCTCCCGTCAAGCTACAGAAACTTAATTGGGTGAAAATCTTTGCAAAATGTCTTTTGAAGGTCAGATTTATACATATTCAACAAGTCAAGCAAATTGGACTTCTTTATAATGAGATTTTTATACATTTAGTTATTCAAATCACAAGTGCATAGATGATGTTTATACTCACTTTGAATAGAGGCCTCTCTAGTATCACCAGGTCCCTTAAGAGTGAATCTAGTAAATTCGGAAGATGGGATGATTTATCTTCTGAACTAGTCTATGAGTTCTGGGACGCTGGGAGTGATTTTTGACACTATTTTGTATCTAACTGGTTGAGTGCCTTGGGCGGGCCAGGATCTCAATAGGTACTGGTTGGTTTTTATTACTGATACTCTGGAAATTGTTAGCAGGAAAAGTCACAGTGAGAAATTGAAATGAAGCACCCTTCTACCTGGGCTTCCCAGGGGACACCAGTGGTAAAGAACCAGTCTGCCAATGCAGGAGACACAAGAGACGTGGGTTCGATCCCTGGGTCAGGAAGATCTCCTGGAGGAGGGCATGGCAACCCACTCCAGTATTCTTACCTGGAGAATTCCATTGACAGAGGAGCCTGGTGGGCTGCAGGCCATAGGGTTGCACAGATTCGGACATGAATGAAGTGATTTAGCACACACACCCCCTTCTACCTTTTCTGGCAGAAAAGGAAACTGCGTCATTCCTTTCCAAAATGAAAAACTAAGCAACCATGTTTTTATTTTCCTATGTTCCCTGCAGAGTGTTCTGTTGCTGGAAAAACACCCCCAGGCAGAAGATACTCACATGTCCCCACGCATGGTGCTCGGGGTAGCTCCACTGTGAAGGTACCCAGGTTTTCTGGCATGGATCTGTGCTAGAAAAGCTTTTTCAGAGGTTGGTGATGGGACCAGATCTTCAAACTGAGTCCGTGCAAATTCAGAATCCACGTTACTATCAGTTTCACTTCCCACCTCTATTAGGTACAATTGAAGAAAGTAAAGAATATCTTAGAATTTTTTATGATCAGCCATTAAAGGGCTAGGCTTAACAAAAACTAACCTGTGCTGTGTAAAACACTGACCAGCTACTGTACACAAGTCAAGTAAGTGTTCATTTTTTTTCAAAATGAGAATTGATATTGACATGAATTACCATAAAATCAGGAAGACTCTTGAGAGTCCCTTGGACTGCAAGGAGATCCAACCAGTCCATTCTGAAGGAGATCGGCCCTGGGATTTCTTTGGAAGGAATGATGCTAAAGCTGAAGCTCCAGTACTTTGGCCACCTCATGCGAAGAGTTGACTCATTGGAAAAGACTCTGATGCTGGGAGGGATTGGGGGCAGGAGCAGAAGGGGACGACCGAGGATGAGATGGCTGGACGGCATCACTGACTCAATAGACATGAATTTGAGTAAACTCTGGGAGTTGGTGATGGACAGGGAGGCCTAGGGTACTGCAGTCCATGGGGTTGCAAAGAGTTACGACTGAGCGCCAGAACTGAACTGAACCATAAGAGCAGTTAGAATACAGTATTGTCTTATTTCCCTGGAGAAAGAAATGCCAGCCCACTCCAGTATTCTTGCCTGGAAAACCCCATGGACGGCAGAGCCTGGTAGGCTACCGTCCATGGGGTCACAAAGAGTTGGACACGACTGAGTGACTTCACTTCATTGTCTTTTTTGGGCTTCCCTGGTGGCTTAAATGGTAAAGAATCTGCCTGGAATGTGGGAGATCTGGGTTTGATCCCTGAGTCAGGAAGATCCCCTGAAGAAGGGAATGGCAACACACTCCAGTATTCTTGCTTGGAGAATTCCACGGACACAGGAGTCTGGTGGGCTACAGTCCATGGGGTTGCAAGGAGTTGGACATGACTGAGCAACTAACACACACACACACACACACGCACACACATTGTGTTTTTTAAATCTCAATAATGTTATTAGAAATTTTTGTCTTAATAACTGACAATTCTCCAAGCATTCTGTTTTTCCCCCTCTTCATTAAAACTGTTGTTACTTTTGCTTAATATTATTGGGTTGGCCAAAAGGCTTGTTTGGGGTTTCCATGCGCTATTAGGGAAAATCTACTTTAACTTAAGATAAACAAACCTAAAATACTACATTCACTTAATATTTCAAAGTACTGTAAGAGTATAAACTAATAGTACTTTGAAACATCCACAATGAGAATGTATTCATTTTATTCATCATTTGCTAGGGCAGTGGGTATATGCCACTAACCATGATATATATATTAACTACTGTCATTTTTATCCTATCTGGTAATCTTAACCTAAAATAATAGCAACAATTTCGATTACTATTATTTTAGGTTAAGATTACCATTTCATTATTTTAACTCTAATTATAGAGACTTTCAGAAATTTAAATCCAGATTTTTTTTTAATGTTGAAGTTTTATTTTTACAGTTTTTGTAATCTCAACTACATGACCACAGTCCTGAAAAACAGTCACATTGCTAGTAGGGCTTTCATGAATAGATGAAATGTATTCCTAACTAGCAAGATATTTATTTGTGTATTAACACTGTTAAATTTTTTAAAACTCTGTAGTATTATTAGGACAAAGAGTACTGCAATTTCATGCTATATATTTTTTGGGAAGATCTTTCTTTGGTGATATTGCAAAGGTGAATTTCAGTTTGTTGTTGTTTAGCGGCTAAGTCATGTCCAGCTCTTTTGTGACCCGATGGACTATAGCCCCCTAGGCTCCTCTGTCCATGGGATTTCCCAGGCAAGAATACTGGAGTAGGTTGCCATTTCCTTCTCCAGAGCATCTTCTCCCAGGGATCAAATCTTTGTTTCCTGCATTGGCGGGCAGAGTCTTTACTACTGAGCCACTTAGGAAGCCCAAATTTCATTTTTGCTTCATTCAAGTAGCCATGCATTCCAAATTAACAGAGTCTAAATTAGTAAATAAGACATTTGACCTTATAAACTAACTTCAGCATCATGTCACATTGGGTCATGATATATTTAACAGTGGCTACCTTGGAAT
Source organism: Neotragus moschatus (assembly GCA_006410615.1). NCBI lineage: Eukaryota > Metazoa > Chordata > Mammalia > Artiodactyla > Bovidae > Neotragus > Neotragus moschatus. The sequence continues at coordinate 78,342 of SJYA01002827.1, forward strand.
TCTGGATTTTTTTAAAATTTTATTTTTAATTGGAGGATAATTACAATATAATGATGGTTTCTGCCATACATCAACATGAATCAGCCACAGGCATACTCATGGGATTCTGGATTTACAAGTCAATTTTAATATTTTTCTTTATTCTTTTCTGCATTTTCAAACTTTCTGCATTAAGCATGTATTTATAGTCTTTTCATCAGCAAAATATAAACAGTACTAAAAAATCTAATATCCCAACAAAATGCCACATAGATCTTTAAAAAATCTTTATCTACTTGACAATAAGAAGATCTCTTTTAAAGAGCAAAGTTGTTTTTAATTGTAAATAACTGGAATCAACCTAAATATTAAACATTATAATGTTATTAATATAACATTAAAATGTTATTTTCTTCTTTATACAATTCTGAGTTATTAGCTATTTTTGGAGTAATAAATAAAGTTAAGAATAGACCCTGATGTTGGGAAAGACGGAAGGCAAAAAGAGAAGGGGGTGGCAGAGGATGAGATGGTTAGACAGCATCACCAATTCAATGGATGTGAATTTGAGCAAACTCTGGGAGAAAGTGGATGACAGAGAGGCCCAGCGTGCTATAGTCCATAGGGTCGCAGAGAGTTGGATAAGACTTAGAGACTGAACAGCAACAAATAAGGTTTGAAGATAATTCTGAAATCTCCAGGGGACTTTCTTAAAAGTTTACCTACAAAGTTTTAATTATTAAACTCAAGATGGTCTCACATTTCTCACTCAGACAATAAACATCTTAAGATAAGAACGCAGAGTTTTCAGCTAAAAAGATTGCACCTAAGTGTTCTATGAGCAGATCCCTAACAGAAGTTATGGGCCCTTCTGCAATGAGCAGACAGATAAGAGGGGACCAGGGACTTACCAGAATTCAACTCTTTCACGAGAGAGGACATGGTGTTTGTGATGGAATCTGCTGCTACTAGCAAGTCATTCCTTAAATTTCTTCTTGAGCCTTAGGAAAGAATGATAATGGAAAAAAATTTCAAAACTCTCCTTTTCCCCCCAATTTTTATGCTGTTTATCACTCCCATTGAAATTCTACAGCAAGAAAACTTCCAAGATTTCTTTTCAGAAGTGCTTTGGTTCATTTCCTGAAAAAAAATACTTTCTGTTCAGGGCAATGGCCTTTGATGTATGAAGACATGGCAACTGGTGGGGATTCATACAATTTATTGTTCAAACTGGGACAATTTTACAAGTGAAAGGGGTGCTATTAGTAACAAGAATGAGGACTTCTCTGGTGGTCCAGTGGTTAAGACTTTGCCTTCCAATGCAGGGGGTTCAACCCCTGGTCGGGGCTCTAAGATCCAACATGTCTCACAGCCAAAAAACCAAAACAAAACAGAAGCAAACAAATTCGATCAAAGTTTAAAAAATGGTCCACATCAAAAAAAAAAAATCTTAAAAAATAACAGGGTGACCTGGCAAAAACAGGATGGTCGCAGGTAAAACAGCACATGTGATCACCCTACTTAAGTATTGCCCTTATAGATGAAAAGTCTGGTTTCCCCACCAGAGCTGTGCCTTCCCAGCAGCTGCTACTGCTGTAGCCACTACCTGGGCTGAAGCACATCAGATTCTGATCTCCAGCATCTTAGCCTTTGCCTCCCAGCAGGGCTCCCCAAACTCCCCTATTTCGGGTACCTCTTGGGAACAGGAACCCTGTGCACCGAATGTCCTCAGGGGGTGGAAAGGGGATGAGGATTCTTGCTCCTGCTGCCAAGACATGGGCAGAAGATGTATGCCAAGTACCCTGACTTGGAACTTAGGTCACATTTCTCTATGGTTGAGAAAGATTATTATGAGATTTCCATCACACTAAGGGTTCAAACGGGGGCTTCTCTGGTGGCTCAGTGGTAAAGAATCCACCTGCCAGTGCAGGAAATTTATGTTTGATCCCTGGGTTGGGAAGATCGCCTGGAGACGGAAATGGCAACCCGCTCCCGTATTCTTGCCTGGGAAATCCCATAGACAGAATAGTCTGCTGCACTATAGTCCAAGGGGTCGCAAAAGAGTTGGACGTGACTGAGCAACTAAACAATAACAACAGCAAGGGTTGAAAGGATGTTTGTGTGCTGGGCTGGAAGTGGGGCAAGGAGCCCAATAGAGGGCTAAGTCCATAATTGTGTTTGAAAAAGAGGCTCAAGATTCCAAATACGTGTCTTACAAATAAACTTCAGCAGGAAGAGAAACACCCTCGCGGTTCATACATTGCTAGAAGAGGCAGAGGTGGGAGAACGCTGTTTGTCATCTCCCATCACTCTCTGCCCTCCTCTGTGAACTGTGGGGGCCTTGTCTCCCAGCCCCAGAACACAGAGGCAATGAGTCAACTCTCTAAGGCATCTGGAAAGTGACTAAGCATCCTTTTTGATTGCCTCTGTGCTAAAGAGATGGGTTTGTTTACTCTCAAATCTTGAGTTTCCTTTCATGTAAAAAGAAGAAAGCCAGAAATATCCTACAGGATTTTCAAATGGATTACATTCATATAATTTCCTAGGGATACTGTTGGAAGGATTTTTTTCCTCTCCCTTAAGGAGCAAAGGCTCTTTAAAGAAAACGGGGCAGGGCAAGAGAAGCCAGAAGATAAGACGGTGAAGGGATGAACAGATCAGCATAGGGAGTTGCTAAAAGGTCTTGCAGGCCTGGCTCTGACACAAGCCACGGAACCGTCTAGAGCATCTTTGGTATTGGCTCTGATAACTGTAGAACATGCAATCCTTGCCGACTTTTTTTTTTTTTTGGTCACATAAAGCAGAACACAGCAAAGTAATAATGATAATAACAGGAATGCCACTTACTTTGTGCAAACGCCTCCTGTACGTCTCCCCCTACCCCCGTGAGTGAGTCCTGAGGCATGTGGGTCGGGGTGGAGCAGGCGGACGCGGACCGCACCGGCATAGGGATGGGCCTGCTGATGGTGTGGCTAGGGGAGGAGCGGGGGGAGCCTGCCCCCTGGGTCTGGAGAGACAAGGCAAGTCATTAATTTGTTTTCCCCAAGAAGATGCCAGATGCCCTTCCCAGTGCGTCTGTTAAATGTTAAAAACCGTGACAATGGAATTCCAAAGCGAGTTGAAATTCTAGGTCATAGAGATGGCAATGCTCAACTTGAGTGGCAGGTGCAGTTTAGGACCTTACTGGACATAGTCTGAAGTTTGGGTTACAAACTGAAAGCTGAGATTATTAGTATCACATTCACTATTCTACGTAACATATGAGATGTTTGCCCATGTAATGAAACTACTGTTAAGTGGTGATAATTTCAAGGTGTTTATTTTCTCCTTGAAAGAAGATCTATACAGAATAAAAAGACATTAGGAAAAATTTTAAATACAAACTCGGAGACTATTTGGGATGGATGTGGTATATTGCTCTTCCTAAATTTTCAACCAGTCTGTCCTGCCATCATGTACAGAGGATAATTTATAGTGCCTATCATATCATGCCATATTGTGTGTATTAAGTCTCAAATTAAGACTCAAATGAGGTGTAAATTGTTTAGTCCCTACTTTACAGGAAAAGTTGACTGTTGAATTGCTCTGATTCAGGGATTCAAATGAGGATGAGAGACATAGAAATCTTGGTTTCCAGTTTGGGGGTAATGCTTCCTATAGGAATTGTCTTTCTCTTCACCTATGGAAAAGCAATATTCTAACAGTAAGAACAGTGGGATTTGAAAATGAGTGAAGGAAAAGGAGAAAGCAACTTAAAAGTCATTCATCTCCTCACTCCAACCCGCAGCAGGAAATCATCCTGAGACTTGTCACACCTTGATTTTCATCGGTTTGGCTCTACAGTGAGGTCTCTTGGAATCATTATCTGTTTTAATAATTAGTTTACAAAGGCAGTCAAGTCAGCACAAACATGAAAATATAAGAAGTGCATGTATAACAGATTAGATGTTCACATAAATTGCGCTCCAGCCCGTTAGGGCTGGCCAGGGAGAGTGAGGACTGTTTCACAGCAAGCTCCAGAGATTCATCATCACCCCATTCAACCCCTAGACATGCACCACCAGAGCAGCGCTCTGGAGTATTCCATTTAGGTCTTTGCTGTGGGTTCAGCTGCTTGCAGTTAAAACACACAACATCAATCCTGTAAAATGCCATGCTGTTAGCTTTCCAGGGCTCCAGCATCACACATAAAAGTCAAATCTATAAATTGAGAAAAATCCAGAATTAAAAATGAAGCAAAACAGAAAATAACTCATGTGATGCTTGAGGCACTGAGGATTCCACTCTTTCACTCCCAACAGTACCTTGGAGTGGCCCGTGAGGCCCAGAGAAGTGAAGTTTGCCTGCTGGTGATGCTTTGCAGCCCCTTGCCCCAGCTTTCTCCAGGATGGACCTGGTTTCCCCTAGCGAACTTGGGCAGCTCAAGGTCATTACTGTGACTCCTCTGCTGATGAGTTACCTGGACACCTCCCTGCATCTCACACCAATAGTTGGTGACTTCACTTTTGAGTCACGCTTCGCCATGTACAAAATGTTTTCACATACATTCCCACTGGTGTCTCTCCATGACCTACTGAAGTAGGTCCCATTATGCTAAATGTGCCATCATGGACCACAATGCTCAGAGAGGTGAAAACAGTTGTGCAGGAGATGGGGCTAGAGTGTCTGGGCTGGGGCCTGAGCCCAGGTGTTCTGCCTGCCCTGGGCTGTGGACGGCCTGGATGGCCTATGGCTGGTGGAGGGTCCCTAAAGGAGACCGGTGTAGGTCAGTTCCCCTGAGGTCAGGCGCCTCTCCCTGGCAACCTTCCTGTGCATCCTTTCCAAGACAGGGCCCTTGGCAGGGCTCCTTGCCCCTTCTCATCTGTTTTCTTTACCAACGACCCAGATGCAGCTGGCAGGAAGGACTGGCCATGGGAAGCTGGACAGGGGGGTTGAAGGAAGAACCCTTCTCTTGGCTACACAGGGTGGGTTACCTCCTCTACCCTGGAAGCCACATCCTCTTCTGTGATAGGAGGATCACAATAATAATAAAACTCCACTCTTGTATGCAATTTATAGTCTCTAGAGCGTATCGGCATGCTTTAGTTTGCTTTATTCTCTCACTAATAAGAGCTAGGCATGAGAGTAGCTTATGTCTCAACAGCAATTGATAGTCTAGAAAGCACCTTAATCCCATCTATTTCACTTAATCCTCTCAACAACCACTTGAGGTATGAGTATTCCCATTTTTCAGGTTAGCAAGCTGAGGCTCAGAGGTCATAATTACCCAAGGTCTCTGAGCTAGAGAAGGACAGAGGTTGAATGGACCCCCAGCCTTTAGGCCACAAGGCCAGGGTTTTCCTACATCACCACAGCTACTTCTCAGGATCGTGGGCACGGGGACCAACCTTCGCACGCTTCCATCGCTGTTTCAAAACATACTGTCACTAATGTTGAAAGGGTGAGCTACCTAAAGGCTCAGAAGACGTAGGACAAGGATGCATGGGGGAGTGTGCTGGAGCAGTGGTCTAGGGCTTTCTGCTGGGCCATGCAGTAGTACCTTCTAGTTACCAGCTCATGGAGAGCAGTGTGAGTGCCAGAGTGGCAGAAGAGCCTTCGGGCTGTTTATCAGGCCCCCCAGTCTCTTATCTGCAAATGTAAAGTCCAATGGGCTACATGTGTTTCCTAAGTGCTATGAGGCTACTTATGTGGTGTCTGCACTGTACTGAGTTTCTAAAACCAGATTCTGAGTTCTGGAGCATCTCTGGACTCAGTGATTTTGGATATGGGGCTGTGAGCCTGTGTTTCAGTATCTGATGTTACTGGGGCTGCAGTGCATGCCAGCCCTGCTCACACTTGTGCCACCGGGCTCTCTAATATATGATGCTCCCGGGGCTGCTGCTGCGGGGTACCACAGAGCACCATGCCACCTTTGGGTACCACACTGGCCTCCACTCTCCCTGCTTAACACCATGTCTCCAAAGCCAACTTTCCCTACCCCTTTCTGCATGTTTCCTGTCTTCAAAACTCCCATGAGTAGTCTTGTGTTAAGAGAAAAATAAGACTGTGGTTATGCGTTAAGGGAAAAACAACTGACTGAGTCTAAATTACACCTATGTGTGAATGACTAACAGCTACTATCTCCTAAATGAATCTCTAATTGGTGCAATTACAAGCAGTCTGATTATGTGAAGAAATTAGGTGGATGATTCGGTGCTGAAGAAAAGATTCAGCTGCACCTTTCACCCAGTCAGGACCAGCCTTTACCCAGACCTAGGGGTAGAGTCCTGGCTGCCTGGGTTATCAGGGCCCACCTTCCTATGTCAGCACACTGGCCAGTTTGATGCGTAGTAGACCCCAGGGGCTTGGCTGGTGACTCAGAGGGTAGAGCATCTGCCCGCAATGTGGGAGACCTGGGTTTGATCCTTGGGTCAGGGAGATCCCTTGAAGAAGGGAACGGCAACCCACTCCAGTATTCTTGCCTGGAGAATTTCATGGGTGGAGCCTGGCAGGCTACAGTCCATGCTATCACGAAGAGTGACTAACACTTTCACTTTCAGGGGAACACCATCTCGGGCCTTCCTGACTGCTGTTCTTGCTGGACCACTAGGGAAGGTAGTTACCTCTTAGCTTTGGGACAGAAGAGTGAATATGGTACAGTCTCATTTTCACAGGTGTGTCCTGTAGAGAACTATGGGCTCTGGCCTGGTCACGAGGCATGGCTGTTGGGTAACAACTTTAGAAGAGTTAGAGTGAATAATCTCTGTGAACATCCTCTCTTGGAAATTACTCAGTGATTAATGGGGCAAAGACTTAAGGGACAGTGATCCATGTGGATCAATATATAGATTTCAAATTCCCGAGGAGAGAGTTGATTTACGGAAGAAGGAAATCATTCATCATACTTGGCAAATTTAAAATAGCTCTCTTCCCAGGGAATAAATGAAAATTTCATTTCTACTCTCCATTTTCTGAGAATCCACTCAACCTGCTGTTGTATCAATTTTTAAAAAGTCTGACAAGATCCATAAATTTTCTGAGTTTTTTCCAGGAAGGATTTGGGTTTCCACTCTGTCCCAGAAAGGAAGGAGGCTTCAGGGGAAGTGCCCAGTGTCACTTTGTGGAACCAGCACCGTCTGGAGGAATGCCCAAGCAGATGGTCAGGAGACAAGGGGAGGTGGTACTATGGACTTTCCCCCACCCAGGTCACCCACTCCCCAAAAGTCAGCCTCTCAGGTTTGGTGGAGAATGCAGCACAGTCAGGCCTGCCTGATTTTACGTGGCCACCTGTTCAGTGACATCCAACCCTCTTCTCATCCTTTCTTCCAAACCACCCTGATTATCTTCACAGGGCTTCATGTGGGGATGCAGATGAGGTGCCTAATTCTGATTGGTCAGACAGGAGGCACCATGTGCCTTGCGTCTTACAGCAGAGATTTCCAGGCAGAAAAGGGGAAGCACTGGGGGAGACAGGAGAACATTCCAGGGCTTGGAGTACCAGGGAAAGGCTTGGGGAGTCTGAGGGGTTCTGCAGACATGCTGGGGAAGCCAGTGGGGTTGATGCACCAGGCTTGCTGTGAGGAGTGGAACAGATGAAACTGGAAAGAGCTGGAGCCAGGTGTGGGGGCCTCCAGTGTCATGAAAGGGGCTTAGCCCTTATCCTGAACTAGAGGGTCATTTTGTAAGGTTTTCTCAGCAGAGAAGCAATTTTTACTTTTCGAGAATTAGTTAACAATCCCTAATTTAAAAGAAGTGTGAGAGATAGAGAGAAAGAGAAAGAGGAGAGAGACAGAGAGGAGAGGAGAATAGAGAGAGAAAGAGAGAGGCTGGGGAGGTATGGTTCTGAACACAGACTTCAGTCCTAATACTACAGTCGATGACTTCTGATGTGACTCATCCCCACCCCTGTTCATTCTTGATCACTTCACTACTCCACAGGCTACCCACCAGAGAGGGCGAGCAGGGGAGGTGATGGAAGGTGAACAGAAACTGGTGAAATCTATTATTTCTGATCTGTGCATAAATGTTTGGAAGAGGCAGGAACCTAAGTGATCATGATTTCCCCAGTGAATTGGGCCATTCAGTTGTAAACAGAGAGTAGAATAGAGCAGGAGATGGAACTGGGAATGATGTGTGACTTTCTTCCCCTGACTGACACACTTAGCTAATGTGAGAAAGAGAATGTATGTGTATGTTTGTAAAATGTGGGTCAAATTAGAAAAGCTCATATATTCTGATGTATATGTGTACACATACATATGTACATTTATCCTTATATCTTATATGCACAGAGCGTTTTACAAAGTGCTTTTACATCCATTATCTTTTTGAACCTTTACAACAGCCCTGAGAGGCATGTATCATCAGTATGTTTGAGATAAATTGCTAGGAAGTTCATTGACTTACTCAAGATCTTAGAGCTGTGAGTAAGGAACTTGGACCACCATAACTCAGGGCTAACTCCAGTAATCTTTCTAAGAAAATTATTATTGAGATCCTACTTTCTGAACTCAAAGTCAGGATACTTGATTTTAGACCAGGTCATGGTATTTGGCACTGGAAAGATACTAGAAACTCGGGAACATACCGTCACTGCTATTATATCCCAGCCGCCTTCATTATTAAACTTTTTATGAGTGTTCTTTTTATGGTTCCTTCAATAAATCTTAAAAATACACAAGGAAGAAAGAGGGTAGGATAGTTTCGACTCAAGTTTGTAAAAAAATTTATTGCTTATGAGACCATAATCATCATCATATTATATTACAGGCACTATTTCTTTTTTAAAAAAATTCATGTTCTCTCCTCAAGGGGAATAAATTCATGCATTACCTCGAACAAGACACAGTATAAGTAGGAATTATATATACCAGTATAATAAAATACATTGAATCACACAGACTTATGATAAAGCAAGGAGAGGTTATTAAATCAAGCACAATTTGTTGTGTGTGGTGTCTTAAATCTGATTTTACAAAGAGACTGTCCCCAGAGGGGAGAGGCTCATAAATAAAAACAGAATTTAGAAGCAGACGCCAGACTAAAACTTCTAAATTCTCTCCTTAGATCATGTTATACTATAAGAAGTCTATAAATTCAGATGGCATTTGTTTATTTCCTTGTAGAACTGCCTCTGCGGGATTGGGACATATGGGGTTCTGTCTTTAATTCTGACTGAAGGTCAGTATAAGAATCAGCCACATGAAATCTACTACTGCATGTGTCTGCTTTATTTTTCACTCCTCCTCCGGTAAAGCTCTGAGTGGAATTTCCTTTTTATATTTTATGCCAACAGAAATTTTGGCCCCTTGAGGACTGACATTTCTGTTCTGATAAAACTACCAATTATGTTTTCCCTTTTTTGCCTCATTGCTAGAAAGCTCAGAGTAACACCCCTGTCCCTTAAGATAAGCATATTTGCATTTTCTTTAGTGTTTGATTTTTCTATTCTATTTTCTGAAGTCATTGTTTTTGTCTTTAGTTAGTTGTAAGCTGCCTTGGGTCCTTTTGGGAAAGAGGCTTGACTATAAGCAAAGACATGAGTAAGACTGCAAAGACTCCCCCGACCCAGACAATGCATTGCTGACATCTCTGGGTGATGCCAAAAGTGGTCCTTAACAACCTAGGCAGTGAAAACCACTGCTGGCTGACATTCAGTGATGCTGCAGCTGTTGAGGGCTCAGCGGGGGAGGAGCTGGAGGGGAAGCAGGCAGTGATGCAGTAATGGACGCTGCCATGGTTTGGCTCTGTGCATCCATCTGTTTATGAACGTCCTGGTCCACTGAGCCTTTCAAGAGTGCGTTGCCTTGGAAATGGAAGAGAGAGGGTCCCCAAAGGACAATGGCTAAAGCCATGCTGACTGACTGCAGGGTGGTTACCCTCTGCCTCCACTAGGAGGAGAAAAGTTATAGTTGAGCTTTCTTTCTATTTTCTATGCACATGCTGAGTAACAGACAGGAAAGGAAAGAGGCTGTTTGCAGGAAAGGACCATGAGATGGCATTTTTCTTTACCATGATCTAAGTGTTTCATATGTACAATAGCAACACCCCAGGTATGAATTTATGGGCAATTATACAGGCAGCAAATGTGTGTCCTTTACCCAGGGGGGGCTTTCTCATTAAAATTTGACTTCAGTTTAGTGAAGTAACTTTGTTGACAAAATACAAATAATGTAATACATTGTCTTTATTGTCTGACATTACAGATTCGTTTTACACTTTCCTTTTTTTTTTTTTTTACAGACCATGGGAATGAAGGGTAAAAATGTGTCCAGCATTTTGCAAACATTCTTTGTTACACACAAACACGCACAATGAATAATAGGAAAGAGAATACAGAAGAATGAAAAGGTACGTTGAAATCAGACAGGCTGTGGTTGTCATGGATCCATGGAAATAATGTCAAACTTTTGATAAGACCGGCAGGTGGGATATATTGTCATACACAGCTCAGTACATGCACTGGAAATGAAAGCTGTTTTTATTTTGCTTTTGTTTTATTGTTATTGTATTTTGAGCACGTTGCTCCCTCTGCTGGCTTCTGCACCAGGCCACGTGGTCAGACAGAGGGCTTCAGTTCAGCTACAGTTAGAGAGCCACAGGGTTCATATTTCCAGGGAAGATGTATGTAACCCCTTGTGAACTCCCAGAGCAGAAAGGTGCTTGGTGATAAGAGAAAGGCTGAAAGTTACCTATTCTTTGGAGATGATCGTCAACCAATGGTAGGTATATTCTAGTCTGAGAAGTGAACAGTTAGAGTTCAGTCTTTCACTTATTGGACTGAGCAGTGGGGAACAGGGCTTAGTAATTAGGCAATGAGAGGAGATGTAATTGGCTGATTTTTACACCTTTTCAGTAAAATGGAAACTGAAAGGAACATTCACAGGATGAGAGGATGTCAAGGTTAGCTTCTGAGTGCTAACTGAGGTGGAACCTCAGTGGGTTCCACTTAATGGACCATTAGTAATTGTGGTAAGTGTCTTTCTATTAAGAGAAGGGTCTGATCAACGACCCAGAAAAAGCATGAGACTGGTTTGAAACTTAGACCCTGGAGATCTAAAGAGTTTCCAACAAATTAAATGTGCCCCTGTTCTAAAAGATGTAATAGCTCTTCTTTTGATGTTGATGGTAGTTATAGTTATAAAAAATGCTAAATTTTATGTGTCTCAATTCAAGCACTACATTGAAAAGGAAGCAAATTAGTATAATTTTTTTTCTCTTTCCAAACTGAAGCATGAACATACATTAGAGGCAAAAGCAATGAGAAAAACGGCAGGACGGCAGGCCCCTCCACTGTTAGTTAAGACCTGCAGTAGGGCACATAACTTACTCCCTGCTTCAATTCTTCTTCCTACAGAAAGATTGAATCAATAATGGTTAGGTTACCCAGGGTTCCAATAAGAGCATGTACACAGTGTGAAGGAATAAAGGTGGGGGAAACCAAACCTCTTCTACCTTGGTTACTTAGAGTTCCAAGTCTATTTAGGTATTTGAAACTATGGACCTGTCTTTTCCCTCCATGTATCCAATCATCTTTCAATATGATTTCTCTCTTGATCCTGCAACTGGTATATCCTGATGGAATAGACTACACTCAGCCTCAGTGATGCCAAGATGGCTGGTGGTAAATAGACTCCTCTCTCGTTGCTACAGTGACAGAAGCATAGTTTTAGAACCAGGGGGCTGTTTTCACCTCCCTGTCATTCGGTGACGGGAAGGATGGGACAGGCCCACTTTACTTGGTATATTTGGGGGAAAAAACCCAGAAAGAGCTGTCTGGATCATCAAATGAGATAATAGGGCAGAAACAGCAAGAGGTTATTAATTATCTGGTCCTGTCTTCACATGGGCTTCCCTGGTGGCTCAGATGGTAAAGAATCTGCCTGCACTGTAGGAGATCCCCTGGAGAAGGGAATGGCAACCCACCCCAGTATTTTTGCCTGGAGAATCCCATGGACAGAGGATAGATAGTACAACAAAAACAGAATTTTATACTTTATATGTCTGATACAATGAAAAGTAAATTTTGTTCAGTAAAGATAAAGCATTTCCGATACTGATGGCAGGAAAAGTCGACTACAGGAATAAAGAATAAAGAAAAGAAAAGAAGAAAAAGTGTTACATTTACATCAGTGCCTGGGAGACAGTAGGTTTCAACAAATATCTGTTAATTGTTCTTTAAGTTCTGAAATTAAAAAATAAATACAGAAAAGAAATAAAGGAAGGGAGAGAGAAAGAAAAAGTAAGAAAGAGAAAAGGAAGGAAAAGAAGGGAAAGGAAAGGGAAGAAAGAAAGAAAAAGAAAAAAATATAGAAACAATAAATGATGGGATAAAAATACAGAAACAATAAATGATGGAGTGTCAGGGATGTAGGGGAGCCATAGACTGAAAGATAGGACACTTTGTCTTGCAAGTGAGCTGTCCCAGAGACTTTGTGTTACTCTAACATAAGCTTTAGTTCCTGCCTTTGGCATGTCACTGGTTCATGCTTGTTTACATCAGGCAGGATGACCACAGAGCACTGAAATGTCCATGGGAGCGATCAGGGACATGTGGCCATACGAGTCTACTTTTGAGTTTAAATGCAACTTTGTGCACACTGACGAAGGGACTAAGATTTATGAAAGAGAGAATGCCAGTTCCCAATGAGAATTATTATTATAACACTCTGCATACCATCTTATTACATGCTCCACTTGTAGAAAAGTGAAGATGTTCCCATTTATGGTTTGCATTGAAACCCAGAGAAATTATGTGACTTGCTGCTAAAGCCACACAGATTTGATAACACTTCCTGAAATGAAAAAAGTTACTCCTCTTAATAAAACTATAATCACCAAAATTATTTTAATGTCTGTATCTTCATTTTGTGAATTAGATATGAGCTTCTGTTCAGTTTAGTCAGAACGGCTGAAAGCTATGAAATGTAAAATATTTTTGAATAAATTCAGTTTTAGTAATATTACTTCCAAGGACAAAAGGAACTGGAAATGAGCCAACTGGAAATAACTTATGCCATGAAGGTCCTCAGTAGTCTGCTTCCATGAAATAGATAAGAATGAGCCCCACAATTGATGTTCTCATTTGATGTGTCTAAGAAAAGATACTAAAACTGAGTTTGAAACCACTTTTGGGGGGAGGAAATCGCATTTATAGTAACTGGAAAAACCATTGCACATTAGGTGCAAATTTTAAAATTTATTTTATTTATTTATTTATTTATTTTTACAAATGCCATAGTCGTAGGTCTAGGAAATAGCTCTGTGAAACATCTTACCTTTAGTAGCTTCATGAGACCTTCTAACTGGACCATTAGCTCTCTCCGGCTCTCCTGGAGGGCAGACATTCTCTGCTCCAGCTCGTCCTTGCGCTGTCTAAGAAAGAAGTAGGCGTTGTTGTTAGAAACAGCACTCAACTCACTGAGCTAATCACATTTCCCAGTCTTGGAGCAGTGGTGGACCACTAGAAAAAGGGCATCTCTGGATCTCTAACATGGTTACCTGGCAGGGAAATGTCAAATGAATGAACAATTATAGCTTGTTAGTCATTTAGTCATGTGTGACTCTTTGGGACCCCAAGGACTGTAGCCTGCCAGGCTCCTCTGTCCTTGGAATTCTCCAGGCGAGAATGCTGGAGTGGCTAACCATTCCTTTCTCCAGAGAACCTTCCTGACCCGGGGACTGCACCTGAGTCTCTTGGAGAAGGAAATGGCAACCCACCCCAGTGTTCTTGCCTGGAGAATTCCATGGACAGAGGAGCCTGATGGACTACAGTCCATGGGGTCCCAAAGAGTCACACATGACTTAGCAACACTCACTCACTTCTGCATTGCAAGCAGATTCTTTACCTTTTGAGATACCAGAGCAGCCAGGTGTATGTTTATTTGTTAAAAGTCACAGTAAAACAAAATTAAAATCCTACTGGATATTTACCCTCATCTATCCTGAATTAACCATTTAATAAAATATTTTCTGAATGCTTATTATGTCATGGGCTCTGTGCTGTGCCACTGGGTCCTCAGATAACAAACAAAAACTAAACTGCCACTGAAAAGGCCAAACCCACAGATCCTCCAAGGCCAAGGACCCTCGTAAATCTCACAGAAAATACCAATTACTTTAGTGTCTGGAAATCAGATTTAGAAAAGTAAAATTTTCATTTTTAAGAATTGTTCAATTCTTAGTATGCAATGTGGTACCTTTCAGAGGAGAACTTTTCCTTGTACATAGTTTTATAGTCGATCTAAAATTTCTGGTTTGGGTTTGGCTGCTTAGAGTGAAGTCAGAAAAAAGGAGTTCCTATACAACTGTTGTAATAATCTATAAGGTTTGTGTTTGCTTAACTTTGTTTTGCAAAACTTCTATCAGCTGTCAACAAGAATGAAAACCAGGAAGGACACAAATACTAATGATCCACATTTCTGAAGTATATTTTCCAAATCTATTTCAATCTCTTATTTCATGACTGTTAGTGAAAAATGATATATACAATTTACTCCTTGCCCCAAGGGCTTCTAATTCTGAAATACTGGAAATTGTATTTTAAAAAATGTATGGATGCCTTAACCATACATTTGTTAATGTATGAATGGACATGTCTAGCCTCAATGACACAGGCATAATATTAAGTGAAGCTTATAGCAGGGACTCTGAAATGAGAAACGGGCAACATAAAACTGTCACACTGGGTGAGGTCAGTGCCTCATCCCGTTGAAAGATATTTTGTGGGAGGAGAGGTGATGGATATAAGTGAGACATTTCTAATTTGCTTTCATATAGGCTTTCTCTATAGTGATTTATGAATTTAAAATTTATAAACATCTCACTTAAAAATATATTTATATATTTGGCTTTTATTGCTACTTAAATTATTTTGAGAACAATCCTTCTGTTGATTTTCTTTACAATTTCCCCTTTCTGCATCTTGAGGATAAGGAACACCATAATTTCATAGGCCTTAATGGTATCCTATTTTAGTCTTTTGTCTTGCTGGTCTGTAGAATTCTAATTCTGAAAAAGTCTTGCCCAGTTCAACAATATTCTTCAGTGACGATTCCATTAGCTGTTTTTTCCTTTGACCTTGTCTGCATGTGGTGTTCCAGCTACATCCTCGATAGGGCTTGGCAGAAGGTAGATAAGGCTTCTGATTTATTTCCAGTTCTCTTCTAGATGCTGTTTTGTAATTTTTGGCCTTTTGAGAACTAAAGGCCAAAAGCACTTTGAGAGGAAGGTTAAAGCAAACTCTTCAAATTATAGATAAGAAATATTAAAAGAAGCTTCTAAAAACCATCAGAAAAAATTAACTTATAGTAATGTATAATTAGTCAACATTGAAATAGCCTTGTTTGTATTTTTCTTAAGTAGTACTCTTTCAAAACATGACACATGCATTGCATTGAAATAAATTCTAAAAAATTATTTAATAATGTCTTCTCTCTAAGTGTTTACACCAATGGTTACCAAATGTGGGTTTGATAACAGAAGTGTGGTGCAGCCTCCAGTGTTCCAAGAAAAACTGAGAAGACCTGGACTAAATAGTGATTTTATTTTCTTAGAGCTAAATAGATTCATCTCTAAAAGAATGCCTTTTATTCTGATATTCTGTCAGATTATTTTTAATTTTTTTGTGTTAAAACCTACTTTCTTTAGGAGAGTGTTGGGATAATAGGCAAAAATTTTAATATGAACTGTATATTGCTTAGTCGCTCAGTCGTGTCTGACTCTTTGGACTGTATGACCCCATAGAATGCAGCCCACCAGGCACCTCTGTCCATGGGGTTCTCCAGGCAAGAATACTGGAGTGGGTTGCTGTACCCTCTTCCAGGGGATCTTCCCAACCCAGAGAGTGAACCCAGGTCTCCCACATGGCAGGTGGATTCTTTACCATCTGAGCCCACCAGGGAAGGCTTTACTGTATCTTATTAATAGATAATCATAATAAATATCAATATAACTTTCCTGAGTTTGATGAGGATACCATAGTTATAGAAGAGAATGTCTTTCTTTCTTCTTAGAAAATATATACATAAGTATTTAGGGGTAAAGGGTTTTGATGTCTGCAGTTTACTCTCAAATGGCTCATCAAAAATGTGTGTGTAGTTTACATATGTAAACATATACGAGGAGATAGAGAAGAGTGTGACAAAATGTTTACAATCTCTAGGAGAAGTGTAGAAGGGAAATTTACTGTGATATTCTTAAAACTCTTCTGTAGGAGTAAATGGTTTTTCAAAATAAAAAGTTGAAAAAGATACTGCATTCAGGAAACATGCTAACAGGTGATGGTAGTTTAAAGCTGTCATTATAGGGACTTTCCTGGTGGTCCAGTGATTAAGAATCTGGCAGCCAATGCAAGGGACACGAGTTGGATCCCTGGTCTGGGAAGGTCCCACCTGCCATGGAGCAACAAAGCCTTGCACCACAACAACTGAGCCTACGCTCTATAGCCTGTGCTCTGCCACAAGAGAAGCCACTGCAACGAGAAGCCTGTTTACTGCAACCAAGAGTAGCCCTTGCTTGCTGCAAATATAGAAGCTTGTGTCCTGCAGCTAAAACCTAGAACACCCAAAGTTGTTACACAGTGAAACAAAAAGTTCTTAACTTGGTGTGGTTTCCCCCCACCAAAAAAGAAAATTAAGCTGGTCTCATGAAATTCAAGTCTGGAAACCATAGACCTGCATCAGAGGTTATAATTCCACAAAAAAGTCTCTTTATATTAATAAGTTTTCTGAAAGAATAATCTCATATACCTTAAAAAGAATGCAACTTTTGTTAGTTTTTAGACAAGAGATAAATATGAAATATGTTTATTTTTTAGACAAGAGATAAATATGAAAATTTATAATTGATTTTCCTCCTATTTGTAGTGTGAAGTTGCTTCACAGTTTAATAGTTTTTTCTTTATAGAAGATGGTATTATCTTTGCAAATACAATTCTTTAGCTGTCTCTTCATGGTTTTGCAGTGGGAAGGCTCACTAGATCACCTTGTCAACTTTCCCTCAGATTTCCCCACCCAATATGGGAAGGAAAGACCTGGGGAACCACATGGGATGCTGCAGGCCTTTCTCAGCTTCATCTGTGCCTCTTGATTGCCTGTATTCTAAGAATTAATATTAGGGTAAGACCTTTGACTCACGTAAATCTGACTTGCCAAGCTAATCCACTGTGTTAACTCAGTATGTAACTCTCATTCTCCAGTGGCTTCTTGTTGCAGGATTGATAGCAATTTCCTCAAGATGGTCCGCATGGCTACACAGCATCACAGTCTACCCCCATCTACAGCTACGGCTCCAGCTCTTACCATGTGCCTGTTTGCTCACTGCATTCTAGGTCAACAAAGCTTTCAGTTCCAAAAAAGATACCAGATTTGCTCTTACTATTTGGTGTTTGTACATATAGCATCTATCTACCAGTAAACCCTTTCATCAGCTATTTCCAGATCTCTCCACTGTCCATAATCCCATTCCCCGTGTATTTATCTTTCATGCTTCAACTCAAATAATCCTTCTTCATGGTAACTTCTGACTGATGTAGCAGCTTTGATAATTATGTCTTTTTTTAAAATTAAGATTCCTTATAGAACTTATCACAGTTAATAATCACACTGTTATTTGTGTAAGTATTTGGTTTATGTCATTTTCCTACTTGACCGCAAATTCTATGAGACCAGGAACAATATCTTTTTCAACTCAGTTCTGGGCACACGACATTTTAGAAATATTTGTTGACTTGAACTAACTGAATAATCAAATGATAGCAGTGTATATTGTCCAGAGGCTGGGAATCAAGTAAGTGCTTATTATAATAGTCTAGGCAGGAGATAATTAAGACCCAAGGAAGGGAGAGGCTTCCCAGGTGACACTAGTGGTAGAGAACCCCCTGCCAATGCAGGAGACTTAAGAGATGGGGGTTCGATTCCTGGGTCAGGAAGATTCCCTGGAGGAGAGCATGGCAACCCACTCCAGTATTCTTGCCAGAAGAATCCCATGGACAGAGGAGCCTAATGGGCTACAATCCATGGGATCACAGAGTCGGACATGACTGACAACACACGTATGCAAGGAAAGGGGAGAGAATCTACCTGTGATGCTCACTGTGCAGGATTTTGGGCAAGCTATTTCACTTCTGTGAACCTCAGTTTCTTTATAGAAAGACTATAGTAGTAGGGGCTTCCCTGGTGGCTCCGATGGTAAGGAATCTGCCTGCAATGTGGGAGACACAGGTTTGATCTTTGGGTCAGGAAGACCTCTGGAGGAGGAAATGGCAACCCACTCCAGTATTCTTGCCTGGTGAATCCCATGGACAGAGGAGGCTGGGGGGCTACAGTCTGTGGGTCTCAAAGAGTCAGACATGACTAAGGGACTAACCCTTTCCTTTCCCTATAATAGTAATGGCCAATCCCCCAGGTCTTTTACAACAACTGTATGAAAGTGTGGCAATGTTAGGTGCAGCTTAGTGCATGGGAAGCATCTATGAAATGCCTGTCCTGTATTGCTATTCAGTTGCCAGATCTGGGTTGTAAACTTGGCTTTCAGCTTTGTCATGTCGTATAAGGGAAATGCGATCATTTAGAAAGGTTGTGGTGCCCTTAGGATAAAAATAAATTATGTGTTCATGAAAAGCAAAGCACTGATCTTACTGCCCTCATTTCCCTGGTGAAGAAATTTCTCCTGTTGGCTTCTCAATAAGAGACCCAGAAAAGATGTAATAGATGGAGGAGACCTCTGTCACAGCTACAAAAAGGAGCTCCTTTGGCAGCTTCACATGGTCACCCCTCAGTGTGAACTCAAGGCCAGAGTAATAATTAGCAAGAGGTCACTGTTTTGGAACTCTTGAAAAGTATGACATGACTAAAGGCTAAAACATCCAGAGCAGGGTTTCTGGGTATTTGTGAAACTTCCAAATTGTTAAAGTGCTTAGCACAGTATAAGTGGTTCATCAGTATCCAGAGAAATATCCTTCAAGGGAGGGTACTTACTCCAGGCAGAAGAAATGTGGAGAATATGGAATGCCTGCTAAGTCACTCCAGTTGAGTCCAGCTCTTTTGTGGCCCCTTGGACTGTAGCCTGCCAAGCTCCTCTGTCCATGGGATTTCCCAGGCAGGGATACTGGGGTAGGTTGCCATTTCCGCCTCCAGGGAATTTCTGGACCCAGGGATCAAACCTAGGTCTTCTGTGTCATCTGCATTGGGAGGCAGATTCTTTACCACTGAGCCACCTGGGAAGCCCAACACACAAATCTGCATGCATGCTAAGTCGCTTCAGTTGTGTCCAACTCTTTGTGATCCTATGAACTGTAGCTCACCGGGCTCCTCTGTCCATGGGATTCTCCAGGCAAGAATACTGTGCTCTCCTCCACAGAATCTTCCCGACCCAGGGACTGAACTTGCGTCTCCTGCATTGACTGGTTTTTTTTTTTTTTTTTTTTTTTTTAACCACCTGGGAAACCTGGAGAATATGGAGGCAGGCAAGCAAATCAGCTCGGATGTAGGTGTTTCAGGTCTCAAGCCAGATGTGTGGGCCACCCTTTGATGGTGATGGCCAAAACTCAGGAAGTTCCCCACAGAGCCAGACTCCTTAGTATGGCTTTAAACTCAGCTAGGGTCATGAGAGGGGTTTCCAGGTGGTGCTAGTGGTAAAGAATCTGCCTGGCAATGGAGGTGAAGTAAGGGACACAAATTTGATCTCTGGGTTGGGACAATCCTGTGGAGGAGGGCATGGCAACCCACTCCAGTATTCTTACCTGGCGAATGCCCATGGACAGAGGAGCCTGGAAGGCTAGGGTCCACAGGGATGCAAAGAGTCAGACATGACTGAAATGACTTAGTGTGCCTGCACATACCAGACTCAACTTTCTTTACTTGTGAGTCTCAAGGGCTGACGTAATCCTATTTGGCAAAATATGCTTCTTTCAAGCAGTGATTTGCTTTCATAAGCCCTTGAGGAGGAGGAGGATGTAAAACATTCTTTTCCTTTTCATTTTCATCCCCTCTGGGTGATGGTGTAGCAGAATATGCAAGAACTGCTAAAACAACTCTCTGAAAGTAGGACCAGAAATCACATATATTGAAAAGGAAGACTTTATATTTCTTCCATTAAATTATTTTGTTCTTCTAAAGTATGATGTGATCTCTGCATATCCAGAAGCCTCTACAAGCTGCAAGCCCTACAGATCTCCTTTCCATAACTCAGGCCTTTGGTGGGTCTCCTCCTCCAGTCAAGTGTATGAGCCTGGGGAGACTGGATCCCACCTGAGAGGCAGGGCCTGCTCCCTGGCCAGGTGTGCCGAGTGCTCAGATGTGAGTATGTCCATAGAGCTGGGTTAGAGTGGAGCCTCTAGAAAGATCCATACAATCAACCAGGACTTGGTAAAACACAAACACAGCCATACAGAATGTGCTAAATTTAGTCTCCTTGTAAGGAGGAAGTTAACATGTTAGTTGTTCAGTTGGTTCTGACTCTGTGTGGCTCCATGGACTGTAGCCCACCAGGCTCCTCTATCCATAAGTTTCCCATGCAAGAATATTGGAGTGGGTTGCCATTTCCTTCTCCAGGGGTTCTTCCCGACCCAGGGATTAAACCCAGGTCTCCTACATTGTAGGCAGATTTTTTACTGTCTGAGCCACCAGAGTAAGCAAGTGGTGCTCTAATGCTGACAAGGGGCGCTCTCATTTCTGAGCAGAAGCATCTGTTCTTATTATAAAAAGTTAATAAGCGTTAGTTGCCTTGGAGTTAGATATACCTGAAATACACTTGCCATCCAAACTGGAAGATGGAAAGAATGTTATACTTGCTGACTATGACTGCCTTGTGAAATGTGACATTTCCACTAGGGAGTATCTTTGGGTTATGTTTGCATTGTTTTCCATACAGACAGGTATGAGTCAGTGCCATATTCAAGGCATGTTGGTAAGTCTGAAGCAGAGCCCCTGGTCTGACTCCTTTTGCATGTGCTCACAGTCTTCCTCCACGCCCCGCTGCTCTCTACAGTCTGAGGCTGAGAAGTACCCTGAAGTTCAGGGGTGGAACCAAATGACCTTCTTTGGTCTTTTCCAACAATATTTCATGATGACCGACTAGGTAACACCAGGCCGTTAAATTCATTTGCAGAACAAGAAGGTGTGAGGATCTGTATAGGAAACTCTTAGGGACCAAGAGTTGGAGAGAATTTATGGGTCAGAGATAAATTTTTTAATTTAAAAAGTGATGATTATTTAGTTGTTTACATGTTTGTTTTGTTGATCACTTTTATCATAAACATATTGTTGATAATGCAAATAACTAAAAAGGATTGAGTTCAAATTTTTTTCCAGTAAGACAGACATAGAGAACAAACTAGCAGTTACCAGAGGGGAGAGAAAAGTGGGGGATGGGAGATACAGGGCTAGGCATTAAGAGGTACAAACTATTATCTATAAAATAACCCGCAAGGATATATTGTACAACATGGGGAATATAGCCAATAGTTTAGAAAAACCATAAGTGAAGTATGGGGTTTCCCTGGTGGCTCAGGTGGTAAAGAATCCACCTGCAATGAAGGAGACCCAGGTTTGATCCCTGGGTTGGGAAGATCCCCTGCAGAAGGGAATGGCTATCCACTCCAGTATTCCTGCCTGGAGAATTCCATGAACAAAGGAGCCTGGAGGGCCACAGGGTCACAGAGTCTGGTTGACTGAGCAACTAAGCACACACAGCACAGCTTCCATAATATCATACTTACATAATAACTGACATCAACTATTCTGTAATTAAAAAAAGGAATGCACTATAAAGTTTTTTTTTTTTTCTAGTGAAACATTTGCCTTTGGATCTGAAGAACACTGTGTCCTTTTCTCTATGTCAAAGAAAAAAGTAAAATGTAAATAGCTTCTTTTCCCAGACCCCCGAATCTCAGCAATTAGATATGTGCTATAAAAATAAAAGCAAACAGACATTGATAGCTACGGAGGTTGACGACCATTTTCCGGTGGACACTGTCAGATGGTATGGACGGTCTCAAACACCGCCCTTCCTGAGATGCCTTGGGCTCCTTTTCTTACCTGAGGAGCCGCAGCTCTGCCAGCAGAGTGGGGTTCTGCTGCGCCTTCTCCGGCGTGGGCTGAGACGCTTGTTCATGCTCTAGCCGCAGCCTCTGGATCTCCTGTAGGATTTCTCTTGGGAGAGAGGAGGAAGGAGAGAAACCCGGTCAGTTAACTGCCAGGACGTCCAGGATCTAACATGTGAGCTGATCAGGGCCACCAGAGCAAAGAAAGAAGGGGTCATCCTACCTGTCGGAGCAAAACCTATCCTCATGAAATGACGATGTTTATGGGGGTGTTGGCTGTAGCTAAGTTGTGTTAGGGGACTGTTGACTGAAATTGTCTGCATTGGTCAGGCACGGTAATAACTGATGATAACTGCTTGCTGGAGTTGTCTCACAACAGAGGTTCAGATAAGGAACGTGCTATACTGCTGCTGCCAAAAACTAACTGGGAGAATCTGGGAGGGACCGAAGGAGGGAGGAGATGACCAACCTTCCAGAATCCTTTGCACCAGAATCCATCTTGGCTGACAGTTGTGCTTACCACTAGGAAGGACCCTGAGTGTTAGTCGCTCAGTCATGTCCGACTCTTTGAGACTCCCTGGACTGTAGCCCCCCAGGCTCCTCTGTCCATGGAATTCTCCAGGCAAGAATACTGGAATGGGTGGCCATACCCTTCTCCAAGGAAGGATCCTGAGTCAGACCAAATATGGGCCAAGCAAGATGACTGGGCAGAGACAACCTGGAAACTAACCCTGATTACCATAAAACCTGAGACTGTGAATCAGGAGGCAGAGCAGTCCTCCTGTGTTCCTATGTGCTGCTCATCCCCTGGGGCCTCCTTCCCAACGAAATCCTTTGCTTTGTCAGCACATGTGTCTCCTTGGACAACGCATTCCCCAGTGTTAGACAAGAGCCCACTCTCAGGCCTTGCAAGGGGTCCCTCTTCCTGCAACAGTTGAGTGCTGTGGATGAGGGATACTGCCTTCATCTCCAGTACATCCTAGGAACCAGGAAGGTCTGCTTGCGTCATTGGAACCTTCAAGCTGATTGTTCTCCCCAGGACCTAATCTCTCTAGTCAGTAATATAATGCTGCAGTAAAGTGTTCAACTTTGCAAAGCGCACTGCTTAAGAGATGAAAATGAATCTTTCTCTTATTTATGATCTCAGTCTGACACCTTAAACTACCTGCAGATACCAGGTAAGAGATGCTTGGAAGGAAAATAAGGATAAATGGCATTCATTTTACGAAACTAAATAACCCCATTCTCACACCAGGAGTGAAATTCTTCTCACTGAATTTATCTGGAAAGCCCCCAGTTAGGCAAAATTCTTTCTCTTTTCTTAACATTTTCCACCTTAACAATGGATCTCAATGAGGGTAGCCTTAAGAAGGAAAGTGCTTTTAAAAGGATTCACTGTAATTGAGTCGGTGACCTCAGAGTGCTACTGGTGTGACCTTGGTCAGGGGTGAGACGTGTCTGTCTATTATTAATGTTGGGGTCTGGTCTGCCTTGCGTTGGGGTGAACATTAGGCCAGCCATAAAGGATAGGTGACCCACGCAAAGCAAATTATCCGTAAGTGAGTTAGACGCTATTAGGCAAGGTTAAAAGTCATGGATTCTTGGGGGCGGGGTCAGCCTCCCATCCAGTAAAATGAAGAAGAGCCAGTAAGACAGAACAAAGCACCCAGAATGAGAATGGAAGGTGAACTCGGTGAGCAAGGGGGCTGGGTGACTTTCCATCTGAAAGGCTGATTTACAATATCCTGCTCCACAAACACGCCAGCATCAAGAAGCTAATTAAGAGTGAGTCACTGTCCCTCTCATGGATATGGACCATAATTCAGCGGTTTTCAACTTTTTTTTTTGCTCCCCCTTGGTGTTTCAAGGTGGACATTTTTCTTTAACAGGAAACTTCCCTGGAAACCCAGCATATCAGACAGTTAAGAAGAAACTTCTCTGGTTAAAGAAGGGGAGCGCCTTGCACTCCTGGCTCTTCCTCCTTCCTCTTTGTGCAGTTGCTTCAGCTGTGTCTGACTGTGGTATCTTATGGGCTGCGGCCTGCCAGGCTCCACTGTCCATGGGATTCTCCAGGCAAGAAGACTGGAGTGGCGGCCATACCTTCCTCCAGGGGATCTTTCCGACCCAGGGATCAAACTGGCATCTGTTTCAGCTCTTGCCCTGGCAGGTGGGTTCTTCACCACTAGCACCACCTGGGATGCCCCTTCTTCCTCTTCATGCACCACCCCTACAGGGCCCCTGGGGTCCCAGAGAGCTCAGCCTGAAAATCAGTGAACTGAGATTTCAAAGTTCCTCACGGCCAACATCCTGACATTCTGTGACTTCCACTTGTTCTCCTTGTTGATTCTGAGGACAGAACCATGACAGAACCATTTTGTCCCAAAGAAGGAAAATAGGGAAGCAGCTCTGGCAGAAAAAACACAATGATAAGATAGGCAAGGAACACGGAGTGCTTAGACTACACCTGGGAACTGTGTTGTCTCCTGTATATGTGTGTGTGCTCACTCCTAAATAGTCCTTGTCTTCTTTAGTCTTATTTAATACTCCTAACAGTTCTATTAGGAACTGTTCTATATACAGGGACTGCTAGCGTCTGTTTCATGAATGAGGGAATTGAAGCATAGACTAGTTACAGATCTTGTCCAAGTTTAATATCTAGGTGGTAGTGGTCATTTGAACTTAGGTTGGTGTGCCCCAAACTTCATATATATCAGACCCCTTTAGTCGCAATTACTTGGTCTGACAGGTGTAGCCTAGGCAGGCTGTGACTTAGACAATGTAATTTGAAGAGTCTTGCTACTGCTAATACTAACTCCAACTGGCTCCTCTAAGTATGCTGTAAGGAAGCATTATTTTCTAAAGATCACTGCTGAAACATCCATGAACTACCTAGGGTAGTCACAAAGTCAAGTAAGCAATTCTGTAGTCCCTTGAAGCCCAGAGATCTGATTACTGGGTTAACTGTCACTTTGGAGACCATGGGATCCCTGGGTGATTTCCGTGGTACAGGAACTGTGACCTAGATAAGCTTCTGGGACGTGGTTCTGGCATCATCCGTGGGGTTGGGCCTGCTGGCTTAGAGAGATGAGTTCGGGATGGACTAGATCCTCTTTAGGCCTGGGGCGGGGAAGGAACTCAGGGACAGGACGAAGCTCTCTTCCTGCCATCTTTTCTCATTCCCATTCCTCTATTCTCTCTCTGGTTCTTCAGAAAATGCCATCCCCAAATGCCCTAGAACTAAGCAGAAGAAGTGGTAGCATGGCACACACAGCACATTCATGGGGCCTCTTGCTGATTCTGGAATCCCACGTGGAGGTACATATTCCNTATATACACAATAAACATGCAACATAGTCTTTAACCTTTGTTCTAAAGTGAGCAGATGAATGAAACTCAGCATATTAGCTATGTCACTTACAAATAGCTTGTCTTGGTTCAGCAGAATACATTAGTGTAAGTTTTTTTTTCCCAGTCATTTGGAAGATATTCCTGTCTCTACTATCTCTGCTTTCTCTACAATTCTCACTTAAGTAAACTATATCTATTCTTATTCTGAATGCTTCCACTAGACTATGTCCTTTTCTCTAAGCTGCCACTTCCTACTTAGGATATTCCTGAATTTCTCCATTTACCAAATTATTTCTCCATCATCAGAGAAATAGTCTTCTATTTCCTGTTGTCCAAATGAGATAACGCATGGAAAAAGCATCAAGGTAATATGATTCCTGGTATGTGCTAAGTCGCTTCAGTCGTGTCCAACCCTTAGCGATCCCATAGACTGTAGCCCTCCAGGTTCCCCTGTCCATGAGATTCTCCAGGCAAGAATACTGAAGTGAGTTGCTGTGCCCTTCTCCAGGGGATCTTCCTGACCCAAGGATCAAAATATGATGCCTAGAACACAGGGAGGCCTGGCGTGCTGCCTCCCTGCAGCAATTCATGGGGTCGCAAAGAGTTAGACACGACTGAGTGACTGAACTGAACTGAGAATACATTAAATGCTCAAAAATATTAGTTAATATAATTTTATTGTTATTTTGCCTCTGAAGTAACCTGTTCAGATTCACTAATGATTCTTGTCTCCTTCAAAATGTCACATACCATCCAACAACCATCTAGAGCGGGGTTTCTCAAACTTTAGTGTGTATACATATCATGGAGGGATTCTGTGAAAATTCAGTCTCTGATTCTAGAGTGGGGGTGGTGGGATAGCATGGGATCACAGAACCTGCATTTCCAGTAAGCTCTCAAGATATGTTAATATGCATTTTGAATGGCAAGGACCTAGAAGATCTTGAAAGTAAAATGGAGAAGCATGTGAAATGAACCCTAAATATAAACTGCATAAAAGAGATCATTTTTCATATCCATATAGCATTGTGATATTTTACAAATATTCCCTTAAGATAGATATTCTTAGATCTAGGGCTCACCTATGTGTAGCACTATTCCCAGTGGATTGAGGTTTCAATCAGCATACAAATTCAGACTTGGAATAAGAAATTATTTTACTAGCCAAAGGCTGAATTAGTTCTGGACAATGGATGTTTTAAAACAGATGTTTTATAATACATGTCTGCACTTTGCAGTGGTTAAAAATAATAGCTGAATTTCTTGCTACAGCTTTAATTAGAAAGTGAAAGTTATGCTGTCCTTACTTTAAAATAAAACTGCCCCACAAAGAAACAATTCAATTTGATTTTTAACACATTTATCATTTTCTGGTTGGTATATTAGAAACCATGTGTCTAATTCAACACAGTTTATGTAGACAAGGCCCACTGCTCTAAGCTTGGGACAATGATCTGTTCGACTACCTGAAAGTGACTTTGTCAATAACATGTGTGAGTGTTTTGATAAATAAATAATAAAAAAAAAACCTTGATAAAGGAAAAAAAAACCCTCATGATAAAAGTCCCTTTTATCATGAATGACCAGAAGGTATAAATAATATGAAGGTTACATAAAAGGAGTCTCCTGGAAATGTAAGAGTTGAAGGTGTGGGATCTTGTCTAGTAAGCTGTAACTCATACTTCCCTGCCCCTTCTTCCCCAGCACCGAGTGAATGAGGGGTGAAATGATGGATTGCCCCTTTGTGCACACACGATTTATGTGTCCACATGTGCAATTTCCGTACGTTCACATTATACAAGGGTGAATGAAGCATTCCCGTAATAAATTCCATTATTTCAAGACTTCAGTTACAAAAAGTCGAAAGTAAATGACCAGTAATCCCTAAATCATTAAAGAAATACCAATCCCAACATCATCTCCATCCTTGCCTATTCATTTCCCGATTTTACAACCTTGCTACAAGACCATGATGAATTAAAAAGAGGCTGGTGTGTAGACTTCAGTTCAGAGTGGGGAAATCTATTATTTTGCAAGTTCTCCACTTTCAACATTAAATACACGGCCAGCGTCTGTTGCTGTGATTTCAAAATGTCATTCAAAATACTGAGTCGCAGGGCTAGGGTTTCCTAAATTATGATGTAGTAGCGATTTCTGGGAACTCAACATTCATTCACATTTCTCTGGTATCTCTACAAGCCCAATTCCCTGGCAGCACACGGTTTAGGACTTCACACTGTCACTGCTTTGGGCTCAGGTTCATTCAATCCCTGGTTGAGGATCTAAAATTCTACAAGACAGGCAGCAAAATAAAAATAAATAAAAATAAAAATAAAAAATAAAAGAAAAAGAAAAAGAAAATCAGAATAAATGTAAAAAAATGTATTTGTCTACACTTGCGTCATGAAAAGATTCACCTATGTTAAAAACAAAACAAAACAAAACAATAATAAGGTGATCCAAAGGGCACCAGAAATACCTCTTCAGTTTTCCTTAGTATTTTTTCCATTTGTTAGAATGGTGACATAAACTTTATCACTAGAGGTTACTTTTTATGGTCATCAATTGTAACTACTCTTTTATTAATATGCAAATAGCTATTAGGAAGATTACTGCCTGAGAAGGCATTACTAGTTATTACTTAAGAGGAGGATGACTTTTTCCTTATCTTTCACAGTTGGTTAAGAGCAAAATGCCACAGGAATCTTCTTCCCTAGTGGCTCAGATGGTAAAGAACCTGCCTGCAATGCAGGAGACCTGGATTTGATTTGTAGGTTGGGAAGATCCCCTGGAGAAGGGGATGGCTACCCACTTTAGTATTCTTGCCTGGAGAATTCCATGGACAGAGAAGACTGGTGGGCTAAAGTCCATGGGGTTGGAAAGAGTTGGACATGACTGAGTGACTAACACACACACACACACGGGGAGGATGACTTTTCCTTATCTTTCACAGTTGGTTGAGAGCAAAATGCCATAGGAATCTTCATGGATGATAATGATAATGATAATAATAACTTACATTAAGAAAGCCTTCTCTTTAGAGATACCTTCAAACTCCTTTATCAAGACCCTGACTTTGATAACCCACTATGTTATAATCATCCACCAAGGTTATGCCTTCTACCTCTGCACACTCTCAAATTCTTCCATTTCCTTCAATTCCAGCTGCCCTTGATGTCGCCCAGGCCACTGTCATCTTATCTTGAATAAGTGTAAAGTCCTCTCAAAATGTACTCTGATTTGAGTTATTCTTTCTTCCAATTCATTTTTTGTCCTAGAGTCATCGATCTTTCAAAAGTGAGGTTGGTTGAAGCATTCCTATACAGAACATTCTTCAGTAGGTTCTCTTTGTTCAAACTCCTAAAGAAGACTTTTAAGGTCCTGCACAGTATAGCTTCATCTTTTAGCCCCATGGTTTTACCACACTTAAGCTCAACTGCACCATATTCTCTCTGCCCTAAACAATCTCTCTGCCTCTTCCACCCACTTCCACTTGGCTAATTTCTCTTCATTATGGTATTGACTGCCATTTCTCATTCTTTTGTCTAACTTCCTAATTCAGATCCATTGCTTCTTATATATTCCACAGCACTTTGCACTGCACCGCTCTTATTATAACTGTTATCACTTTGCATTTTATAATAATTGCCTTTTTCATTTGCCTTCATCCTTAACTAAATTGTAACTTCTCTGAAACCAGAATGGTTCAATCTTTTCACCCTTGGAACTCGAGTGTTTAGCACAGTGCTTGAAACAGGAACTACCTGAGAATCAGTTGGACAAAAGAACAAATAGAGGTTAGCTCATTTAGGCTTGCAACGTCATGGTCTTTGGCCCCCCTCTTTTGAATCCTGTTCAGCTCTGTATACATTGTCAACACCTTGAGAAAATCAGAAGAATACAGATGAAATACTGTGTTTTAACACTAGCCATGCCATCTAAAATCCAACTAATTATTTATATTTGGCAGAGTTAAAAATGAAGATACATTTTATGGCTGGATACAAATTCCTTATCTGCTTTGTATAGGTGTTCAAGTTCATAGAAATGTCATTGTATGCATTCATATTTATCAACAGTAGATCTTTCCCATCCCACCCCTTCAATCATTATTGAAGCCAAAAATTCTCTTTTGGTTCACATTTTGTTGTTGTTTTAAAGATCAGATTGCAGATGGTGGCAAAGAGGTAAGCTCCCACTCAAAAGAAATGCTTACACTTAGGAAGGGTGAATAGCTGGTAACAGTGTTATACAAGAATGGGTACGAAGTTGGACTGGATCATTTCTGGATGCAAACCTTAGCCGTCTCAATTACTAGCTGTGTGACCTGCAAAGATCACATAACTTCTCTGTGCCTCAATTTTCTCATCTATAAAACAGTCTATATATTTCATGTAGAAACTTACTACATAGCTTATTGAGAGGATGACCATGTAAAGCGTTTATAGCAGTGACAGGGTACATGGTACGGCTGATTGAAGTATCGTTTTTTACTCTTACCTATAACAGATAATGCCAAGGAATTGATGCTTTTGAACTGTGGTGTTGGAGAAGACTCTTGAGAGTACCTTGGACTGCAAGGAGGTCCAACCAGTCCATTCTAAAGGCAATCAGTCCTGGGTGTTCACTGGAAGGACTGATGCTAAAGCTGAAACTCCAATACTTTGGCCACCTCATGCGAAGAGTTGACTCACTGGAAAAGACCCTGATGCTGAGAGGGATTGGGGGCAGCAGGAGAAGGGGATGACAGAGGGTGAGATGGCTGGATGGCATCACCGACTCAATGGATGTGAATTTGAGTGAACTCCGGGAGTTGGTGATGGACAGGGAGGCCTGGCATGCTGCGATTCATGGGGTCGCAAAGAGTTGGACACGACTGAGTGACTGAACTGAACTGATAACAGATAATATTATTTGGTGTACTTTTTTTGCACCATCACTTCCTTATCTATAAATCAGGCTTTTTTGCTGAAGAAAATGTGATTGGTTACTGGTCAGCATTCTAGGTTACATCAAAAAGAAGAAAAATAATTTAGCTGAATCAATGAAGCATTTTATAGAAGCAATAGGTAGTCTTTATATCTCTAATTTCCTAAATAAAGGAAAGAATTAGCTTAACAGTGATAGTCTTCTCTTATTTCTGTATGCAAACTGTAAAGTGCCACGAATTTTTAATCAAAATGTCCCATGTATACAACTTATCAAGTAACATATGTGACCATTTCCCATTATGGATTCTTTATTTTAGCACATTTGGAGAAAGCACACTCTCTAAAGTTCATCAGCTCAACAATATTGATGATGATCCACAAGCTAACAGTGCTTATTTTTATCATATTACAGTGGACTCGTTTTACAAAATGGGATTTAAAATCTAACTTATGTGCCTTCAACCTGATTCGAAATTAAGTGAGTAACTAACACTG
Source organism: Neotragus moschatus (assembly GCA_006410615.1). Lineage (NCBI taxonomy): Eukaryota > Metazoa > Chordata > Mammalia > Artiodactyla > Bovidae > Neotragus > Neotragus moschatus. The sequence goes on from SJYA01002827.1 coordinate 109,116, forward strand.
AATTATTCCTGTGTTCCCAGTACCATACTAGCTCATCCACATCAATTACCTCATTAGATTGGTAGTGTCACTCTCATTTTCCATGGAAACATAAAATATATTAGAATTTATAATAGGAAAATGAACTCATCTTCAAAATCAATTTATCATCTGATTGATCATACTGAGAAAACCCCTGTGAGTACAATGTAGTTCATGCAGATACATGCATTGGTGTGTGTGACATTCTTCAGGTCTACCTTTTTAGGATGCTAAGGGAGTATTGCTCTCAGAAGTCTAGTGCTATAACTGAAAGTCCAAAATATTTTAAAGAAGAAAAGGAGTAGTGTTAATAAGAATATGAAAACTCAAAAGAAGATACTTCCAGTAGGTGTGGATAATAATTTTTTCCTTCAATAGGTTGCAATAAACTTACCCTTTTCAAAAGCACAATATTTACTGAAAAAAATCAATCAAATCTTAGCCTACACAATAAAAAAATTAAAGGCATACAGCTCAGCGGATTCAGTGTAGAAGTGTTTTAGACTGAATTCTCTCTCTTCAAATTAGTGTTGAAGCCCTAATTCACAGAATATTGGAGTCGATATCCCCCTTTCTCCAGGGGATCTTTCCAACCCAGGGATCGAACCTAGGTCTGTTGCATTGAAGGGAGATTCGTTACCATCTGAGCCACCGCAGATGCCTATAATCCACAGTGTCTTAGAATGTGATTGTATTTGGAGATGGGGCTTTTGAAGAGATGAAAGTGAAAGAAAGTGAAGTTGCTCAGTCGTGTCCGACTCTTTGCGACCCCACGGACTGTAGACTACCAGGCTTCTCTGTCCATGGAATTTTCCAGGCAAGAGTACTAGAGTGGGTTGCCATTGCCTTCTCCAGGAGGTCTTCCCAAGCCAGGGATTGAGCCCAGGTCTCCTGCATTGTAGGCAGATGCTTTACCATCCTTGAAGAAGTAATTAAGGTTAAATGAGGCCTGTGCGACCCCACGAACTGCAGTCCACTAGGCTCCTCTGTCCATGGGATTCTCCAGGCAAGGATACTGGAGTGGGTTGCCATGCCCTCCTCCAGGGGATCTTTGCAGGTCCAGGGATCAAATCCATGTCTCTTGTGTCTCCTGCATTGGCAGGTGGGTTCATTACCACTAGCACCACCTGGGAATTAAGGTTAAATTAGGTTGTAAGGGTGGGACCATAATCCAATATGACTGGAGTCCTTATGAGAAGAGGAAGAGACACCAGGGATGTACATGCTCAGAGAAAAGGCCCCGTGGGGACACGGAAAGATGACAGCCATCTGCAGGCCAAGGAGAGAGGCCTCAGGAGAAACAGTGCTGCCGGCTCCATCATCTTGGACTTCCATCCTCCAGAACCGTGAGAAAATAAACTGTTGTTCAAATCACACAGTTTGTGGTATTTTGTTACAGTGGCCACAGTGAACTAGCACAAAGTCGAAAAGATCAGAGGACATTAAATTTTTTTTTGCCCAATATCACTTTTTTTTTATCCTTATTAGTTGTTTTTGCCACATCAGTGAATTGCTGCTGCTGATCTTCATCCACATGTATCACCTCTACCTAAGTCAAGTTTAAAACTTGACTTTTCACCTAGTTTATCAGTTCAGTTCAGTTGCTCAGTCATGTCCAACTCTTTGTGACCCCATTGACTGCAGCACGCCAGGCTTCCCCGTCCATCACCAACTTCTGGAGCGTGCTCAAACTCATGTCCACCGAGTTGGTGATGCCATCCAACCATCTCATCCTCTGTCGTCTCCTTCTCCTCCTACCTTCAATCTTTCCCAGTGTCAGGGTCTTTTACAAAGAGTCAGTTCTTCACATCAGGTGGCCGAAATATTGGAGTTTCAGCTTCAGCATCAGTCCTTCCAAGGAATATTCAGGACTGATTTCCTTTATGGACTGGTTGGATCTCCTTACAGTTCAAGAGACTTTCAAGAGTCTTTTCCAACACTACAGTTCAAAAGCATCAATTCTTCAGTGCTCAGCTTTCTTTATAGTCTAACTCTCACATCCATACAGGACTACTGGAAAAACCATAGCTTTGACTAAATGGATCTTTGTTGAGAAAGTAATGTCTGTGCTGTCTAGGTTGGTCATAGCTTTTCTTCCAAGGAACAAGTATCTTTTAATTTCATGGCTGCAGTCATCATCTGCAGTGATTTTGGAGCTCAACAAAATAAATTCTGTCACCGTTTCCATTGTTTTCCCATCCATTTGCCATGAAGTGATGGGACCGGATGCCATGATCTTAGTTTTCTGAATGTTGAGTTTTAAGCCAGATTTTTCACTGTCTTCTTTAAATTTCATCAAGAGGCTCTTCAGTTCTTCTTCACTTTCTGCCATAAGGGTGGTGTCATCTGCATATCTGAGGTTATTGATATTTTTCCCAGCGTTTGTGCTTCATCTAGCCCAGCATTTTGCATGGTGCACTCCACATAGAAGTTAAATAATCAGGGTGACAATATACAGCCTTGACATACTCCTTTCCTGATTTGGAACCAGTCTGTTGTTCCATGCACATTTCTAACTGTTGCTTCTTGACTTGCATACAGATTTCTCAGAAGGCAGGTCAGGTGGTCTGATGTTCCCATCTCTTTAAGAATTCTCCACAGTTTGCTGTGATCCACAACAACCTACTTTATACTCTTATACTAATTTCAGGGCTAATTTATAGTAGGTGATTTTTTCTTGATAGCAGAAAGTGTTTTTATAGTAAAAATTTTTTTCCTGAGGACTCTTCACAAATTTTATTTAGAGTGAGAGGCAATTTTATGTCTATAGTACTATCAATGGTCTCCAACGCCAGTGGGCCTTTACTGGGCATCTATGGTATGCCAGGCACTGTGCTGATGCCACAGAGATGGTGGTGAATGAGTCTGAGAAGGTCTGCCTTGTAAGTGGAAGGTAGGTAGTGGACCAACCAACCAAGCAATGAATGATTTACATTTATGACAGGAATGAAATACATAGCACCCCATGGTCAGACTAATGTGGGAGACCTACCTGAGGGGTAGGTACCTTTAATCAGTATTTGGAAATCAGAGAAGGAGAAGGTTCAAATGTGTGGAAGGAAAGGGCAGGAGGAAAATAGGGAAGAGCTAGTATCTTGGTTACTGAGGCAGTTTTAGGAGTATTTTCAAGGAACTGATCCAAAACTGATGTGACTAAGTATTGTGGTTGAGCAGGAAAACCCCGAGGGAGCCGAGGCTGGGAGAGGGGTAGGCACAGTTTAGATCACACACAGACCTACAGCCCTGGGGAGTGGTCTGGGCTGTGAACTTAAGTGTCATGCTGCTGCTGCTGCTGCTAAGTCGCTTCAGTCGTGTCCAACTCTGTGCAACCCCACAGACAGGGGCCCACTGTCTCTAGGATTCTCCAGGCAAGAACACTGGAGTGGGCTGCCATTTCGGAATCTATTAAAGGAGGCAAGGGAATTTCCTGGTGGCCCAGTGGTTAAGACTCTGTATTTTCACTGCAGGGAGCATGGGTTCAATCCCTGCTTGGGGAACTAAGATCCCACAAGCTGTGTGGTGCTGCCAAAAAAAAAAAAAAGGAAGCAAGTGAGCCAGTGACTACTTAGACCTGATATGTGAAACTCAGAAACAGGTGTCAAAATGTCCAATTTCTCCTACTTGAGAAAAACAATAAGCAGGAAAAATTTTAACCTAGTTATATGAGATCAGGGGCCTGACAAAGTGACAGCAATGGTCCATGACATCAGAGTACAGATGGTAGCCTATACCATGCTGCCTCCTTCCCTCAAGCGCGTGCTAAGTTGCTTCAGTGGTGTCCGACTCTTTGAGACACCATAGGCAGTAGCCCACCAGGTTCCTCTGTCCATGGGATTCTCCAGGCAAGAATACTGGAGTGGGTTGCTGTGCCCTCCTCCAGGGGTTCATCCTGGCCCAAGGATTGAACCCATGTCTCCTGCGACTCTTGCGTTACAGGTGGATTCTGAGCCACTGAGCCACTGGGGAAGCCAGTCTTTTCAGAGTTGAAAAAAACACACCAGAAACATCTGACTGGTAAGTAACAAGGTTTATAATTATGGTTACAGTTATAAGTTCTGGGCCGGTTTCTGATATCCCTTGGCGTGCCTGTCACCATTGTCCTATAAACCACCAGCAAGCCTAGGGAAGCTTTAGGGGAGGCCAGAAAAAGCCCTCATTGTGTGACTCTGAGACCCCTTCTCTACCACTGAAGAAGGTGCTTGAAAATCACTGAGGCTTTTAAAACTTCACTTAGGAATTAGGAAGACAGCAGGAATTCTCCCTTGAGCTGCAGTTTATTTGTTTGGCCTATCTGACATCAGAACCAGCAAGGACACAAAAGTGTATTTTGAATTTAGCAGCAGACTGTTTACAAATGAGTCAGTTTCTCATTATGTTAAATAGATACAGGGGAGAATAGATATAGGGGAAAATGCCCCCACCCAGAGTGAATTAGGAGCATATATGGATAATCACAAAAACATACCTTTTAATCAAGAACAACTATTAGATTCCTGTTTATAGACCATCTCATGAAGGATGCACAGACAGGAAGACCGAGGAATGAGGTAGATAACAAATTATTTTGTTAATTAGAACACCTTGCTGGCAGGTGACCTTGGATAAGTCCTTAATGTCTTGGAACCGGCATCTGCTTATCGGCGAGATGGAAATAATAATATCCAAATTTACGGGCTTTGACAAGCAGATTATATAATATGTGGGAAAGGGCTTTGTAATTGTTTAAGCACTTCATAGATGTCAAATTTATTATTGATATTCTGGCTACCGTCATGAGGTCCAAGAGACTGAAAAGTTTTGTCATTTTGAAGCTTATAATTAAAATGAGAAATCACAATGCACAGAACTAAATACATAAATGGTAATTTGTTAACAATTCCTTTTACTAGTATGTGCTCAAAATATCTCTTAAAATGAAATAAAAATAATATAGTAGGATAGGCAATTTTAGTAGAGACATGGTAGACACAGTATGGAGTGTCCAAAAGAGCTTTCTGGAGAGCATGCCTTTATATAGGCTTTATAAAAGGCAATGTAGTGCAGTGGTTATGTGCTTGACATCAAGTAGATGAAGGCAGAAAGCCCTGGATTTGTGGATTTGTGTCTGTGAGAGAATCATGTAGACTCTCTGAATTGGTACCTTTACCAATTGATAAAATGGGGATGAGAGTATTTACTCTACAGGCTTATCTAAGGACCAGGGGAAATTATATAAATAAAGTTTTAAACACAATGCTTATTGTGAGGCAAATACTTTAAAAACGGTAGCTCTTGGGCTTGACATATATACACTGCTGATACTATCTACTTTCCTGGCGGCTCAGAAGGTAAAGACTCTACCTGTAATATGGGAGGCCTGGGTTTGATCCTTGGGTGGGGAAGATCCCATGGAGAAGGGCATGGCAACCCACTCCAATATTCTTGCTTGGAGAATTCCATGGACAGAGGAGCCTGATGGGCTATAGTCCATGGGGTTGCAAAGGGTCAGACATGACTGAGCAACTAACACTTTCAATTTCATAAAATAGATAATTAATGAGAACCTACTATATAGCACAGGGAATTCTACTCAATGCTCTGTCTGACCTAAATGGGAAGGAAGTTCAAAAACGAGGGGATGCATGTATAGCTGATTCACTTTGCTGTAGAGTAGAAACGAATACAACATTGTAAAGCAATTATGCTCCAATAAAAATAATAAAAAAACAAAATAAAAACACAATCATATGCTTCATATACTTTTAAAAAGTAACTCTTGTGGTTACCATCATTCTAGATCTCACTATAGTTGAATGACAGTAAAGCACCGTAGCTATGATGATAATAAAGGAGAGGAGAGATCACTTCATCACTTACAGAATCCTGGCAGGTGTGGGGAATCATTAGCAATTAATCACAATAAAGGAAAGGGAGGGGGGAAATGAGAAAAGAGAAGCTGGGATTTTTTAAGGATGGAAAACAGCGATGAGAATTATGGAGAGTAGGAGCTATTAAAATGGAGTAGGTTTCATTGATCAGTCTTAAATTCTGCTTTGTTTTCAAAATACAAATCTCAACTAGCTTTCATCAAGTCGATGTAAGGTGTCTCTGCTGAGACAAGTTTATGGTCTTAAGTGGCCATCAAGTCAATATGATTAACCACTGGAGGAGGGAAAAGGGCTGGGAGTGTCTAACTCTGTGCTCTCCTCTTTGGAGATTTCTCTGTTACAACTTTAATTAAGAAAAGGACAAAGAAGAGCTGTAGAAATAATGGGAATGTGTTTAGAATTATGGGAGAGGACATGATGTGAGATCTCGGTATTGCCTTCAGACATGATTGGATCTTTACTATATACTTTGCTTTGAAGATTTCCAATACAGAGTTTGGGGGGGAGGTAATTTAAGCATTTAGTTCTGCTGTTTCAGCTACTGTATAACACTGAGGGTGGTCCAAATTCATTGGGAGTAAGATGAAAACCATTACTCTTTCCACTTGTAGTTTTGGNTCGGTATTGCCTTCAGACATGATTGGATCTTTACTATATACTTTCCAACACAGAGTTTGGGGGGGAGGTAATTTAAGCATTTAGTTCTGCTGTTTCAGCTACTGTATAACACTGAGGGTGGTCCAAATTCATTGGGAGTAAGATGAAAACCATTACTCTTTCCACTTGTAGTTTTGTGAGGTAGAGATGTAAGAAAGAAAAGTAACTGTTTGATCTACAGATTGGGAAAATTTGAACAAAGAGATGGGTTTAGCTGAAGATTTCATCTTTATCTCCCAAAACAGAAGGATATAGTATAAAATTAAACCAATATGCTGATTATATATATGTATATATATACACATATGAATATTAAATACAAATTAAGATAAATATATAACTACTAAAACAAATGTTCAATGTATCACTTAAACTCATGTGGTAATCTTTCAAAAAATATTTCTAAGGCATCAGAAGCAGTCAAGAGAGGAAAGTTCTAGAAACAAAGAAGTGGTTAACAATACCAAGTGGTGAGAGTGATGCCAAATGTTTCAAGGATGTTTTCTGTGACACAGTAGAAGAAAGGGAATCAATTTTAGAGGAAATTTAACCCCTAAATAGTTATGACGGCAAAAAAATCCATAGGCTCTATAGTTCAGAGAAATTATTTTAGGGTTATTAAATAAAATCAAACACTTCTTTGGAACAGGTTTGCAAAACATGTTCGTAAAACAGTTGTCTAAACTAGGATGAAACATAGGATAATTATACAGTGTGTCCATTTCCATTCAAATTGAAAATGTACATTTATTATTAACTAACTTGCACCAAAGGCAAGAATCTCCTATGTCACAACTAAAATAGAAAGGGAAAACTCTAGGAATGCTGTTATTCTAATACTTTATCTGAATTCACACATTTAACACATTTGAAAGTAAGCTTTGCATCTATCAGGATGAGCACCCTGAAACATTTGTAAAAGAGCTGAAAGACAATTTCTCCCAATGTTATCATTGTTCAGGAAATGATTTCCATGGTATGATCTCATCCTATTTCTTTTCTATATCTATCTTAAGAGAATGGAGTATTGTTCTCCAAATTGGCGGAAACACACAAGTCCTTGGAATAAGACAAATTCTTGCATCACCATCGCACAGTAATTTGATATGGCACATATAACACAGAATTGACTAGAGGGACCCAGAGCCCTGCATTTCCCTAGATGCTAATATTTAGCACAGCACCCATTTACACAACTTGTCCTTTAGCTAAGATATTAGCAAAAATGTGAATTCTATGGTACATTAATGGGCAGTGTCCAAAGTAATAACACAAGATACTTTAATTGAATTGGTTAAAAAAATACTTTAGTGACACCTCTGCCATCCAGTGACTTTGCCCCTTGCTGAGACTGCTTATCAAGAGATCAGACTGTTTCCCTTTCTCAGGACAGTCAAGCAGCCAAACCTGCACTAACCATGATGGGTTGTTCCGGAGCATGTTGACATACAACCCGATGAGAACATGTTCATCAGCTAGCCTGTCTGCCACATTCAGGCTGTACTGTATCCTGAAACAGGGCAGGAGGAAAGAAAGGATGTTGTTAGGAAAGGTAGACAGAAATGAGTGGGGCAGGCAGGAGTGAGTTTGTGGTAGTAAGGGCATTTAGAAAACCAAGCAGGTAAAGGAGAACTAAACAATGTTCTATGAAAAAACACAAGCAAAATCCAAGCAATGACATTCAGAGTGCCATTTCACTCACTTAAAAGACTTCCACTTAGGTTAAGTCACTTTTAAGAATGCAGATTTGCATTCTTCAAACCACTAAGTCCAAGAAATTCATCTGTACAGTAAATACACTGAAACAGCTTGTAAGCAAAGATTATTTTTTGGACGATCAAATCTGAAGTTTAGTAATTTTAACAAGGAAATCAGGGAAAGCAAGTAACAACACAGATGTGTCTACTCAAAATAACTACTTGGTGCTGTTAATGGGGTTATGATGAAGCTGCTCTGACTAAATCAAAGATGGTCTTTCAAACACAAAGCATCTTTGACACAAGAAATCTGCATTTTTAGTTCAGTTAATTCAGGGTTCCAGCACACTCTGGCTTTAACTTACCCTTTGCCCTTCAGCAAAGCTGGAGCAGCCCTAGCCAGCAATTTGCTCTGCTCGACTTCACTGTCCTTGGGAGGAGAGCTGGTTAATAAGATGGGAAAGCCAAGAAGAGCGTAAACACAGCAATGCATTCGAGAACAGAAACTGGCAACAGAAACTCCCAAGACTACATCCAAGCTCCATTTGGACAGCTCTTTCATTACTTTGAAAAGTTCAAGATGTTTTTAGATTTCCTCAGAGTTGGGCTAGAAGTAGCAACCTGGCCTGAGAACTGTAATTACAATTACACAAGCCCCACTATGATCCCAGATTTGACCTCTGCTATTTGCCTAACAAATAGATTGCATATGCCTAGACATGGTGACCATTCATTCATTCAGCATTCCTGACAGACTGTCTTGTATACAGTGGAGCAGTTCACTAAGTCCTGCCAGCCTTCAGTCCCCACACAAGAAGCTGACTTCTGTAGCCTGCTCTCTATTCTCTGATTGTCTCTATCGAACAGAGAATTGAAAATTACCTAGTTAGAGACTGGTGTCATATTAAAAGTGTTTTCCTACTTCAGGCACAAATCACCTGACCTTGGCTGTGAAGCTGCAAGGAACACTTCCAGAGAAACAGAGAAATAAACCTTTGAGCCTTATAAATATATATATTCATACACCTTGTGTCTATAACAGGTGAAGAGAGGCCCACCAATAGAGCAAATTCTTATTATTTTATATTTACTAGGAAGAACATTCATTTAATTGGTAATTTTATGACAGCTTAATGTAGTTTTATTAAAGAATCCATAGAAATATAAATAATAACTAAAAACATGTGGCCTAGCCAAAGTCACCCAAGATTTCCTATAATGAATATGCATGCTTCATTGAGAAATATATTGATTCTTAGTATTGTAATTGTGCTTGTAATATGCTTAAAGAGAGTTTGTTCTTTTGTAGGCTAAGAATTTGCCCTGCAACACTGATGTACTTAAAACTATCCCTTTCTCCCTTCATGGAGAGTAAAAAAATTAACTGTGTGACTGTTTGAATACCAAGTGTTTAATTACTTGGATAGAAATTATTGGATTTTTTTTACCACAAACTTCCCCAACTTTTCCAAAGTTTCTTAATGTAATGTGGAACTGTGAAAGTGAAAGTGTTAGCTGCTCAGTCGTGTCTGACTCTTTGCGACCCCGTGGACTGTAGCCCACCAGGCTCCTCTGTCCAGGGAATTCTCCAGGCAAGAAGACTGGAGTAGGTAGCCATTCCCTTCTCCAGGAGATCTTCCCAACCCAGGGATCAAACCCAGGTTTGATCTCCTGCATTGCAGGTAGATTCTTTATCACCTGAGACACCAGGGAAGCCCATAAATGTAAGAATGGCTAAATAAAGCAACTAGAAATCTCAAAAACTTTAACTAAAAGTTTTAAGGTTTTACTACAAAGTACCACTTTTTCAGACTACAGAGCACAAAATATAGCAATTTATAAATGAATATCACATTAAAATTATGCATATTATAACTGGAATTCTTGTAATTTACAATAATATATACTACAAAGATTCCTTAAATAGAGAGGCTTATGGTAAACTTAAAAACAAAGTTTATCTATAAAAAATATCTTCTGTAGAGTAGGTAGTCATGGGTTTGTTAAATATATAACTTCATTCAGCTTTTCAGGACTGTACCTATTACTCAAAAAGTACAACTGCACACAAACAAAATTGACTTTAAAAATGAAATTAATGCTCTAGGAGAATTTACTTTTCTGATGAAGCTAAGCTTTTTTAACAGCATATTGATTTTCAGCTTCTAAGACTATGAAACATGCTGTCAGAGCCAAATAACCACTTTAAGCCATGGGAGTTGTTTTCCCACCATCCCACCAAGACAGCAAATCCCTCCAGGCTCATTATCCAGTAACTACAGTCCTACCACTGCCCAGTCAGCTCCCTCAACATTTTTTTTTAAATAACATAAAATAGATCTACCTATTATATAATCGATTTCAGATCCCTGTAAAACCACTCAAAACACTGTGTGAAATAGTCAGAATTCCTCGTTCCAATTGAAACTATTTCTCTGCTTTGTTACATATGCTACTTTGTACCTTGAGTCCCAGAAATTGTGCTATTTCCTTAAATCAAAGGCCTAATAATTACATAGTCACAGCCTCTGATGTTGAGTGTGCAAGAAGGAAAGAAAAAGAAACATGGGAGGATCAACCAGGAGGATATGTTTGTTACAAATTACTCTGGTGATGCCTTATGGGAGAAAGGTGATGTGTTAACAAAGCTGTGTGTGTCCTACCACTTACTCACTGGCAAGCTCGGGCACTGGAGGAGACCTGCTGACATCACTATGGTGCAGGGTTGGCAGCAGAAAGCAAGCAGTTGCAAGGATTCTGCTTTGGCAGCTCATTCTTTCTGTCTCTCCAATGCTTTGGGCCCTTCTCTCCTTCCTCGCCTCCACTTGCCTGTCCCCTTTGCTCTTTCCTAGTCCCTTTCTTCCTCAAAGGGACTAGCAGATGTACAAATACGTCTCTTGTCTTTTTGTTGCCATTTTCTTTGCTTTGGCCCTTGCCAGTGCTGGTTCAAAGGCATCATTTAATTCCTTTCATGTTCCTTTCCTTTCCCACATGAATCCTTAGGGAAAGTAGTCCTTGGTATGTATAGGGATAACATTCTCTACATTTATGAGTTTGTGGAAATAAACCGTTTATCTTATTTTGCCACAGTTCTTAGCTTCTAGTGCCAAGAGCATTTCTGACTTTTGGTTCTCACTGTCCACATGGTTTCTATACTACCTAGTACCTTGAATTCTTCTCCTCATCATTTATTACTGGGAGACCAAAACTATGACCATGGATAGAGGAAGCCAAGGGACTCCCCTGGTGGTCCAGTGGTTAGGACTCTGCTGCCAGTGCAGGGGGTGTGAGTTTTATGTCTGGTAGGGGAACTAAGATTCCCACATGCCGTGTGGCATAGCCAAAAGAGAAAATTCAATAAATTTAAAAATAATATAGAGGAAGCCAAGTGAATGATGAAAACAGGGGAAAAAAGGCACTCAAATGAAACGGATCAAGAACTGAGAAAGCAGACAAAGTGGCAGGTTGCACTTAAAATTGGCTCTATAAAGACGCTTCATGTGAAATATCTTTACCAGAATAGCTTCTGCAACTCACAAGGAGCTTGAAGGAAGGAAGCAAAGTGAAACAAATTTTCTCCTGAATTGTTGTCAAGGTAGTGACGTCAAGTAGTTTTTGATGATCTCTTTAAAGCAATGTACCCTCACAATATTTCATAGAGTAATTTTGATGTTTAAACTTTCATTTTGTAGCTCTGGCAGTTTGCTTGGAGAAGATTGGTGATACTTCCAATTCACTGTGGCCTCTGGGATCTGGCAACATTGGAACCTAGAGCCTTGTCAAGAAGTGACTCCATATATATGTGTTAATATATGATATTTGCTTTTCTCTTTCTGACTTACTTCACTCTGTATAACAGGCTCTAGATTCATCCACTTCATTTTGACTGACTCAATTTGTTCCTTTTTATGGCTGAGTAATACTCCATTGCATATTTGTTGTTCAGTCTCCCAGTTGTNCAAGAAGTGACTCCATATATATGTGTTAATATATGATATTTGCTTTTCTCTTTCTGACTTACTTCACTCTGTATAACAGGCTCTAGATTCATCCACTTCATTTTGACTGACTCAATTTGTTCCTTTTTATGGCTGAGTAATACTCCATTGCATATTTGTTGTTCAGTCTCCCAGTTGTGTCCAACTCTTTGTGACCCCATGGACTGCAGCATGCCAGGCTTTCCTGTCCTTCACCATCTCCCAGAGCTTGCTCAAACTCATGTCCACTGAGTTGGTGATACCATCCAACCATCTCATCCTCTGTTCCTCCCTTCTCCTCCTGCCCTCAATCTTTCCCAGCATCAGGGTCTTTTCCAACTAGTCTTCCATTGTATATATGTACCAAAACTTCTTTATTCATTCTTCTGCTGATGGACATCTAGGTTGCTTCCATTTTATGGCTGTTCTCTGTATCCTTAAGGCTGATTTCACATTGCCATACAGCAGAAACCAACATAACATTGTAAAGCAATCATCCTCCAATAAAAAAAAAGTTTTTTTTAAAAAGAAGTGACTGCTTCTGGGATGTCAAACATTCCAATGGCTCTTCTGTACCGCTAGCTCTTGGAGCTTGTACATCTTCTGCATGCCTCGTCTTTAAATTCAAATGGAGTCCTNATTTAAATACAATAAAAAAGAGTCCACAAGTCAGGTTTTTCAAGAGATAATTTGTTGACAACTCTTGTTTCCTTTCTTTTTCTAGCCTTCAATATCTTTGATGTGAAATGTAAAATATTTTCCACATGCAAATCAGCAAACATGCATAAAAATAGCTCAGCGTCTCAGTGGGAAAATGAGTTGTCATCAATTCAGGCTGGCATGAAAGTCAGACCATTTTAAGCAGGTACCATGGAAGAAATAATAAGAATTCTAGGTCATCTTTGATTCACTACATTTACTGTGTTCCCCAGATAGTATCAAGCCGTTATCAATTGTATTTTTGCCAAGAGATGCCTAAAAAGTTTGCTGGGTATGGGGCACACACAGACAGCAACTAAGCAGCTCTAGTAAAAGAGTGAGGAAGAGGTGACTGGATATTTAATTATATACTAACAGTATAGGGAACAGAGTTGAGTTCAAAGACCAGTTTAACTCAAGTTTTAAAAAAATCTAGTATCTCAGTGGAACTCTGGGAATTAAGAAAGCTACATGGGATAAAAATTTGCAGATAGTATTTATTTCAAATTTCATGCAACATAACCCTAAAGAACAAAAAGAAAGAAGAAATCTTCTGGTGGTTGATTTCTAGGTGTATATCTGTTTTTATGATGCTGATTTATGCAGCCATGAAATTAAAAGACGCTTACTCCTTGAAAGAAAAGTTATGATCAACCTAGATAGCATATTCAAAAGCAGAGATATTACTTTGCTGACTAAGGTCCGTCTAGTCAAGGCTATGGTTTTTCCAATATCATGTATGGATGTGAGAGTTGGACTGTAAAGAAGGCTGAGCGCCGAAGAATTGATGCTTTTGAACTGCAGTGTTGGAGAAGGCTCTTGAGAGTCCTTTGGACTGCAAGGAGATCCAACCAGTCCATTCTGAAGGAGATTGGCCCTGGGATTTCTTTGGAAGGAATGATGCTAAAGCTGAAGCTCCAGTACTTTGGCCACCTCATGTGAAGAGTTGACTCATTGGAAAAGACTCTGATGCTGGGAGGGATTGGGGGCAGGAGGAGAAGGGGACGACCGAGGATGAGATGGCTGGATGCCATCACTTTATGGGCATGAGTCTGAGTGAACTC
>SJYA01002827.1:125226-252389 GCA_006410615.1 Neotragus moschatus
AAACCAGAAAACAGTATGTTAGATTGTGTTCAACACGATGAATCCTAAGCCAGGCTCTAACATTTGGGATAGTGATCAGATCTGGCTAGAGTATACATAATAGCCAAAGTGATTTTTTTTGTGAGTAGTTAAGAGTTTAGAGGCTGCATGTGCAAATATATGGAAGAGCTGTTTCTAAATTTGAAAGGAAAAGAATCTTAACGATTCAAACTTTTAGAATGCCCTTATTGTATGAAGAAATGGCCATAATAGCCATAATTAGTGAAACATTTTACACAAGAAAGGACTGGTTAGCTCTCTCACATAAATGAGGGAAGGATTTGGGCAGATAATTAAGATTTTACAAAGGGGGCATGATGCCGAAACATGAGCAGATACTCAGAGGCACAAGGCTGTGGGCAGTAAGGCGGGAAACAGAGCCTTTGAGGCCCAAATCTGTGGTCAGCTCTTGCAATAATATTTGCCATAATGGCAAGCTATCTTTCATAAGTTTAATATGACTGCCCNGCTGGTTAGCTCTCTCACATAAATGAGGGAAGGATTTGGGCAGATAATTAAGATTTTACAAAGGGCGCATGAGGCCGAAAGAGACACAGCAGATACTCAGAGGCACAAGGCTGTGGGCAGTAAGGCGGGAAACAGAGCCTTTGAGGCCCAAACCTGTGGTCAGCTCTTGCAATAATATTTGCCATAATGGCAAGCTATCTTTCATAAGTTTAATATGACTGCCCTATCATATATCATACATCATATATTGGAGCTTTTTACCTAGTGGTGATAATACACTTCCCTTTCTTATAAATTCATGCATTTATAACAAAATAATCTAGGTTTAGGGGAATGGCAACCCACTCCAGTGTTCTTGCCTGGAGAATCCCAGGGATGGGTGAGCCTGGTGGGCTGCTGTCTATGGGGTCACACAGAGTCGGACATGACTGAAGTGACTTAGCAGCAGCAGAGATACAGTTATGACCAAGAAAATGAATGAAGTGAATTAGTTCATGAATTGCATTATTTGATTCACACTGTATCTAACAGCTAAACAGCACTGAGTTCTTACACACACAGACACACACACACACACACACACACACACACACACACAGACTTCAGAGGGTTAAGGGAGAGTATCTTTGAGAATTCCCTCTTTTCTTTTAAGGGAAAAGTTAATCAAGTATGTAGCTAGAAATAGATATCAGAAGAGGGGATGGGGCAGATGGTGGTAGTAGCCAGAGTTACACCCTCATAAATATGTGTGAGTTAGGTTACTAGGATGTCAAAAGACTTCAAAGATAGACCCTCGCACCTTTTGAAGATCAAAGTGTACGCTTGTAAAAGGACTCTAGGTGAGGAATGCCAAGAGTTTGTGGCAGGGATTCTGGAGCAGTGATTTCAATTCATCCTCATTCTGCTTTATCTTTGTAAGATGTGTCGTTATACCAAAGACCAAAAACTCAGACTAAATAAAATATCTCATGGCAAACTACTTTTTTAATGTGCCCTTAACACTGACCAGCACCACTCTTGGCTTGTTTAGGTTTTATCAGATTTTCAAAGGGGCAGTTATAATGGGATAGGAGTCAGGGCTGAGCTCTAGGTCATATTTCTTTGGTTCAGTTCCAGTTGTTGGGAGATCAGTGCCTTTAACTGATGTCCACAGTTGGCATGATGGTTTCCATCAACCTTAGTGTATGGTCACGGCTAAGAAATAAACAGTGGATCACCACCAGCATTATCAAATAATAAAAACGAAGCACTCAGAGTCTGAAATTGTTTTTTTCTTTTTTCTTTTTTTTTAAATTGCTGCTTCAGTAGGAATCAGACTGCTTACCTGGGGGAAAATTGGTCCAAGCCCAGTGGGACAGAAGGATATAAATCGTGAAGTCTTTTACTACAATATGGTCTAGCCATGTGATGTTGTCCTGGTCTCATCCAGTTAGGGCTGGAAGCATTTCACGAGCCATTTTAATACAAGAGTCTAAGGAATCACCATCTGGGGTTTTACAAACTGTACCAAAGCAGAGAATCATCCAAAGAAGGAGATCTAATGTGGCACTCTTCACACGTACACATCTCATACATACTGGTATGAAGACAAAATCAGTAAAGGAAGTGGAGAAGTGGAAAAGAGAGAAAAGAGCCAAGCAGTGCAGCTCAAGTTGGAAATTCTCAATGGAATCTCATGAACCCCCAGAAGACCTGTTTTTCCATCAAATCCCCAAACTACAAGGGGATTTTAGTGATGACGTAGGACCAGCAGTCTAGCTATGGAACTCCTACTACGATTAGTGATTCGAGGCTGGGATACTGACCGTGTGCCGTGGTCAAGCTGATTTACATACAGCTTTATGAGTGAATGCTCCTCAGCCACAGGGCTGGATGCACTTATCCCCTCAGGTAACCTGAGGGATGCAAACAACGAGACCTCGTTAAAACCTCCCATGGACAGAGCAAGGCCCACTCAGAGAGGAAGGATGTTCAGTGTACACAGCTTTATTGAACAGCACCCTTAGAACAGAAACCAGAGGCCAACCTCTCTGAGGACAGCAAGAATTGCAAACTGTGAACAACGTGCTTGTGGTTCAGAGGGAACATTCTAGAAGGACTGAAAACGGGAAAAAAGGGAAATGATCCTATTTTGAGTTAAGGTATACCATGCACCCTGGAGGAAGCAGAACAGCTCAAAGTATTATAGGAATAGTTTAGAGTAGAAGAAGCCATGTTATCCATCTAGACGTATCCACCATAAGCACCGTCCGAGCTGAAATGATATAAAATGACCTTCAGTAAGGATGGGGTCTATCTCTGCTGGATATTCACAGAATGTAGAGCTTCCTAACACAAGAATCTCTTTCCTGACATAAAGGCACAGGCTCGTGCTTCTAATAGATTTTACAGTTCATAATTTTGTTTTTCTAGGAAAGATGGTTGAATATGCTGGTGATTCTGAAAAGGAATGCTAAAGGAACATACTGAGGGCTTCAACCATAGGATTTCACTGTGGATGTTCTGTTGTTCAATTGCCTCCGCATTTCTATCTGTTACAGACTGGCTGGATTTATAGGGAGGAAACATCATGAATGACCACATTCTGTTTATTCCACTAATTACATTTATGGGGAACGTCTTCATCTCAGGTTCCGATGACGGGCAAATCCAGGGATTCAAGGGAAAAATCAGCAGTGTTCTAAGTCTCACTGTCTGCACATCTTCACTAGAACATCCCAGGATATTACAGGGAAACTGACGCCTTAGCAACTCTTTGAGGAAAAGATTGATTATGACTGTTTTTGAAACACATGAGGCTGTTTTATTTATTTTTTTCCTACTGAAAGTCATTTTAAATCTCTCATGCATTTCCCCGTTCCAATTTTCCTCACCTTTGTTCCTGCTTTCCTGTGAGCCTTCTCCCTGTATTTCTAAAATAATTCCCTGGTGCTTTATTTGTGATATTTGATCAAATGACTCGAAGTACGTCTTGACCTCTGCCTATTCACTGTGCTGGTTTTAGGAGCAGTATCTGCTTCACCTCTTTGCTTACATGGCAATGGACCTTTGTGCAAAAATGAGATCTGTATCCACTCTCTCTCTCTTTTTTTAAAGTTCTTGTTCTTATCCATGAATTACTTATGTAGAAACCGTATGTTCAAACTTGGATTTGAGCCTCTAGCCTCAGGAACTCTAGAATTTACTAAGAAGATTCTTATATACCTGGAATTTTATGTTATGAGATGCTTCAGAATGTCCATCATAATTCCTTATCGCATCTTGAGATGCCACTTTCCCAGGTTAAACGGGCCATTCCAGGTGGTATAAAAGTGACTTTTTCAAAGAGATATAATGCATGTGTGTTAGAAGTAAAACTTAGACATACTGTGCATTCTTACTATGGATGGACTGTAAGTGCCAGTTTCCAGGAGTGACTTTCATCCCCAAAGCCATCCCTGCCCTCTCCGAAAGCATCCGAATGAATGAAATTGACGTCTTGTGACAGATATTTACAAATGAGCTGCTAATAATAATCTTCTGCTCTCGGCTTACATGAGAATATTTTTCTTGCCACAGAATCAAGGCTCATTATCAAAGAGACGGTTTGTTTTATAATAGGACTGGAACTTACCTCCTGGTAATAAAAGGACTTCCTGAGGAGGGGACAGAGTGGGAGAACAGGGTGTCATTCATGCTGGTTACAGGTCTGGGTGGCCTAAAAAAAGCACAATGTGGATAGAAAGTTAAAACAAGTAAAAGTCACAAGTTAAAACTATCCAGTCCCTCAAGGAAAGAAGCTGGGAAATCAGAGTTCTTATCTTATGTGTGCGCATGCTAAGTCGCTTCAGTCATTTCTGGCTCTGGACTATAGCCTGCCAGGCTCCTCTGTCCATGGAATTCTCCAGGCAAGAATCCTGGAGTGGGTTGCCATTCCCTTCTCCAGGGGAATCTTCCCAACCTAGGGATCAAACCCAGTTCTCCTGCACTGCAGGCAGATTCTTTACCATCTGAGCCACCAGGGAAGCTCTTACCAAAGCAGGAGATGCAGGTTCAATGCCTGGGTCAGAAGATCCCCTGGAAAGAAATGGCAACCCACTCCAGTTTTTTTGCCTGGAAAATCCCATGGACAGAGGACCCTGCAGTCCACAGGGTCTCAAAGAGTCACACATGACTGAGTAGTGACTGAGTATACATGCACTGCCTTCTAAAAAGAGAAGCCCAGAAAATCTGAGGATAATCAGACTCCAAATCTTGGAAAGAGGAGGATTCTACAGAAACTTCATCCTGTGTTCCACATGATGGTGGCCCTCTCCTGATACTCCCTGTCGGTAAGGTCCCAACTGCAAAATCATATTGCGCCTTCTTTGACCTTTGTTCTAAGGGAAGATGCAACTAAGCACCACAGGGATTTACTGACTTTCTATTATCTGGACATACAGTGCAATGCAACCCATAAACACTTGTTTTCTATATTATTAGAGGAAAAAACAGGGTTCAATATTCCTCAGAATTGTCCACAAGCCTAGCTTAAATATCAACTGCATCACGTCTGTCATCCCATCTTAATTTGCACCTCACCTTGTTACTCTTTCCCTGTCAGCGAGATCTTAGTTCAGGTGAAATGATAGAGCTAAGATCCCCCATTGTACATAGCCCAATGTATTTATGAGAATGGACATGACACATGGCAGGTTTTCAAATGTCAGCACAAAATGCAAAAATTCATTCAAATTTTAGGTTTCCAGTAACTGGTGCTAGGCTGTGTTCTTAAATTTTTTTAAAGACACATTCTATATTTGGTGAGGTCAAAATAGTAGGATTGCTATTTAATCTACTCAAACATATTAGCCCAAATTCTGAAAACTCATTGTTTTATACTACTTGTCTAGGATATGTCTAATACCTGAGACTAGTTTAAAGCTAATTCTGCTTTGAGCAGTGCACTTTTCACTTTATAAGAAGGATGTTAATTTCAAACAAACGTGCTCTGTGAATTTTGAAAGGTTAGGTTATATCAGATTTTAAAACATTAAGCAGAATGAAATAGTTTCATTTTAACTTTGAAAAAAGTGGAAAAAAGTCAGCTTGACATTTCTGGTTTTCTTTTGCCTCTTTATAAATGTCTCCATCTTGCTCTTTCTCTGCTAAGTCACTTCAGTCATGTCCGACTCTGTGTGACCCCATAAACGGCAGCCCATGAGGCTTCCTCGTCCCTGGGATTCTCCAGGCAAGAACACTGGAGTAGGCTGCCATTTCCTTCTCCAATGTATGAAAGTGAAAAGTGAAAGGGAAGTTGCTCAGTCGTCTCTGACCCTTAGCATGGACTGCAGCCTACCAGGCTCCTCTGCCCATGGGATTTTCCAGGCAATAGTACTGGAGTGGGGTGCCACTGCCTTCTCTGGCTCTCTCTCTCTAGGAAATGAGAAAACAAGGGGATCTGGAATGCTTTCTAAGTAGCCTGGTACATTTACTCTTTCGAACCTGGTCACCACAAAGCTGAATTTGCAGTTCCTTAGTCTTTGCTCTTTAATACACTGTGTATGACAAACCTAGAAAGCACATTAAAAAGCAGAAACATCACTTTGCTGACAAAGGTCTATATAGTCAAAGCTACGGTTTTTCCAATAGTCATTTCTGGATATGAGAGTTGAACCATAAAGAAGGCCCAGAGTTGAAGAATTGACACTTTCAAATTGAGGTGCTGGAGAAGACTCTTGGGAGTCTCTTGGACTGCAAGGGGATCAGATAGTCAGTCAGTTCTAAAAGAAATCAACCCTGAATATTCAGCGGAAGGACAGATGCTGAAGCTGAAACTCCAATACTCTGGCCACCTGCTGGGAAGAGCTGACTCATTGGAAAAGACCCTGATGCTGGGAAAGACTGAGGGCAGGAGGAGAAGGCGGCGACAGAGGATGAGATGGTTGGATGGCATCACTGACTCAATGGACAAGAATTTGAGGAAACTCTGGGAGATAGTGGAGGACAGAGGAGCCTGGTGTGCTGCAGTCCATGGGGTTGCAGAGTCAGACATGACTTAGTAACTGAACAACAAGTAAATGGCCTTAAGTGTAAGGTTCATCATGAAAATGTTGAACCTGGGACACAGGGGCTAACCTTGGCACCAAAGAGAAGTTTTCAAAGGGATGTATTTCCTCTACAATCACATGGCAAGTTACCTTATCTAACAAATAGGTCACAATTAAGAATTTTAAATATGTTTAGTCTTTTGAAAAAGAAAGAGCTCCAGAAAAAGTCACAGAGGCCTAGTGCAAAGTTTTCTTTTTGGACAAGATGTTTGCAAAGGACATTTTTATATAATTGGCATTCTTTTCATAAAATGAAAGTGCTCAGCTTAAAGGCAGAATTAGCTTTAAACTAGCCTCTTGTCTCTCACTTGTTTTGTGTCTCATAACCACTTATAAGTCTTTATGAGTGTACTGAAGATTATTGAACTACTTACCAAGTATCTCTTTTGGCAGCAAAAGAATTGAATAGAATAGAGACAGTTAATCATGATAATATTTACAAGCAATACAATAGCTAAGAACAAATGCCAAAACACCAAAATATCACCACTTAAGTGGCTTTTACATGCCTATGATGATTTAGAATAGCTAAATGAATAGTATATTTTCAGATTAGAAGTCTTAGATATCCCCATCCGTATAAAAAAGAATATGTATATCTGTTCAGGGAAATAACATCTGGGGAATAATAATTATAAAAATGTCTAAAGCTGAAATAATAGGAACAAATCTGTTCTAATATCAATCAGATAATATAATTGGAATTTCTTGTGTGTTATTTCAACAATTAAATATTTCATACAATTTGTCTTTTATGAGACTGATGCACTAACTACTGTATAACAAGGCATCTCAATTTGTCCTTTAAAACTGACATTCACCATGGAAACATCAATGAGTACAGATCAGTGTTTAGATTCAAGGACTGTTTTAATAATCTGGTTAAATATATGGGACTTTCAGCAGAAGAAGGCACATTTCATGTAGAATTTTAGGGGACTCCTGAAACTCTCCATGGAATCCAAATTGTGTAGCTGATGCCCTCAGTTCAGTGAATAACAAATCAGATCATATTGCCAATATAAATGAAAGTTAAAACACTTTTATTCATTGGTCAACTAAATCTCACACCCACACACACCCACACACACTCTCAGTCTTGAGCACTGACTGGGCACAGAGCCCAGCGTGACTGACGTGAGGCTGGCTTTACTCACACATGTGGCCTCATTTCTTAAATCTGTCTCCAGGTGGGAGGCCTCATCCTCATTCCATCTGCTGCAAAGCTCTTGGAGCCAGGCTGTCCACCCTGTCCACCCTCTAACTATCTATCCCATACCCATCAGCTCAGACTGAATGCTGCTCTCTTGGAGGGTAACCCCAAGGAGGCCTGATAGCAAGTAACTCTGTGGCCCAGCCAGACAGCCCAAACTTACTCTCAGTTTTTGTTCATTCATGGACAGCTAAGTGACTGTCCCCGGCTATGGGGAAGTAAGTCAAGACTTTAGAACAGCTTGCATGAGATCACTTTCTGCAAGTGGTTGGTCCTTTGGGATACTTCCCAGCTCTTTCTACCCCTGGTTTACTTTGAGGCTTATTTTTAGGAGCAAAATTTCCTAAAATAAGTCAACCACATTCTACAGAGTCAGTTTACATTAGTTTTTGGATGCTTCCAGACTCTGTGGATTGCTAGGGACAACGAATTCTCAGAGTGCACACAGAAGTAAACCAAACAGAGCCCATGGGATTTATACAAATTCCTCAGACATGCTCAGCACAGTTGTTTGTTAGGATCTGTTTAGGTCCATCGGGGGAAGAGTCACTGCCTTCCTAAGGCTCTGTGGTCTACCACAATGCCTCTAAGGGGCCATGCTTGCAGTCACCTGAGGCAATAACCTTGTCTTGGTGGATTCCTAACATTCAGAGGTCTCATCAGCCCACCTCTTGATGTCAACAGGCAAACATGTGCCCTGCAGAACAAGAGGTTGTGCTGAACTGCACAAAACAAAATTCAGTTCAGGAGAGGAACTGCCTGTTCTTGAGGCTTCTTGAGGCCCCTGTGACTACCAAATTCCTAACTGTAGCCCCAAAATAGCTAATGAATTTCTTTCTTCTTCTGAGCCCGAGACATCACCAAGGAAGAAATACTTTCTTCTGCCTGAACCTCCTGTTTTCTGAGCCACCCAGGCCTGAGAGAGGGCCCCAGGGGGAGGGGCTTTTGGGAGATGAAAGATATGAGTGGTAGCACCATGCCTTGACCCTGTTCCCTCTGCTACTCAAACTCACACACACTTTGGATAAATTTTTTTAAGTCTGCTTTTGGATTGTCTGTTGAATTTCCCCAGCAGTCCCTCCACTTCAACCCTCCCTTACACAGGTCATGATTCTTCTAAAGTTATGTAACTTGGGAGAAAACAATAACCACAGCAATAATTTCCATCTTTGCTGACATCTTTAAGATGACTGGCTCTGCAGAGAAAGGAGACAGTGGGCTTCTGGATTCGGGGCTCCAAGCACACATGATGTTAAGGCACAGGATGCTTTACTATTGGCTGATCATGGTAATCCCACTGATTATTAATGTCCAATTGTGTAAACTCCACTAACATCTGTATTTCATAACTATAAAATTTTTGAATATTTTCCACTTTGAGGTGAATTATATGGCGCTGCATTCTTGTACTTCCGGGTAGAAGTATTGTATACCTCTTCATGAAAAAAAAGAATATATATATATATATATATATATATATATAAAATCACCTGACTTTCATTCTTTCTTTAAGAAAATAAAATCTAAAACTCAGTCCCTGACAACTGATAGGAAATTGTCTTTGTATGGATCTGCACACGAGTCAATGAAGAGCTGTCTCTCAGTGTGGAGGGCAGATACTCACACGATGTGGGCCAAGTTGAGTGGTTTCTCAGGCTGGTCAGGGAACATGGGGTGCAAGGGCTCACGGCTGGAAGCACAGCTCAGAGACTTGCTTAACGCATTGGTTAGCTTCTTAGCAGGTGATTTCTGGAAGGAAGAACAAAGGTTCAAGTGTTAACAATCAACACTTATGTAACATTTTATCAGATGATTTGCTTTCATACTATGCTGTGTGCTAAGCCGCTTTAGTTGTGTCTGACTCTTTGCGACCCCATGGACTCTAGCCCACCAGTCTCCTCTGTCCTTGGGGTTCTCCAGGCAAGAACACTGGACTAGGTTGCCACGACCTCCTCCAGGGGATTTTCACAACCCAGGGATCAAACCCGAGTCTCACGTCTCCTGCCCTGGCAGGTGGGTGATCTTTACCACTAGTGCCACCTGGAAGCCCTTCCATGATATATATTCATTTATTCATTCAGGGATTCTTCTTTGAGAATTTACTCCAAGTCAAGGAGTTGGCTCATTGCTGGAACCAGAATGCTTGGAATTAGCCACCAGGGTACCTGCGGCTGGCTGCACAGTGTCAGCAAATGCTGTGAAAAATGGAAGCAATCACTGGGTGTCAGAACATCCGAGCCGGGATTTAATGAACATGAGGAGTCCTTCTGACAAAATTCAGGGGACTGGAAGGTATCCAGATGGAGGAAGGCCAGGAGATCTAGTTCTGGAGAGGGAAAGCAGGAGGCAGACCACTGAAGTCCTATATACCACATCCAGGACTGTGGTCTTTATCTCAGGTGTGGAGGGAGACAATGAACAACTTAAACCTCAGAGGTGACCTGATTCTGGAAGGATTGCTTCTCCTTAAGAACAGACAATGGTTTGAGAGAGATGGGAGTGGAAGGCAAGAGAGGAGTGGGAGATTTTGCAGGAATCCAGAAGCAAGATTTTCAGGTGCGGCTGGACACATCCAATTAGAAGGAAGAGCAGAACTTCAGCCTGAGTCTTCAGAATTTAAAGTTCATGTTCTTTCCAGAGGACATGCTATCTCTTTTTCATTCAGCCCAGTGGAATGTTTAATATTTCACAGCCAAGATGATCAAAAATAGTCCACCACAGATAATAAATCTTTATGCCAATTTTTCCTTTCAGTGAGAAGAGATTTATAATTTTGTCACTTTCTTTGACACACAGAGTGCACAACTGGTAATATAAGGAAGTGACTTTCATCCTCATTATTTAAAAGCTAAGTCACGGCAGCACTGTCCACAAAATCCCTCTTTGACTTTGGCTAGGAGACGGAATTCTTAGAACACTTGCAACAGCAGTAGCGACTGCTCTTCACCCCATAAACACTGGAGCTCCTTTGTCCTTGTGAGGAGTTCTACTCTATTCTGTAAAGACATTGTCCTATCGTATAACTGCAGAGTCCACAACCTCTAAGGAAAAGGCTCCTTATTTAACTTCAGCATTTACACAAAACAACAATTAAAAAATGGTTAGCCTTCAAACACCAGCCCCCTAGGATTTGAGACAGAACATACTGGGCTTCTCAGGTGGCTCAGTGGTAAAGAATCCGCCTGCAGTGCAGGAGATGGAGGTTCGATATCTGGTCTGGGAAGATACCTTGGAGAAGGAAATGGCAACCCACTCCAGTATTCTTGCCTGGATAGAGGAGCCTGCCGGGCTATAGTCCAGGGGTCACGAAAGAGTTAGACACAACTTAGTGACTAAACAACACCATTTGAAAACTGGTAATATGCTGTCAATAAGAAAATTTTCTCCTACCTTCTATACTAAATTGTATTTCATGATCTGTGCTAGTGTATCAGTTCTCAGCATGTGATGTAGCCAATAGTCACAGGTGGCATTTGAACTGGAATAAATTCTCAGTATACAATGCCTTTGTGAAGAATTCTCATTTGAACTCAGACTACAACATGTGCTAAACAATTAATATATAATATATTTGCACTGAATGTCAGTTCCTCATAATAATTCCTCAAAAGAACATTCTGATTTAAAATGCATATTCTTAGTACTCAGCCATCAAAAAAGAATAAAATGCCATTTGCAGCAACATGGATGAACCTGGAGATTATCATAGTAAGTATCAGAATACTTTCATCACAAGGACAGGTTACCTTCAGCATGTTAGTATCACATATCACCTCCAGCAAGTTAGTCACGTGCACTATTCGTGAAAAGACGATTTTCTAATATAACCACAATCTTTCCCTTCTTCCAAAAAATAAATAAATAAATAACATGAAATAGCGTCATTAAACCCTCATGCTCTCATGTCTTTCCTTCACATTCCAGTCACGCCCTTAAAGAACTCCAGAAAGAAACAAGGAAACTAACAATAATTTTTAGGCAATGCCCACAACCCCGGCCCAAATTGAAAAGAACCTTCACTTACTGTGAAAAGGAGATTATGTTCCAGAAGGCTGTCACCTAAATCAATACTGACTTATCTGTATACCAAGAAGTAATATTGGAGTGTTCTTATACGTTGTCTTAGGAAGCTACACTGGGTTCAGACTCAGAGACCCCCGTAAGAGGAGCAGTGGGAGGGGAAGGAAGGAGTGTGAGAGTAGCAGGTAAGTGTGCCCCCTGGTTCTCTTGCTGTTCCCTTGTGTTCTGGACGACACACACACACCCAACTTACCCAGGACGTGTACTCTTTCATTTGGTGCTGGTTGCTATGGGAACCACCAGCATGTCCCCTCCAGAAGCAGTCTTGACAGAGCTGGTAATTGTGACACTGTTGGCATCGGTAGCGAAAGCCCAACATACTCTCGCTGTGGCAGTACGAACACTCAACCGGGTGGAAGACTGACGGGCAAGCAAACGAAGAAAAAGACAAGCACACANTGCCTTTTCTAAAGCCAGCTTGAACATCAGGGAGTTCATGGTTCATGTATTGCTGAAGCCTGGCTTGGAGAATTTTGAGCATTACAAAGGGTTTAAAGGAAAAAAAAAAAATCTCTTCTCTCCTTTCTTTATATATATTTTTAATCACAATTCAGTTGGCTTCTGGGTCATTATCCTGGACTTTTCTGATGTAGAAAAGAAATGTATCTTATCCATAAGTTTCTTTCAGAATGACAAAAGAAGTTCTCTTTTGCAGGGGTGGGGAGGGAAAAAAAGACTCCTTGATTGCTTCAGGTCTAGAATCACTAAATTTCACAGAATGTTTCTGGAATGCTGGCAGAGGAAGTTGCTTTGGAGTCCAGGGACACACAGCTTTGTAAAGCTTGTTGTTGTTCAGTTACTCAATCATGTCCGGCTCTTTGCAACCCCATGGACTGTTCCCTGCCAGGTTCCTCGGTCCATTGGCTTCTGCAGGCAAGAATACTGGAGTGGGTTGCCATTTCCTTCTCCAAAGAAGTTCTGATAATACCTGAAATTTTAGTAGTATGAGTGACAAAAAATTTACATGCAAAGTAACTATTTTACTTAAAAATCTGAATTAGAATATCAAGGTGGATGGGATAGGTTTATATTTTTTAGATAAGAAATCAGTCCTGAAGAGCTATAATAAATTTTCAAGGCTTAAATCTTATACTTGTCCTTGTAATTAAAAAAAAATAACTCTTGGTCTCCTTTTATTAATGTTTTTATTGGTAGATATATTTAGTTATTTACCTCAAAATACTGGGCTTCCCTGATGGCTCAGTGAGTAAAGAATCCTCCTGCAAAACAGGAGACACAGGAAATGTGGGTTCCATCACTGGGTCGGGAACATTCCCTGAAGGAGGGTGTGGCAACCCACTCTAGTATTCTTGCCTGGAGAAGCCCATGGACTGAGGAGCCTGGTGGGCTACGATTCAAAAGGTTGCAAAGAGTCGTACAAGACTGAGCAACTATGCATACACACACCTCATAATACTAAATAACTTAAGCTTCTATAGGATTGTTGTTCACATTATTATTGTTAATAATTTTATTTTTAAGGTCTTTATTGAATTTGCTACAGTATTGCTCTGTTTCATGTTTTGTGTTTTGGGCCACAAGGTATGTGGGATCTTAGCTGCTGACCAGGGATCAAACCTGCACCCCCTACACTGGGAGGTAAAATCTCAACCACTGGACCGCCAGGGACGTCCCTAGCATTATTATTAAAAAAGAAATTATATAAAGCATAAGTAATGAGACAGTACTTTTTATAAAGCTACTACAATTCATATGTCTAAAATAATACTGTGTTTAAAAACAATCACTTGGGGTGACTTTCCAACGAAGCAATTAAAACAATTTTGGAATTTCATCATTCAAGCTGCTGCTATAGCCAGTTCATGAAGCACAAAACAAACTGGTCTTATTATTTATTTATGTTGCCTCTATTTCTACTTCACATGGTTTTATCCATTTTGACCTTTCATCGTACTGGCTTAAAATCACTCCTGGAAGGAAAACAAAGATGCTATGATTTCAACATGTATAAATTTCTCATCATTGAGGATGTGTAAAAGATTATAAAATGAGAAATCTCTAGGATCCTTCATTTTGACCAATGGCAACATCCTATATAATTCTTCTTGAATATACAAAATCCCATTAGATTAAAAAGGTCCTATTGTTGTGGCTGACTTTTAATGAGAAATACTCTGAGGCACTGGTATATTTCCTGAGGCTTCTGTAATGGGTTACCTGAAATCAACAAATGTACAACCAAACAAGTAAATCCAGAGAAGGAGAGTTTAGTCTGAGGTTTAATGCAAGAGGCCAGGCAATCAAGGACGATGAGCAAAGAGACCTGAGACAATTAGAGAAGGTGAAACTAGCAGGACTTGGCGATCAATGAGACATTCTGCGTGAAGAAGCTGTATAGAAGGAGACTTAGGTGAGTGGATCCATTCTGATGTCCCCAGCTTGAAAGGGAAATAGAAAGAGGAGCATGCTTAGCTGGGGCCTGAGATCAGGTAGCCATGCCAGCCTGGGGCTGAGGGCATGGGAAAGGTCAGCAAGGCTTCCTGAGTGAGGTTCTCAGGAGTAGAGTTGACCACTTAGTGTATCAAACTATCCCTTCTCTTATTGAGTGTATGGACATATTGATGACTCTATATACATCCTTGACCTACAGGGGTGCCTGAGGCATTTCTGACCTCTTAGATCACCAAGTAAACAGAGAGATGAGATTTTCTAGCTGGACAGTAAATGCAGCTGTTTAGTGGCTGCTAAGCACTGTTTGCTTATAAAGTTTGGATTTTTAAAAGTTGTAAACAAACCTTCAGTTTATGGATTTCTAAACCTCTACCATGCTGTGCTGGAGAATAGTCCTAGACATGTCGATTTTCCACGTGACTGGACAAATATAGACATGGATAGCCCTCCAAACTATGCAGCTTCCTTCAGCTGACTTGCTCCATGCCCAGTTAAGACATGTGGCTCTGAACCCCAACTTAGTGGATGATTTAGGACCTCGCAGATCCCACAGGGCATGTGCGGAGATTCTTTTTTTTTTTTTTTTCTCATTTGCTAAACACTGATGAAACTTAGTCCTGGGTCAGACTTGGGTTTTATGTGAGGCCAAGTGACAATTCAGCCATTTAGATAGTGTGGTCATAACAAATGATTCAGAGGGTTAGGATTGTTGTTGTTTAGTCGTGAAACTGTGCCTGACTCTGGACTGTAGCCCGCCAGGCTCTTCTGTCCATGGGATTTCCCAGGCAAGAATACTGGAGTGGGTTGCCATTTCCCTCTTCTTGACCCAAGGATCGAACCCATGTCTCCTGCACTGGCAGGCTGGTTCTTTACTGCTGAGCCATCAAGGGAGCCAGTAGGGTTGTTAGTAGAGATTAAATTAGTGCAAATAAAGAATTCTGCACAATGCTGGTTCAAGGTCAGGAAGCACCACCGATTATTATCCGGATGTGCTGCACTCAGTTACTAACTCAGAAGTCATTTGTCAGAAGCTGGAAGACGCACTACAGGTTATGATGAAGAAATAGGGACTTGGAGTGACACACAAGAGAGCACCCGCTGAGAGATACTTCCTTAAACAGGTTGTTTCCTACCTGTTGAGAGAAACAGGATCTCGCTGACTGTTCTGTGTAACCAAATGAAGGACCTTCAAACACTGCCGTGGGTAGCTTGAGAACTTCCCGTAGGAACTGATCGTATCGTCCATAAACCATCACCCCACTGGAGTCAGAAATCATTGAGAAAATATCTGATGGATGGAAAAGGAAAGATATTTATTCATCCCATAAAGATTTCCCACTGTTTTAGCTCAACATATCTACTGTAGATAACAAAATATGTGGTAGAAATTAAACATATAATTTATTATGAAAGAATAATATGAAAGCTAAATTTTTATGCTGAGATATTCTTGGCATGGTGTTTTCTCTGGTATTTTTTTGTAGATGATTTTGGCACATAGCATTAACTAGCAATTTGGATAAAATTAGCATATTTTGATAGGACAGAGAACATCTCATTTTTAGTTTGAGTCAATTATCACCTCACATATATACTCAATGGGAGGAATTTTTGTATATGTGAGAAATATGCTGGCTTGTTTTGAAATACACAATGAAAATTTTACTATAATGTTAGAGTTTGTGCATATCTAGCAAGGTAGCTATTTACCTGTCTATGAATGTGTTAGTTGCTTAGTTGTGTCCAACTGTTTGCAATCCCATGGACTATAGCCATCAGGCTCCTCTGTCCATGGGATTCTCCAGGCACTAATACTGAATGGCAACCCACTCCAGTATTATTCCCTGGAGAATCCCATGGAGAGAGGAGACTGGCATAGTGTCACTAAAACTTTGGGGCTTTGGTTTAATATATTGAAAAATGAAAGACATATAGGGATAAGGATGCAATGAGAGCACTTGATTAACTTCTCACAGAAGCAGAAAACTTCCTATAAATCATAGTGTTCTGGGTGGAAGGCAACTGATTTACAGGGAAGGGTCTTTTGCCTCATGCAGTCAAGAGGAAGCCTGGCCTTGCCGATATTCAGTGAGGTAAAGTCAAGGATCCAGATTCTTCTCAGCAGAGCCGCTAGCTTTATTGGACCTCTTTTCTTCAGTTTTTGCCACTATGTGCACTGAATGAATATTCATGGCATAATTTCCCAAAGACCTCTGTAATTCCTCTGTGGAAATCACTATTGGGAGAAAAGGGTTGGCTATTATATGGTGTGTCACCGTGCTGGATTGCAACGAGGCCAGCACAGCTGCTGGGATAAACTGTTGTAAAGTCAACATGCTACCTCTGTTCACTTTGGACTTAATTTTTCAAGGTCAAAATGTAATCTGGGGACATTGTTTCATACCCCAGTCAGATGTTCAGCATATTACAGGCTTTTATTAGATTATGTTTTGAGGATGTGAACTGGCTGTCTTTTTTTTTTTTTAAATACTCCACTTACAAAGGATTTTTATTGTGCTTCCAATAGTTAATCAGTTATAAAGCTACAGATATTCTACATGAGCAACACAAATTAATGATGTTCTCACTCATTTTCACAATGTTGTTTCCTTAGTGAATTTCATCTTGTTTCATTATAACTAGTCAAAAAAAGAAGTTGCCAACAGCAAAAAAACAAACAAACAAAAAACCACCAAAAATCAAAACCCTCTTATGTAATTCCAAATATAGAAACTGAAGAATTCCAATCCAAAGGAGGAAAAAGAAGCCTTGATGAAGTAAATGTACTTTCTTATTAGAACTGCCATCTTTTTTATTTGGGGACAGTTTGGCTAATTATAATTTTGTCATCCTGATGATCTTCTAGACCTGGGATTTCTAGGCCAGGGCACATTTTTGAAAAGGAGGTTAGGCTTTTCAAATCCACACTGAAATAATTTAAACATCTCTAACTAGAGTCAAACTTGAAGGGCGCCAACAGTGACCTTTCACAAATGTGAGGCTAATAAACTCATTTGTACTGATGAAATTCTACTAAGTAATAGCCAAACTAGGACTATTCACTGAGATTAAAGTGAAGTGGCTGATAATGGCCAGTCAGGTTTTTAAAAAGAAATGAAGGGGCACCACATGGTATGTGTTTGTACCTTAATTTGGAGACCTCTGTCTCTCTCTAGATATATGTATATATGCATGAAGATACATATAATATGCTTATAACATGAAATATATGTATATCTATATAATATAGGGTGCTATTTCAAGGCTTAAACTAGTTACTAGATGAAAAGCACAGTGATGTCTGCTTGGCACCTAGTATACAGTACAGAAATGTTGTATCTTTCTCTTGTTGATTTCATACCACACTTTCCTGCCACTCACCTTGTAGGTTTAGATGCTGCCTCCCCAATAGGATTGTTCTATAAGGTTCCAAATCATATTTTAAGTTATCTGTGTGCTTCCTACAGCTCCACACAATGTTACTTTAGAAGAACTTACACTCATGGATTTGTTAAACGAAAATTAACTTGGCACATAGTAAACATGTGAAATTGTGCTAAGCCATGAATACACAGGGAAATCAGGACATAGCTTTACCCCCGGGAGGTCCTGGTCTACTCGGGATGACAGAGATGCGCTTACATCATGGCTGAAGTGACATCACACTTGGTAACAAGGTGGTGTGAGCAGAGGAAAGTGGGGTGTACAGGGTGCAGCAGGAGCTCAGAGACAGGGTTCCTGCAGGGAGGAGCGAGTCAGGGAAGATTTTCTTACAAAGGGGACTTGCAGGCCAAGTGTACAGGGCAATGAGTGATGAGAAAGATACCGAAGAATTAAAGGCAGCCCAATGAGTTAGAAATATTGCCCTGCGGATAGGCTTGGAGGCAGAACAACCCATTCATTAATAGAAACTCAGAAAATACAAGGTGTTTTCCATAATGATAGTTTTTTAAATAAAACAAGCCCTCTTCAGAAGCTTTAGAACAGCACCTGACATTCCAGGCTTATGCCACTGGATTAAGAAATCTTTAAGATTCTTAACAGCAATAATCGGATCAAAGATATTTTGATAGAAAAGGAGTATAGTATATTTGGTCAGTTTATGTATAGGGCTCTGTGTTCCACACCTGCAGGGGGCGCCCTCACACGCTCTGCTGCCTAAAGATACCTGAAGGTCACTCTCTTTATTGGCTCCTGATGGCCCTGAGTATTGGAAACCGGGGTACAACGTGTGGGGTTCTTGTCCCATTTAATGCATTTAAAGCAATATTTAAAACTCAGCTTCAAATTTTCTGCAGTTTTCTACTTCTTTGCTTTTTGAAATTTCTAAATATTTTCAGCCAATTACTCCTGCTCTGTGTTCCGCAAATGAAGGGGCTAGTTGGCATGAACTATATCTTTCTCATCCCTGTGCACAAAAACAGAAAAACTGACAGGCTAGCACAGTCGTCATACTGGCTTAAAACGAATTAGAATTTAAAGAAGGAAAAATAAATCTCTCAAATTCTGAGACACTCCATATCCTTTCATTTTGTTTTCTTATTATATAAAGCAATGCTTATTACAACATTATTATTCTGCCTGTTTTATGACTAAATGGAAGCCAGCAAAAGAAGACTAAAGAAAATTCTTGATTCTGCTCACTGAGTCAGCCACGGCGATCTTGGGTGGAACTGCCCATATTTCCTCATTCAGTCAACGGTTATCTAAAGTGACTAAGGACATTCATTTCTCATTAATACGTATTTTGGAGAGGTTCTACCAACCAAACTGCTTTTAGCTAAATTGCTTTTGGTCAAATTGCTTTCAACTGACTTACCTGGGAACCATTAAAACTACCTTCATGGGATTAACTATTCAGAGTGACTCCTCAGTCAGAGAACAGGGACACCACACTCAGTGATTCAGGTATTGGGGGAAGGCAACCTGATATGTTGTGATCACACTATCTGTTTTTCTACAGAATTTGTGACACTCTGCAGCTTCTTTCTTTCATTTTTTTTCCTTTTGGTTGGGACCATTTTTATGTCTTTATTGGATTTGCTACAATGTTGCTTCTGCTATTTATGCTCTGGTTTTTTGGCCTGGGGGCATGTGAGATTTTAGCTCTCCGACCAGGGATTGAGCTCACACCCCTGCACTGGAAGTTAAGTCTTAATTCCTGGACTACAAGAGAAGTCCCTGCAGCTTATTTTTGCAGACTGGAGAGCAGAGTTTTCTTCCAATGGGACTTAGGCGTCTGTGACTTCTTTCACTAAGCTGCAGAGGATTGACTTTGGCCACGGGAGAGCATGCATGCTCACTGACCGTGGGTGTCTGGTGAATGCTGGGATAGAGTGAGGAAACAGCACTGGAGTAGTTATTAACATATTGTTTGCTTTAAATAACTGGACTTGCGAGAGAATTTTGAAGGTTTCAACGACTGGCAAATATCTGCTCAAACAGTTAGTTAAAGCCTGAGTTTTCTAATTGTGCCAATGTTGTTTGTTGCTGATGTAACAACCTTTCCCTTCATCTTTATTGGCCCCACCTTTCTTCCTGGGCTAAGGGACAGCAGAGACCATTCTCAGCCCTGGAGGTGAGAATGACTGGAAGATTCCATGACCATCACGGGCATTCCTTTCCCCTCTCCAGGGACTGATAGGGTAACTGGTCTGTGATGTCACCCTGGCCATGAGACTTAAGGGCCAGGGACCTCTGGGATGGGTGTGACTCCTGAAACTGCTGTACCCCCCTTTACCCTTAGAAGAAGGATAACTTCTGACACAGAGGAAAGCCAAGAAGAAAGATGGAAGGCATTTGGGTCCTTGATGGCACAGAATCAACTCAGTTCACGAGAGGCTCTGAGGAGTTCTGAAATATAGAAACCTGGCTTCTTAGTTTTCATCAAACTTATTTTCTAATTTAATTTTTTTAATTAGAGGATAATTACTTTAAATACTGTTTTTTTTTTTTTTTTTTTTTTTGCCATACATCAACATGAAATGGCATTAGGTATACACATATCCTTTCCCTCTGGAACCCCCATCCCACTCCTCTAGGCTGTCAGACAAGTGTTTCTTAAGACTGTGAAAAAAAATTTTGCTACTGTTCTCAGCATAAGTGGCCAATGGTGACGTGAGGTCAGTGGGCAAGGCCCTCGTGAGTTTTTTCCTCTGCACTGGGGTTCCTTTTGCTAAATGTTCTCTTCCTAGCCTAACCCTGAAGGAAATGTATTAGGGATTATGCTGTATTTTTTTTTTTTCAGAACAAAATTGGGTTTATTGCAAAAGCCAACTTTCTTGGAGAGGTTCTACCAACCAAACTGCTTTTAGCTAAATTGCTTTTGGTCAAATTTTTATAATTTTTATTAAAAAAATATTTTTTTTAAGGACTTTTTTTTCCTGCCACTTTCTGACTGATCTGTTATCCTCAATCAAGCACTGGGGTGGTTTTTTAATTTTTCACATCTTTCAGGTGAACCGAAGGTAATCTAAACTGGGCCTTATGAGGGCCTGCTTGGGCTTCTCTGAATCTTGACTGCATTTGGCTGGTCCATGAGAGAAGGTTCCTGGGAGAGAGGGAAGATGTGTGGTTATGTGGGGTTTCCACGTACTGTCCCCTTATCCATTGCTTTAATGACATAACTCTTCTTGGGGTACGTCTGGGGAAATGCCAAAGAAAAAAGTTTTTATGCCTGTATTTTTCTTTATTCTTCCTCAGTGCATCAAGAAGCGAGAGATTACATTCAGCAGCTGACACACCACAGGTTGACAAGAAAGCCTAGAAGCTCTGTGAGTCATAGATGATTACAGCCAGTAGGGACCCTGAAAGTGAAAGTGAAGCCGCTCAGTCGTGTCCGACTCTTTGTGACCCGTGGACTGTAGCCCACCAAGCTCCTCCATCCATGGGATTCTCCAGGCAAGAATACTGGAGTGGGTTGCCATTTCCTTCTCCAGGGGATCTTCCCAACCCAGGGATTGAACCCAGGTCTCCCACACTGCAGGCAGACGCTTTAACCTCTGCACCACCAGGGAAGCCCACAGGTATCTAACAAAATCCCCAAATTTAGGATGGAGAAGGAAGCTGAGGACTAAAGAAGCAATAACGTGCACAGGATAACTCAGTGAATTATTCAGAAAGCTGGGCCTGTAACTTGAGGCTCCCAGTTCCTAAGAGAGTGTGCTTCCTCATAGGGCATTATAACTCAGACTCATAATACTTAGGGGAAGAAAGAAGGTTACATGGTAAGTTTTCTTCAAAATAGTCACATATACAGAATTTTAAACCAGTTAGAAATGAAAATTCTTGTCCTAACCCCCATTCACTTTAGGCCTACTGAATCAGAAATTCTGGGAATGAGACCCAGAAATGTATTTTTTAAAAGATCTCCAGGTGATTCCACACATACTAAAATTCGAGAGCCACTGGGGTATGGAAAAATAGTCAGGGTTCAATTCCTGGTACCATCTGTGATTAACTCTCCAAGTCTCAGTGTCTTTACCGAAAACATGCCAACTAACCAAAAAACTCCCACTGTTTTGATGGTTAAAAAACTACCACATTTAGTGACAAAATGTACACAAAAGGCTCAAAATCACTCAATGCACTTGAGCTATCATGTCTCTATTGGAATCAGTTCATTCACAGTCTATAGTTTCTGCATGTAATTCCTCTGCCTATACCCTGTTAATATCTGCCTTGGAACCTTTCAGGTGCCCAGTGATTTGAACAGCACTCAATGGCTAAGAAGAATGAGGAAATGTGCTGGGAACTTTGGCTTGAGATGATTGAAAAAAGGTTTCCTAACATGGCCTTCATCTCCTATGGTGATGGACTTAACTAGTGAGGCAGTTTTGTACCATGAACAGGAGAGAATGTATATTTATCTTGGTATCATGAACAGTCTAACTGGTGATACTTAACAGGTTGTAAATAATAATAATCCATACCTAGAAGGAGAACATTCATTCCATTGACATTTATCTAAGATGAAAATATTTTTAGGATAAAAATCCAAAGATCAATGAACATCATATTTCTTTTTTTTTTCTGAATATTTCCAATGACTTAATGTCTAGGAATAAGTCAGGTCAATTGAACCAGGAGAGAAAACCGGAAGAAAGTGGCTCAGATTTCAAATTATGCTCTTTCCAAAGTTGAACCCCCTTGAGTCTGCTCAAAGGCAGGGATAATAATATTAAAGACCATTCTCCTTCTCTTGTGAATTAAAATTACATTTCCCTAGGCAACCAGGTACATTTGCTGGAAGAGAGCTTGCTCGTCTGGAAAATGAATCTGAGTAGTCATTTCGGTATGTGCCTTTAGTCATTGCAGACATTGGCCCATGGCAATAGAATTATAATGCAGATCACCTTTGGGGTGCTCCTGGGTAACAATCATACCTGCGAAGGTATTACAGGTAGGACCCACACCTTCACCGAAGAGATGCTGCTGCTCACGTTGCTAATCTACTGCCTACACATGCCATGGCCATAGTAAGAGATCACTAGACTTGGACAAGCTCAGTGCTCTGTACATTCAGTTCATTACCTTGAACATCGTATTTCAAATAACTCTCATAGGATGAGGAAAGTCACGAATGGTCAGGGGAATCTGGTAGGAAGGTGGGTAGAGGAAAACGCAGCATATGGGAGGGGTGAGCAAAGAGGGATGCAGCAAATAACTTACATCTTAATTTGTCCATGATCTTCCCTCCACACAACGTGGCTAAAGCCATTTTGACAGCAAATACTGAAATTTTACCATGGCCTTCCCTGTTTAATGATAACAGAAAAAAATAGAGAGAGAGAGATGTCATTTGAAGAACTTCCAATAACTTGGTTTGACATTTTCTGTTGTGTAGAAATCATAGGACGTTGGAGTTGTGTGCATTATGTGAACATATCCACTTTAAAAAATGTTATGAATACAATTCAACACATGTTTTTGAAAAATTGTCTCTTTGGTACTCAAGAGATAGCAGAATCTTTTTTTTTTTAAGTTTAAATTTTTATTTTTTAGTTTGTTTTGCTTTACAATACTGTATTCATTTTGCCATACATTGACATGAATCAGCCACAAGTGTACCTGAGTTCCCAATCCCAACCCCCCCTCCCCCCTCCCTCCNTTTGATGGCTGAGTAATACTCCATTGTGTATATGTACCACCGCTTTCTTATCCATTCATCTGCTGATGGACATCTAGGTTGCTTCCATGTCCTGAGATAGCAGAATCTTTAAGTTATTCTTTGTCTATAGTACTTGCTCAAAGGATGGACTGGTAGCCAAAGGGTGATGTGCTGTTTTACTGTGAATGAAAATTACAGAACATTCTTTTCACTTAGGTTTTCATAAAATAATTTTACACACGATGTTGTCACCATCTCTATAATTTATTTAAACAAGGCTTCAGAAAAATCTGTTTTGTTGAGGGGTGTCAGATAATTCTTGAATTTTGTTAGGGTAAATATGGAGACTTTTTCATCACACTCTTTTTTTGACCATCATTTTATACCCACAAGCCAACTGTCTTCATGTGATACATTTACTTTTCAAAGGGAGTTAGTATTCTAAAGGGGCAAAAGCAAGAGCTCTTTAGAATAGGCTTCCTACCTAAATGACATCAGAGCTGCCAAATCTTCCTGGGTTCAAGAAGTGAAACTAACTTCTCCTTCACAAAGTGTGATAGAAAGGACATAGGGTAAGAAGTAGAAAATTTCAGCTAAGTGATTTTTTTTCCAGCTGGAACAAACTGTTTATTCTTAAAGCCTTGTAACCAAAGAGTATATTGTGTTAGTAATTCATTTCTCTGGTAGTTGCTAGTGTTAAGAATGATCAAAAGATTTAGTTAAACTAATAAAGTAGAGTCTGTATTGACAAGGATTTAGTATATAGAATAAATAGTTTATATGAATAAGACTCACATATCTGACATACTAGAAGAATAAGACGTAATAAATGATTGTGTCCTTGTTCTTCGCTAGGCTCCAGGAAGGGATCATTTGTGATTCATCTGTTATTCATCTTTGTTGCTGTCATTCTTAGCATAGTACCTGAAACAACAGCTAGCCAGAATGCAAAACTGACCCAATCCTATGCTAGTGACTCTCCCATTTATATTTCTAAGCCTAAGCACCAGACTTACATAATTACATATTGGAAATCTTCACTTGATATCCCTCCATTCAAAGTAGAATTCACCACCTTTTCAGAACCTTCCCATAATACTCCAACCAACTTAACTATTAACTTGTGCTTCCTCCTACAGCCTCTCTTTCGGTTGTCAGCATCACCACGTACCTAATTACCTAGAAATGAATTCTGAGGAAAAGGTCACCCCTGACTTTTTGCTCTTCCTTAATTCAGTACCATTCAAATAAATGTTTGAGGGACTTAGATATACGCACTTCACTGTATATTAAACCCATTTCCTTCTTTCCCTCCTGACTGCCATTGCTTCCATCAGCTCTTCCTTTAACACTGTAATAACTTCTTCAATTCTCTCTCTGCTTGCACACTCATGACAGATCTGGCCATATTACAGACAGAGCCTTCTATTCGAGGTTCTACATCCATGGATCTAACCATCCACAGGTGGATACAGAGGATGTCTGTAAGAGACTTGAGAAACCTCAGATTTTGGTGTCAGTAGGGGGTCCTAGAACTAAACCCCTGAAAAACCAAGGGACCTACAGTATTTCATTATTTAAAACCACATTGCCTTCATTTGCCCACAGGAGATAGTTCTAGCCTTGCCTGTTTTCTCCCGTCGCATCTGCTGCCATTCCTTTTCATTCCACACCATCAGTCAGTCAGTCAGTCAGTTCAGTCACTCAGTCGTGTCCGTGACCCCATGAATCGCAGCATGCCAGGCCTCCCTGTTCATCACCAACTCCTGGAGTTCACTCAAACTCACGTCCATCAAGTCAGTGATGCCATCCAGCCATCTCATCCTCTGTCACCCCCTTCTCCCCCTGCCCCCAATCCCTCCCAGCATCAGAGTCTTTTCCTATGAGTAAACTCTTTGCATGAGGTGGCCAAAGTATGGTCCCTGTTTAATGCCCCTGCTCTTCCCACCAGGGTCTGTCTGGGACCCTCCCACCCATTCATGAAGTCTCAGCTCAATATCACTGTTCACTGCTCCAAAAACAGTTCTTCCCCTGGAGGTGGAAGCTATCACTCTCCCCTTCACTTTTTTTTTTTTTTTTTTGCCATTACAGTTTTATTGTAAAGGACACAGGTCAGGATAAGCCTAGTGGAGAGACACAGGGATGGACTTTCTTTCACAGTGTCAGAGCAGGTTACCTATTGGGCATCTGTCACTCACCTATCACTGAGTGACCTTGATTTATTTATTTACAACTCCACATTTGATTCGACTCCACACTGTGGGATCCTTGGGGGCACAATCATGTTCCTCAATTAGCTGAATTCCCAGTGCCTCACACTTTGTCTCACACTGTGTTAGAGAACAATAAATGAAGTATATTAATGACTATTAATCATGATAATAATTGTCCTAGAATTTTGATCGGCCACTCATTAAGTTGTTCACTAATTTTAGAGCTGGTAGTTGTGATAAAAATGCAATGATTTTGTAAAAACCACCTCATTCAAAATTATTCCATGTCCCCTGCATTCCCAATTGCATGGATACCTGGAAATATCAACAATTTTATTTTAGGAAGTAATTAGCTTCTTTTCCTAAGCTGAAATATAGTTCAAGTAATAACTGGAGAGTCTACAAAGTGTGAAGAACAGATATAATAGAGTGATAAAGTGGGTCTTCAAAATGCAGAGAGATTGAGGAGTGTTCTGTACAAGACTTCAAGAGGTAGTACAAGTTTCTTTCAAATCAGAGAGAACAAATTTAACTCAAGAAAGAGGATAGACCACAGATGATGCTGGAACAGAGAGCTCTCCAGAGTATAAAGTGATGATAGCTCACAGGTGAATTCTTAAACCTTAGCTTTTAATGAACAAGATCCTAGGGAAATACCAGTCTTGTATTGTCCCTGAAAATGCAAGATGGATGCTATTATATCCAATGGTAGCTGTATCAGCGCTATTTTGCCAAATTGACATAATAAATCTGGATAAATCACCGAGTGAAGGGCGACTCAATGAGAGTTTTGCAGGAGCTCGAGGGTGAAATTAGGCCACTGGGATTTATTGGTATGTAAGCTACTATGCCAGATTGCAAATGTGACCCCTGTTACAAAGAAGGATTCAGGAAGGTAGGCAAAAATGTAGACCGTGGGAAGCATGCCAATACCAGATGAGTTCAGACCTTGCTCAGCCTGTCCATTGGATAAACCTTTAAGGAGTTTAGTGAATGGAGATGATGGACTTGGCTATGGAGAGGTATCAACAGTTAAACACAATGGGATAGTTTTAAAGAACTTTTTCAGTAGATATAATAGGATGAAGAAAAGAGGTGAAAAGAGAAAGATTTTCTAAAGGCCTTTGGCAAGATTCTGCACCAAACACTATCACTTGAACAAAGTCACCTTAGGATCAGGGTCTTTATTTTGTTGTGAAAAGAGACTTAGCATTGATGCAGGGATCAAAAAGTAGGGAGAAGTTGGTACATCCCAAATGGAGAATGTAAGAGCTGCTCTCATTAGAAATCCTCCCTAGTTGGGGCAGTTTGACTCATGAACAGTCAATGACAGCCCTTGGGTATCTAAGAAGTGAAAAGTCAAGCTCTCGATGATGAATAATGGGAAACTCCCAGGAGTCTTGGGCAAATGAGCAGGAAAGCAACGTATTGTTCCAAAGTGAGTTCTGCGTGTACAATGCATCCAGAGTAAAGCGGTGAGATGGCACATATGGAATGTTGGTTGTTGGCTGCAACTCAGGAAGCAGATCTGCCTGTGTGTGCTGAGGATGAAAAATGTAGCTTGTTCCTAATGCTGCAGCGGGCAGCACAGAGAGGAGCACTAGAAAAAGTTGAAAATCTTGCCTTGCTTTGATGGAAAGCTATGCCAGAAGCACACCTTCAATTTGATGTGTAGTTCAGACTGGTACCTCAGGAAAGAGGGAGCTGATACCACGTGATCCAGCATTCCCTCTCCTGGGCATGTACCTAGAAACACTCTAATTTGGAAAGACACATACACCCCAGTGTTCACAGCCGTGCCATTCAGAGTAGCGAAAACATAGAAACAAGCTAAATGTCTATCAACAGGTGAATGGACATAGAAGTTGTGGTGCATATATACAGTGGAATACTGCTCAGCCATAAAAAAGAATGACAGAATGGTATGTGCAGGAGCATGGATGGACCTGGAGATGATCATACTAAGGGAAAGAAATCAGAAAGAGAAAGACAAATACCAACGATGCCACTTCTATGTGGAATCTAAAAGATGATATCAGTGAATTTATTTACAAGAGAGAAACAGACTCACAGACATAGAAAACAAAGTTATGTTTACCGAAGGGGGAGGGAGGTGGGGGAGGAATACATTGGGAATTTGGGAATGGCAGATACACACTGCTATATATAAAAGAGATAAGCAACAAGATCCTACTGTATAGCAGGGAATTGTAAGCAATAGCTTGTAATAAGCCACATGGAAAAGAATATGAAAAAGAAATATAGATATATATGTATATAACTGAATCACTTTGCTATATACCAGAAACTAATACAACACTGTAAATCAACTTTATACTTCAATAAGAAATAAATTAAAAGTAATAGAGAAGCAACGGAGCCAAACGTGCTTGAGAGTATATGTACTATGCCCAGTGTATAATGGATAGAGCACACAGTGTAGCCACTAGACTCGCTGATTTTTAGGGCTGGACTGGGCCTTAGAATCCGTGTGGAGTGACATGATCACATAAGCTTTTCTTTGTGAATGAAAGCTGCTAGTGTAAAAGTTATAGGCAAAGCTTTAAAAATAAGTTTACTACCAACCTATAATTCTTTAAGTAAAACAAACTTTGACTTCTGTTTTCTCTTTCAGTAGAGAGTGAGAACACAATGCATATACATATTTCACTCATTTCCCCCTCCTCTCCATGTTTTGTTTTTGGGAATCATGAAATAGATTCTATTTTAAGCCAATTACCCTGAAACTTTTGCTTCTGCAAATTTTACTTTCCTATTCTAGCTTGACATCAGAAGATAACCAAGTATATAGAAAAAAACATACCCAATTAAATTGTTATATTGGTATGCAATTAACACTTAAAAGGATATTTAAGGGAACCAGCAAATGATCATAGGTAGAAACTAAAATTGCCTCAGCAATCAATATTTAATTAAATTGTTTATTTCCTTTTTTATTTTGCTCAGTCTGAAAAGTTTCAAATTTTCCCAAGGGAAGCCTGATTGAAAATGGAAAAAGGAAAGTGTTTACCCTTTGGTTAACATATATATGTGGAGGTTGGTAGAGTGTCTGTCTTAAAGACATGCATTACTTCACAGTTTGACACATCAAAAATAGAAAATGAGCAGAGTACATCATGA
This sequence comes from Neotragus moschatus, assembly GCA_006410615.1. Taxonomy (NCBI): domain Eukaryota; kingdom Metazoa; phylum Chordata; class Mammalia; order Artiodactyla; family Bovidae; genus Neotragus; species Neotragus moschatus. The sequence goes on from SJYA01002827.1 coordinate 153,970, forward strand.
GGAATGCTGGACTGGAAGAAACACAAGCTGGAATCAAGATTGCTGGGAGAAATATCAATAACCTCAGATATGCAGATGACACCACCCTTATGGCAGAAAGTGAAGAGGAACTAAAAAGCCTCTTGATGAAAGTAACAGAGGAGAGTGAGAAAGNAGGCCTGGCGTGCTGCGATTCATGGGGTCGCAAAGAGTCGGACACGACTGAGCGACTGAACTGAACATTTCCATTTCTCAGGTAAATATGTAGAAACGAAAGTGACTAGGTTGTATGGCAGGTATATGTTTCATTATGAAACTTCCAAAGTGTTTCTTAAAATAGCTGTACTGTTTTACACTCCCATTAGGAGTGTGAGAGTTCTAGATTCTCCACATCTTCATCAAGTTTAAGGTTCACGTTTCATTACACTTTGGTGTTTGAAAAATATGTTGTCTTTCTCAATGAAGTATTGGATTGACCACAAAATTTGTCTGGCTTTTGCAATAAGATCTTATGGAAAAACCCAAATGAACTTTTCTGGCCAGCCCCATATACACTTAGGTTCTCATTCCTGAGAACTGTACTTGCCCCATATGCTTTTCCACCAACAGCTTTCAAGGTTTAGTCTCTTGTCTCTTTGTTCACTTCTGACACTGTATTTGAAAAACAAAACTAACTGCTATCAAGTCCTGGACTTGAAGTTGAAATAAACACTGGACTTGGAGTCCAAAGACATAGGTCCAAATCTGGCTATTCTACAAGTGCATACCCTTTAAGCCTTAACTCAGAGCCTCACTTTCCTCATCTGTAAAGTGGGGACTGTTGTTGTTTAGTTGCTAAGTCATGTTTGACTCTTTTTCAACCCCATGAACTGTACTATGCCAGTCTCCTCTGTCCATGGGATTTCTTAGGCAAGAATACTAGAGTGAGTTGCCACTTCCTTCTCCAGGGGATCTTCCTGACGTAGGGATAGAATCCACGTCTCCTGCCTTGGCAGGCAAATTCTTTGCCAGTGAGCCATCAAAGTGGAGATGGTGTTCATTAAATGGAAAAAATGCTTGAAATAAAAAGCAGTAGTACCTGGTACATAGAGACAACAAATGAACAATGAACAAATGAATAATGTGAGTCAGGTCAAAAGAAAAAGAAAATCTTTTTGGCCAATCTCTGGTTTGGAACAGAGGAACACAAATCACTTTCCAACTGAATTCCTTGAATATTTCTGAGCTTTGGATAAATTCAGATTTCCGTGATTCCAAATTTGCAACCTTCTTTATGTATTGCACAGGGACATTATTTGTATTTCTTAAAGTTATGGATCCAATTTTTCAATTTAGCAAGCAAGCTGCTCCTAGGGAGATGACATTATAAGTTGAACTTATTGATTAATTAAATTTCTTGAGAGAAATAGATGGGATTCCAATTATTCTCTATACATTTGATCTGCAAACCCTCTGACTCTAGTCCTTGGGGATATCCAGGTACAGGATACAAAGAGAGCCATGATGATGAGAGCTGGCCCATTGTCCTGGCTCTTGTGTGTGCCCAGGTAACCATAAGGAGTGGGCTACTGAGCCATTCTGATCCAGATCCTGGCTATGGATCACAGGAAGCAGGCATTGGAGAAGAGGAATATGGACTCTGAACTTGAGCATAGGAAGGAGATGGCTGCAAGGCAAGAAAGGGAAATGGCAGCTGGTGGAGGGATAGTTTACATACCTAGTCTCCTGGGGAGACTCTGTCAGGGCAGAAGAAGGCTCTAGGATTCCCAGAAGTGGAAGAACACAGATGTATGCAAGTGACCAACAGACCAAAGGGAGGCTCTTCAGGCAATTGAGCCTTTGCTTGTCCAGCCTATCTTTTCTCTTCCAAACCCATTTCCTCTAGGGTTCCCTTCTCTAGTGAGTGGCACTAATTCTTGCCGCTGTGAGAACCTGCCTTTCATCCCTGGGTCCCATATCGTACATGCTCTCAGCGACCAAGTCCTATGAATCTGTGTCATCAATGTCACTTTAATGCCTCTGTTTTCATGGACCCTTATGCCCATCACGCAACTCCGTCATCCATTCCTGTGACCACTAGCGATCACTAGTTAAGTCAGTTCTTTTGTTTTTCTTCTTTCTCCATCCCAACTCTTGCTATACATTGGAGTCAGAGCGATATTTCTAAACTGCAAATCTGACATGGCACTTGTATGATGCTGGAAGTCCTTTAGTAAACTTCCAATTCATTTGAAATCCAAACTCTTCAACTTGTCTTGAAAAGTTGTTTCTGATCTGGCCTCATTTACTTCTCATCTGTGTTTCATCCACCATAACTCAGTGTCAATACCACTTCCTCAAGGATGTCTTTCTGGCTCCCTGCCTCCAGGTTTTGTACTCACCATACATGCCGCTTTAGAACCCTGTTCTTTCCCATCACAGTATTTAGTGGACTCTGTGTACAGATAAGTTGGTCACCTGTTTCCCTCTCTGCATTGTACCTGCCACAGAAAAAGACTGCTTGTCGTGATAACCGTTCAAATCCCAAGCACTGTCACAGGGCCTCATACATCATAGGAGCTTAATGGATATCTATTGGCTGAGTGAATGACACGGAAATGACAACAGAGAAACAGGCTATGGATGCATTTGATTGCTAAAGATGCGATAGGTGTAATCATGAAATATCAACATGAAGAATCATACAATCATTGGATTGAATCTTAGGTATGCAAGCCTGCTCAGTCGCTTCAGGCATATCCGACTCTTTGTGACTCTATGAACTGTAGCCCACCAGGCTCCTCTGTCCATGGGATTCTTCAGGCAAGAATAGTGGAGTGGGTTGCCATGCCCTCCTCCAGGAGATCTTCCTGACCCAGGGATCACATTTCCTGTGGCTCCTGCATTGCAAGTGAATTCTTTACTGCTGAGCCACTGGGGAAGCCCCAATCTTAGGTATAGCATCAGTCAAATTACTTGACTTCCTTGAATCTTATCTTAGAGAAGTGGGGCTGATAATAGTACTTCCCCTCCTATGAGTACTATGAAGGTAAAATGGGATGATGCCTGAAAACACTTGGAATAGGGAATATAACATAGGAAATAATAGCATCCTACAATTATAGACAAAACATCTAGGAATCATGTGAAAGTTATTAAAAATACATATGTTCAACATGGAAACTCACATTACCATATTTAATACAGTCAGCCAATGGGAATTTGCTGTATGGCTCAGGAAACCCAAACAGGGGCTCCGTATCAGCCTAGAGGGGTGTGATGGGGAGGGATATGGGAGGGAGGTTCAAAAGGGAGGGGATCTATGTATACCTATGGCTGATTCATTTTGAGGTTTGATAGAAAACAACAAAATTCTGTAAAGCAATTATCCTTCAATAAAAAAATGCTTCATATTTGTGTTTTTCACACATTTAAGATCACTAAATAAGGAGGAAAAATAAAATGCTAATTCTGAATATGAGGCTAGTTACATGTGACTGAAAGAAAGCTAGTTTTCATAATTATGTGCCCAGCACTGTGGCAGGTCTTAGGGACTCGATGGCAAGCTATAAAGATGCGGTTCCTGCCTCAGGGGCTAACGGTTTGGTGGGGATACAGACCTGCCTCATGACCGCACAGATAATCAGAAACCATGACTTACTGTGACAGACAGGGTGCCAGGCACAAAACCAAATTACTATATGGTCGTGAAGAGGCAACCGGAACAAGATAAGATGGAGAAGCACTATAATGATTCTGGTCTGGATGCTGAGACATGGGTTTTAAACAGCACAGTGACTTGATCAGTAATGCATCTTAAAAATATCATTTCTGACAATGAGGAAAGAAAGGAAAGAAGATGGACAGGCATGCATGCGGGAGTCGCTAGAACCTACTGTGTTATCCAAGTAAGGAACTCTGGCATTTTTGCACAGGGGGTGGCAGTCTCCAGAAAGCCTGTAATCATGCATGTTATATGTACTTATTTTCTAGGAGTGGCAGGGTGGAAAGGATACAGATTTTTGCCATCACGAAGACTGAGATTTTACTCCTGGCTCCACTAACAACTGTAAAACTGTGGGCAAGTTATTTCACTTCAGTATATTTTATTGGGCTTTACATAGGTGGTGCTAGTGGTAAAGAACCCACCTGCCAATGCAGGAGATGCAAGAGATGTGGGTTCGATCCCTGGGTTGGGAAGATCCCCTGGAGGAGGGCATAGCAACTCACTCCAGTCTTCTTGCCTGGAGAATCCCATGGACAGAGGAGACTAGCAGGCTACAGTCCTTAGGGTAGCAAAGAGTCAGACACAACCGAAGCGATTTAGCATGCATGCACACATTTCATTATTCCTTTTTTAGAAATGAGGAAACTAATACCACTCAGAGGGAGTTGTGGTGAGGATAAAAGAGAAAAGGTATACAAAGGGCTGACCACAGGGCTTGGCACATAATAGATACTTAACACATGACAGCTATTAGTGTTAAACAACTTCTGATCTGCAGCTGTAATATCCTATTGTTAATTTAGAAAATTTCCTGTGAATCCAAACCTAAGTTTTAGCCCAGTACTCCAAATTCAGCAAACTAACTAACAGATAATTTTTGGCATACATTATGTGGGTGATGGCTTCCCTAGTGGCTCAGCAGAAAAGAATCTGCCTATGATGCAGGAGACATGGGTTTGATCTCTGGGTCAGAAAGATCCCCTGGAGAAGGAAATGGCAACCCACTCCAGTATTCTTGCCTGGAGAATCCCATGGACAGAGGAAACTAGGGACCTACAGTCCATGAGGTTGCAAGAGTCAGACACGACTTAGCAACTAAACCACCACCACCATGTAGGTGACATAAAGGAAGCACAAACCACACGTCTCAGCCACAAAAGCAGGCAGCTTTTCAGTTTGGCTGTCATATATTCTGAGTTAGTGGAGTTTGAGTTGATTTCACTATAATTAGAGACTTTGTGAAGTCTCTTTCATACATAAAGGCCTTCTTCATACAGGTTTTTGGGAAACTTTATTTTATCGATAACTACTTTAAGAGGTTCGGATCACAGTGCAGAGTGGTACAGGTCCTTGGGCAGTTGGCTGGGTTTCTGTCAGACTTTTATACCGGCTATCTATCATACCTTGAGCAAATCACTTAATGTCCTTAAGCTTCAGTTTCCTCATCTGTAAAGTGTGGGTCATTGTGGGAAACAAATAAGATAACCCGTGTAAAGCAGTTCACATAGCACTTAGTGCATAATAAGCATTCAATATCTGTTAATTATTGTTGAAAAAAGATAAGTATCACAAGCCTTTTGCTTAATTAAATAAGAACATTAAGAAACGAATCACCAGTCCAGGTTTGATGCAGGATACAGGATGCTCGGGGCTGTTGCACTGGGATGACCCAGAGAGAAGGTACGGGGAGGGAAGTGGGAGGGGGTTTCAGGATGGGGAACACGTGTACACCTGTGGTGGATTCATGCTGATGTATGGCAAAACCAATACAATATTGTAAAGTAATTAGCCTCCAACTAAAATAAATAAATTTAAATTAAAAAAGAAAGAGATGTGCTAAGTTGACAGTCATTAGGAAGTTAGTAAGAGGCTCTGTTTCAAAGGTCTTCTTGTGCTCCTGCTCAGTTGCTCAGTCATGTTCGACTCTCTTTGACTTCATGGACTGTAGCCCTCCAGGCTCCTCTGTCCATGGGATTTCCCAGGCAACAATACTGGAGTCGGTTGCCATGCCCTCCTCCAGGGGATCTTCCCGACCCAGGGATCAAACCTGTGTCTCCAGCGCCTCCTGAGTTGGCAGGCAGATTCTTTACCACTGAGCCACCTGGGAAGCCCCTTTAAATGTCTGCAGTTGTATAAATATGCTACTTACCGTTGAGCTATCAAATTATTTTAGAAAATGAGGTATTTATTTAAGTCATGCAGTGAGGACTTTACGACACTAGATGGCACTGTGCACACTTTATTAAATACCCATCAAGCTTCAACTGTCCACAAAGCACCTGCTATTACACAAGTGATTAGAAGTGGGGTTTCCTCATCTATATAACTGCATACAGTTTATGCTAACATACTAGATAAGGCATCAGTTTGCAAAGTGAAATTATTTAACATTAACTATGTCAAGAATAAACAAAATGTATTCTTAAAAGTAGTATTTAGTACTTCACAGAATCTTAAAAATAATATGTTAATTTCATACATTTATATTAAGTCCTCACAGTTTGTCTTTATAAATAAATGGAACTAGACAAAGTTTCAATTTTGCTGTTTAGTCGCTGAGTTGTGTTCAACTCTTTGTGACCCCATGGACTCCACCAGGCTCCTCTGTTCATGAAATTCTCCAGGCAAGAATACTAGAGTGGGTTGCCATTTCCTTCTCCAGTAAATCTTCTCAACTTAGGGATTGAACCTGGGTCTAGATAGAAATAGCCAGTGTCATAAACTTGATTAACATAAAGAGAATCATATAAATAGGGTAAAATATGAGAGGGTATATCAAGGATAAGAAAATCAAGAGACAGCTCATGAAATAAATCTCAAAATTCCCAAGCCTAGATTCTACCACTTACTGATTCCAAAACTTAGGAGGATGGGAAAAGGTTTTGACAAAGCTCTCCAGGTGATTCTGACGATCACTGACTGATAAACCTTTAGAAGGCTCTCAAAGGCCTTGCAGCAGAGGAGGGTCAATAACCATCATTTCCTAGTGACTTCACCTCGGTTAGTTTGGAGAGTTGCTTCTGACGGGGCCTGCACACTGGACTCACCTACAAATCTGTAAAATAGCTCCCGAGCGATGCAGACCCAGGAGCTGCAAGACACCAGGCTTGTTAGAAATGCAGACCCTCAGGTCCCCACCTCAGGACTAGAGAATCAGAATCTGCATTGTAACAACTTCCCCAAGCAGTGTGTATTCATGTTAAAGAAGAAGAAGTTGGCTCTCAGTCTCTACTTCTCAGTCTTTTGGCATCAAGAGAGCCTCCTAAGTTCTAATAGGTGTGAGGTACGTTACAAGAAGCTGGAAACTATCAATTAGTTCATGCAGTTTAAGAATGATTTCTATAATTATGTCTGTGAACAAAAACAGAACAAAGAACGTCTGCTACTCATCATCCGGTTTTACGAGGATTAAGTCGCAACCCATTGGAATCGGCCACTGACAATACGCCTTGCAGCATCAAATACAAGATGAGGCATTCTGTGTTTTGGATAAGTGGGCACCTAGATAGATAAGATGCATATCTCTAAGAATGTCAATGACCCAAGATTCTTGCACCTTCACATCCACAGAAACACACTAAAATCATAAACTTGAGCTATCTGTTTTATGTGACTAACAGTAATCTTTTACCCAGGTGTATGCTTGACATCATGTATTTTACAGCAAAAAAGTCACATATATATGAATAATACATAATACACAATATATGAATTAATATATATTCATATAGGTTTCCCCAGTGGCTCAGCAGTAAAGAATTCACCTGCAATCCAAGAGACTCAGAGACCAGGTGATCCCTGGATGGGGAAGAACTCCTGGAGGAGGAACTGGCAAACCACTCCAGTAGTCTTGCCCAGAAAATCCCACGGACAGAGGAGCCTAGTGGGCTATAGGAGTCACAAAAGAGTCAGACACAACTGAGTGACTAAATAACAACAATATATTTAATATATAGATATGTGGATATATAATACATATCCATACTACATCTTTGGAGCAATTCCTCAGACCTGTGTCCTGGACTATAGTCCTCAGTTAAGACTCTGAATAAAATTTACACTCACAACTTTTATATTGTGTGTTTTCCTTTAAGTTCATGCACTGTTGTAGAAAGGTTAGAGATTTATATCTATAAGAAGGTCACTCATTGCATTATACTGTGGTTTCTTAATTAGAAGAAAAGGAAATTGCAGGCTGGGAATTGAATGTAATCTATCGATATGCCATTGGGAGTATATATATATCCTCTAGTGTATAGACAGGGTGTGTGTATATGTGTACACACCAATACACATGCTCCCTCAACCCCCAAGCACCCTTGCCACCGATACTTAAAGTGATGGTGACTGTTATCCGAGGCTTTGTTATGACTTGTTTTTCCACCTTTGAGACATGCAGGTGAAAACAGGGAGAATTCCGCTGTTAATTTACTCATACAATTCCACTGCAAAAGAAATTGGTTGTTTCTGCTGACAATTCATCCAAGTCTCCCCTCCCTGGACCTAAATTTCCTGACCTTCAGGAAAATTCCCAGCATGAATTTCCCCTTGTAATCACTCTCCCAATTATGAGCACCAAGTTCAGGTGGTATTTCTGCCTAGTTTATATTGTGGGTTTGGAGTGCCAAATTGTGTTCATTCATACAGAAGATCCTGAGAATATGCTTGTAGAAAAGCTAATTATCCAGACTCATTCTTTTAGTTGTCCAATAAATTCTGATTCCCTTAGCATGGAAACATGCGCACACATGAGCTTGCATCGTCTTTTTCCTCTCTAGCTCTCAAATGGCATGTTGTATTCAGGGTTTTAAATGCCAAGTAGACTTTAAGTAAAAATGCTTTTAAGGAGTTTCATGTGTGAGTAAGGCTGCCAGAGGGGTGGGGTGTGAGGAGGTGTGGAAAGAAACATATCCCCTTGCAAGTGCCAGGAATGACTTCAGGGTCCTCTTCAAACTCAGGGCCCCAAGCCACTGATGAGCCTTCTTCCTTAGCCTCTGCTCCAGAGGATAAAACTTCATTCATACATTAATTATTTATTCAGCCCTTATTATGTGGCAGCTCTGTTCTGGGTTCTAGAATTAGCGTGAACAAGACAGGCAAGTCCTTGATCATATACAACTTGTAGGTAGTGAAGAATAGAGATATATAACAAACAAGTGCATTAAGTATACAACAACAATCTATTTTTTTCTTATAATGAAAAAAAAATGGACCTAGTAGGTTTGGAAGTCTTTCTTCATTTGTACAATGAGAATAATAATATTCACCTTTCTTACCTTGTAAGTCCTGAGAATAACAAAGATGGAAAACAGTAAAAAATGTAAAGCACTATACATATATATATATATATATATGCCTTACTCTTATTTTTGAGAGTAAATTAAAACTTACAGTCACATTCAGATGGAATTATAAAAATCCTCTCCAAATTCTTTCAATTCTTTGCTCCACTCTGTCAATTCTAAAGTTATTTGTCCCTTAATATAAACACTTTCTCCCTATAATTTCATGTTTGTCTTCCTCTTAACTGATTTGATGTTATAAAAACCCATGGGAGACTGTATCACAGTGATGACTAGTTTAGTTCACTTTCAGATCAAATATTTACGTTGAAATTAAGAGAGCATCAGCTCATGAGAAAAAATTTCAATGTATCTCTATTTACTATACATCTATTGTATGTGCAGGCATTGACATATGGAGAAAGACTGCCATATGCTCATACAAACAGGGCTGGAAAATAAAGCAAGAAATGAGAATCCATAGAGAAGACTCTTAAGAGTTCGTTGGACTGTAAGTCAATCCTAAAGGAAAACAACCCCGAATACTCATTGCAAGGACTGTTGCTGAAGCTGAAACTCCAATACTTTGGCCACCTGATACGAAAGGCCAACTGACTGGAAAAGACCCTGGTGCTGTGAAATACTGAAGGCAAAAAAAGAAGGAGGTGACAGAGGATGAGATGTTTGGATGGCATCACTGACTCAACAGACATGAATTTGAGCAAAGTCCGAGAGACAGTGGAGGACAGAGGAGGTTGGCATGCTACTGTCCACGGAGTCGCAAAGAGTCAGACATGACTTAGTGACTGAAAAACAACAGTATTTTTGAAAGAAGTCAGACCCAAGTGGACATTTTAAAGATTCTACACCACATCACATGTTTACTGTGACTGGTGATTTAACACAATGAGACTCTGGCCATAAAAGAGCTTGTAATTCCCATGGGAGAACACATTCAGAGCTTCAGCCTAACTGAAGCTCTATAAGAGACACTATGTTATCAAAAGTCTATATTCATAGAGCAGATTTAAAAAAAACACTACTAGAACTCAACGTACTGGGATGCTACTGTGGGCTGGAGACTTTGGAAATGTTTTAGAGGGGGAGGAAGCAGGGCTCAAGCTGGTTCCTAAATCACAGCAGTATATGAATACATGGAGATGAGGTTGAGGGAGGGCGCATATCCCAGGAAGAAAACCAGCAAGGGACCAGTGGCAGAGAGCACTGAGTGAACTGGTGTAACTGGATCTTATGTTGACCTGACTGGGTCAGCGGAGTTTGTGCTGGGGTTTACTGGAAAGCAAGGTCTATTCCTTTGTAACCTTTTCTCTTGCCCAGTGTATAAGACTTCTCTAATTTTTAGTTAGTAAACGGAGAGACTGAGAATGTATCCTGCAAAGTTTAATGCTGAGTTTCATTTTCCAATTACCATGTCAGCTAATTCAGATCCCTAGCTATAGCCAACCAGTCCAGCAGCGAAAACCAGAGGTGATCTTGAGACCCAGTGAGTGGGTCTCAAGTGTGTTCTCTGATTCCACAGGCCTGGAGCATGGCCAGGGCACCCATACCCATGTTTAAGCAGCTCCTAAGGTTATTTTGAAAGACAAGGAAGCTTGAGAGCCACTGCCATGGAGCAAGAGTTAAAGGATGGAGTTAGATGAGAGACAGAAAGAAGAAGAAATTGATGCTTATTTGAGTCAGATGAATTCATTTTAAAGTATCATGGGAATCCCAGGAACACTGAGGTAGAGAAAGCCATGTGCAAATTAGCCAGTTAACATTTTTCAAATAAATAATTTATTTGTATGCCTTTATTTAGGTCTTTGATCATGACAGACAGTGTTTAAAAAGTTGTTAGGGAGGAACTCAGCTAAGTGGTATGCTTTGCCAAGGTCAACAAAAGTGTTTTGATGTGATTACATTGAACATATTAGCCATCACTCACATTACTCAAACACTGAGTTCAGAAAGAAAATGTTAGTAAAAGACAATTTTCAGACTTGATCTCCATTAGTGAGCCATGAGCTATATACCTTACTAAAATATGAATCTAAACAATACCTGAGTAGCTCACCAAATACTTTATGCTTCCAAACTCAACCCCTTCCTGGCGCCCAACACATGCTTTTATCACGAAGATGGTTCTCTTTGTTAAGGATCCTTGGAGAGAACCATCATTTCTTACAAACATAACATTTTAGTTTCACTTTAATTTCTTGGTTAAGGTGGATGATATAACAGAGTATCACAGAAAGGCCCACAATATATTTTTGGTATAAAATCAATTGCCTATTAGGAAAAAGTATTCAGTTTTCCTTAAATTGTGTTTGTAGACTTGCAATATTATTCAAAATGAGGTATAATAATCATTGGCCTAATAGATGTCACACTGTAAATTAAATTTAACTAAGTTCAATTGAACAGGCATTTATTAAGCCTATTATTTTTCAAAGTATTGTACCAGGGATTGTAAAAATAATGAGGTAAATGAAAAGAAAGGTCTGAACAAGAACTAATTTCTCACTGCAAGCATTAACTTTGTTCAGAATATATTTAATAATCTTAGAAGTGAGAGAACCTCGTATCTTCTCTCCCCTCTGGGTAGTCATTTTAGATTTCACTAGATAACTCTGCATAGGTTTCTTCAATGTGCCCTTACTTTATATCCTACATTCTACTGCTGTATTTTGGGCTTTTATTGCCTTCTACCTAGATTATTACAGCATGCCTTCTCTCTTGTCTCACCCGTCTCTGCCCTTTTCCATCCGTCCTGAGAAATGTCATAAGGCTCAGTTCTGCTCATGCCATCCTCTGTTGTCTAGTGGGGAAACTCAAGCTTCTAAGCGTGAAAAGCAAAGTTCGGACTTGAGTCTTGTCATCTTTATCCTCAGCTCCCACTAGTCTCTAGCTTCCCCCAAGAGTCCTGTGCTTCAGCCATATGGAATGCCCCACAGTTCTGGAATGTGCCCCTGGCTTCCTCGTATAAGCCTTTACTCAGCCCTCTCCCTTCATCTGGCATAGTCTTCAGTCTGCTATCTTTCAAGATGTCATGCGCTTATGTGCCCTGAGGAAACCACTTCTGATACGTTCAGGTGGAATTACTCTCTCCCTTTTTGCTCCCAGACACATTCACAATCTATTAGAACACTTATGACACTCTGCAGTCATTAATGGACAGTTATGCCTGACACTTTTTAGATAAGCCCTTGATTGGACTTTAGGGGAGAGGAGAGATTCGGAAATGATGAAGTAAATTTTATGGTTAGGGTCATGGGAGGAAAGGGTTCTTGGGTTTCACCAGATTCTCCCAAAGACTGTTGTTATCATTTAGTCACTAAGTCATGTCTGACTCTCTTGTGACCCCATGTACTGTAGCCCACCGGACTCTTCTATCCATGGGATTTCCCAGGCAAGAATACTGGAGTGGGTTGCTGTTTCCTTCTCCAGAGGATCTTCCTGACCCAGGGGTTGAACCCATATCTCTTGCTTGGAGGTGGATTCTTTACCACTGAGGCACTTGGGAAGCCCATATTTAATAAGCAGAGATATTACTTTGCTGAGAAAGGTCCGACTAGTCAAAGCTATGGTTTCCAGTAGTTATGTATGGATGTGAGAGATGGACTACAAAGAAAGCTGAGTGCTGAAGAATTGATGCTTTTAAACTTTGGTGTTGGAGAAGACTCTTGAGAGTCCCTTGGACTGCAAGGAGATCAAACCAGTCAATCTATACACAAGGAGAAAAGCTGAAGAATCATAGTACTAAACTATAAGCAACTGGATGACATGGACAACTATTTCTTGGTTATCTTTGTAAGGAGATCAAACCAGTCAATCCTGAAGGAAATTAACTTTGAATATCCACTGGAAGGACTGATGCTGAAGTTAAAGCTCCAATACTTTGGCCACGTGATGCAAAGAGCTGACTCATTAGAAAAGACCCTGATGCTGGGATAGACTGAAGGCAGGAGGCGAAGGGGAAAACAGAGGATGAGATAGTTGGATGGCATCACCAACTCAATGGACATGAATTTGAGCAAGCTTTGGGAGATGGTGAAGGACAGAGAAGACTGGCATGCTGCAGTCCATGAGGTCACAGAGTCAGACACGACTGAGAGACTGAACAACAACAATTTGCATAATATCTTGTTAAAGCCTGGTTGCTGATGCTTGGTGAGTGGAACAGGGTAGAACACCTCCTGTTTGCCAGATGCTACATATAATCCTGAGAAGTTCTCCCTTTATTTCAATACTCCAAGAAAGCTCAATGAGATTCCTTAAGCATGGTTTTCACAGTATCTTTATTACTCCTTATATTCTATGACTTGAGTAGCTGCATTTCCAGAGAAAGAGCATCCATGGGGCTGGCAAGCCTGAGGAACTGTCTTCTACTTTCCCCTGATGGCTGTTGCTCTCAGCGATCCTGCATCACCTGCTTATTCCGCCTAGATGAAGGCTAATAGACAAAGCAGACAGGGATGTGGAGGACTGGGGAAGCAGAAATTAGTTGGGGACCACTGCTTTTTTTTTTTTTTTTCTTTTTTTGCACTCTGTCCTGTATAAATATAATTTGTAGGATGAGAGTCGGTAATGGAGTGGAAGGCAGAAAATGAACTTCATCACCCATTTAGAACTGGAGAAGGAAAAGGCTACCCTCTCCAGTATTCTTGCCTGGAGAATTCCATGGACAGAGGAGACAATCCATGGGATCGTACAGAGTCAAACACAACTGAGTGACACACCCACACCCACACAAACCCATTTAGAAAATAGCTCTAACCCAATGTCCTAGTGCATGACCAGTTATTTGGGTTAGGAGAGCTCCTCACCTAGGGTGAAGAGAGCTCTGGATAGCTCATCAGCAGTACAGATTACTTATAGGTGTCCTGAGTTGGACACCTATAAGTCAAGAAATGAGAAGTTACCTTTTGTTAAAAAAGAAAAATCTTTAAAAATCAATGGAAAATACCGATGAGAAAATCTGTAAAGTAGAGAATCAAGGTACACAGCAGTGATATTTTACGCTACTCTTTTGTGTCTTTTCAATATATTGGCTCCATTTCTTTTTCTCCAGCCCCTGCGGGAGTGACCATCACAACATAGACTTTAATCATCTTGGTGCAGCTGCAACCAGACAGCACTTTGCCTTAGGCTCCGAAGTTCCCAGAGAAGGCAATGGCACCCCACTCCAGTACTCTTGCCTGGAAAATCCCATGGATGGAGGAGCCTGATAGGCTACAGTCCATGGGGTCTCGAAGAGTCAGACACGACTGAACGATTTCCCATTCACTTTTCACTTTCCTGCACTGGAGAAGGAAAGGACAACCCACTCCAGTGTTCTTGCCTGGAGAATCCCAGGGACGGCGGAGCCTGGTGGGCTGCCGTCTATGGGGTCGCACAGAGTCAGACACGACTGAAGAAACTTAGCAGCAGCAGCTGAAGTTCCAGCACAAATAGCAGACCCTGCCTGACATGCACACAGTGCAACCTCGACGCTCGGGGGCATTAACTCCACCCGGTGGGCCACCCTTGGCCAATATAGTACAGAGCAGCTGGATTGGTACCTCCTCCTTTTCACCCCGGGTGGACATTTCACAACGTTCCTCAGCAGTGCCTGCACTGTCTATCCTCTCTCCTTCCTCCTTCTTCTTTGGGTTCACTTTCCAAACCAACTGCTTCCACAAGAGTCTTATTGTGGAGTCTGCTTCCTGGGGAAATATACGCTAAAGCAAGTCTAGTCAAGTCCCTACCCATCACTGATCAGACCCTCCCGGAATAATAAATGAGAACAAAATGATGATTATGACCACTTTCCAAGTAGATTCTGTTTCGTCATGCAAAGTTTCCTCAAGGTAATCTTCTCCACGATATAACATCACTATCTTATTCATCAGTGTTGAATTTGAAATGAATTGTATTTAACCTTACACTGAAGTTCATTATTTTTCTGAGAAACTAAGCTATTGAAGGCATGCTAAGTCCCTTCAGTCATTTTTGACTCTTTGTGACCCCGTGGACTGTAGCCTGCCAGGCTCCTCTGTCATGGGATTCTTCAGGCAATACTGAAGTGGGTCGCCATGCCTTCCTCCAGGGGATCTTCCCAATCAAGAGATTGAACCCATGTCTCTTATATTTCCTGCATTAGCAGGCAGGTTCTTCACCACTATCACCACCTGGGAAGCCAAAAATTGAGGGCTGCTGTCACTGTTCTCAGCTTTGCAGCAGGCCTGGGGTCCTCATCATTGCATCTTGATGACGAGTCTTGACAGATATTATGGGACAGTGACTTGCTTATCAGGGCACTTGGCTAATATCTGGGCTCTTTTGGTGGCTCAGACAGTAAAGAATCTGCCTGCATGCAGGAGATGTAGGTTTGATCCCTGGGTTGGGAAGATCCTCTGGAGAAGGGAATGGCAAGCCACTCCAATATTCTTGCCTGGGAAATCCAATTGACAGAGGAGTTTGCTAGGCTACAGTCCAAGGGATTGCAAAGAGTGGAATAGGACTGAGTGACTTTCAATTTCTGCTAGTATTTGGAAGTTAGAAATTGAATTCTCACTAATATGATTTTATTTGGTATTTTCCCAAAAGAAGCCACCCAGCNGCCACTCCAATATTCTTGCCTGGGAAATCCAATTGACAGAGGAGTTTGCTAGGCTACAGTCCAAGGGATTGCAAAGAGTGGAATAGGACTGAGTGACTTTCAATTTCTGCTAGTATTTGGAAGTTAGAAATTGAATTCTCACTAATATGATTTTATTTGGTATTTTCCCAAAAGAAGCCACCCAGCAGCTCTTGTATTATGTACTCCTCACCCGGATCAAACAGAACTTTACAATTCCTGATGGAAAAGGAGGTAAAACAGAAGTCTTAGTCCAACACCATGAAAGAATAAAAATAGCTACAGACTTAATCCACTTCAGTAGCTATAGATATACTTGGTTTCTTTTAATCACCAAATTTATAAGTTATATATATATATTTTTTTTTTTTCTTCAGAAAACAGCAATTTGCTCAGGAGACCAATAGGCTAGATATAGGTTTATTATATTAGGTTGGTGCAAATGTAATTGCAATTTCAGATTGTGAATTTTAAATTATTATAACTACGCTCAAATGCATCTTTATTAATCAAAATAGGAACCATTACAACAAACACATTTCTGCCAATGAGAAATAAGTTGGTTTATTCCTGTAGTTAGTTTATTCCAGGATTCAGTGAAATCTTGGAAAGCATTTTCTGTTTCCTGCTGGTTGTGGAAGCATTTTCCCTGTAAAAAGTTGTTGAGATGCTTGAAGAAGTGATGGTTGGCGAGAGGTCAGGTAAATATGGTGGATGAGGCAAAACCTCATTGCTCAAGTAGTTCAACTTTTGAAGCGTTGATTGTGTGATGCTCAGTTGGGCATTGTCATGGAGAAGAATTGGGCCCATTCTGTTGACCAATCCTAGCTGCAAGTATTGGCAGTTTTCAGTGCATCTCATTGATTTGCTGAGCATACTTCTCAGATATAATGGTTTCACTGGGATTCAGAAAGCTGTAGTGAATCAGATGGGTAGCAGACCACCAAAGAGTGCCCATGAACTTTTTTGGAGTGGAAATTTATATTTTGGCTTTGGAAAGTGCTTTGGAGCTTCTTCTTGGTGCAGCTGCTGAACTGGTCATTGCTGGCTATAGTATAAAATCCACTTTTCATCACATATCACAAACTGATTGAGAAATGGTTTGTTGGTTTTGCATAGAATAAGAGAAGACAGCACTTCAAAAAGATGATTTAAAAAAAAAATTCAGTTGGGTCATGAAGCACCCACTTATCAAGCTTTTTCACATTTCCAATTGCTTCAAGTGACCATAGAATGGTTGACATTGAGTTCTTGGTCAACTTCTCATGTAGTTATCAGAGAATCAGCTTTGATGATGGCTCTCAGTTGGTCATTGTCAACTTTCTTTTTTTTTTAATTTTTATTTTTACTATATTTTACATTACTGTATTGATTTTGCCATACATTGACATGAATCCATCTCAGATGTACATGAGTTCCCAATCTTGAACCACCCCCCCCCCCCACCTCCCACCCCATATCAACTCTCTGGATCATCCCTGTGCACCAGTCCCAAGCATCCTGTATCCTGTATCGAACATAGACTAGCGATTCGTTTCTTACATGATAGTATACATGTTTCAGTGCCATTCNCTGTCTTTGGTTCTGGTAGAGCTGAGTTCCACTTCTCTCCCCTCTGGCAAGAGTCTTAAAAAAGTCTTCCCTGCCTTCTTTAATTCCTTTTTTTTACATTTGTGACATTTGTAGTTTCCAAAACCAAGAGTCTCTTGGGCACTTTCCTTCCATGTTTAAAAAATAACTACTTCTAAGTCATACTTAGCTAACCAGATTTCACAAATTCCTCCAATTTTTTAAGCTCTTTGTCTAGACATCACAGATTCTGGAAGAAGTTACTTTCCAAGCTTCAATGTCAACCTTCTCTGATAATAGTTTCCTTGTCTTCCTTTGGTGTCCCGCTGATAGAGTTGGGGTAACCCATACAGTTTTCAAATATTTAACACATTCTCAATGAGGTTACCTTTTTCTTTTGTCTGACAATCTATCAAAATCAATGTCTCAAAAAAAAAAAAAAAAAGAAATCAATGTCTCTCTTGGAAATCAGTCAATTGTTTTATCTGGCAGAATCCCACTTACTGTAGGTGTGTCCTATTTAGTGTTAACCTGAAAATGATGTTCACTAATGGATTGTTCAAGTCAGATGCGTTTACCTGCTTTTGAAGAGAGGAAGAAAGGAAGAAAGATACATATCTGTGTGGCTTGCTTAACTATTTTGATCACTAATCAGGAGAACTCAAAATGATTTTATACACTGCATGACCTTCTGACAAGTTTCTAAGAAAGGTTAAGTTACAATTTGGGAAATGAACGTGCAATTTTCCTAAGTCTCTTTTGCTTGAAAAATTTAGAGCTTTTCTGTTCGTATGGATATAAAACTTATGTCAGTCTTTCTTTGAGTTGGACAACTTTAATTCAAAAGAAATCTATGATATATGTNATACACTGCATGACCTTCTGACAAGTTTCTAAGAAAGGTTAAGTTACAATTTGGGAAATGAACGTGCAATTTTCCTAAGTCTCTTTTGCTTGAAAAATTTAGAGCTTTTCTGTTCGTATGGATATAAAACTTATGTCAGTCTTTCTTTGAGTTGGACAACTTTAATTCAAAAGAAATCTATGATATATGTGTCTGTCTGTGCCAGGCACCAGACCAGGTACAGAAGGAGCTGGCATAATGTACCGAAATTCAGATAAATGTTTTCAAAATCATGACATAAGAACACTTTCATAATTCTTACAGTCTGTTGGCTGATACAGTCTTTAATATAACAATGATAGATTTAAAGATTTTTCCTAAAACTTTATTGCTTTTCTTTGTTAAATATTAATATTTTTTCTTTTTCTGATAAAACACTGGCCCATGATCTACATAGAGCTTCCCTAGTGGCTCAGACAGTAAAGAATCTGTCTGCACTGCAGGAGAGCCGGGTTTGATCCCTACGTTGGGAAGATCCCCTGGAGAAGGGAATGGCAACCCACTTCAGTATTCTCACTAGAAGGATTCCATGGACAGAAGGAGCCTAGCAAGCTACAGCCCACGGGGTTGCAAAGAGTCAGACATGACTGAGCAACTAACACTACTATTGCTATGATCTACATGTGTCTTGAACCTTCAGTCTAAGACACCTGTACTGGTCTGGATTTTGCTTAGATGGGCAGGTAGCAACTAGGTTCCTTCCTCTGTTAGATTCATATCAACAGAGGTCACAGTTCCAGGTGACTGGTCAGGCCAGAAGTGAAGCTACACAGCCCAGGAAATTGGAAAGTCACAAATGAAACTGTCACAGGCACTTTAGACATGTTTCTAAAAGTGGAAACAGCAAGGAGAGCGACTGAGATTCCCTGCATCAATTTTAATTTTCTTTCTTCTCTGTTAGTTCGTACGCTGTCTTGGTGGCTCCAGATTATTGGGAAATGATAAAGCAAAATGTGAATCTTATTATCTGGGGCTTTCCTTTATCTGTCCCGACCCTCATTCTTGCCAATCAGTTCCAGTCTCCAGGAGAAACCTAATTTTGTCTCTTGCCTTCTTGGAGTAGAAGGCTTACGACTCCGTTCTGCTCTTCCTCATTCCTTATGCAGAGAATGAGAGATAAAAAGGCAATAAGAGAACTATACTTTTTTCTTTATAACATTTACTTTGAGATGTGTGTTCTTCCCTCCTTATGTCAAGTTCTCCTTCCTTATGAATAAGAAAAATGGTCTAGAAGGAGATACCACCACCTAATTACTTATGCAGCACCCTTGTATTTACATAAACTGACAACCTTTAGTGAGTTCTCCACTGGAGTCAGTGGTTTGGTTTTCCTTGTATAGCAGGTCACCTCCAAACTCTTTTAAACTTTTATTTTCCTTTTCACTTTTTAGAAACTCATTTGTAGGACAGCTTCTCCCCTGGCATGAAGTTCAAATGATAGCTTTAGCTTTGTCTGGTAATCAATTATGCCTGACTGCTTTTTCCCATATGAGCATATGATATCATTTTTCAAGTAAGTCACTCACTGATTCATTTCAACAATTTTATCTAGTGCCTGTAATGTGCCAGCCCCTGTGATAGTGTGGGGAAATGAACACAGACTTTGAAGTGTAGTTGACTGTATTAATGCCAACACTAAATAGTGTTTATTAAGCATCTGTATGTATATATATATTTAGGTTCACAAATCTTTTTTTTTCATATAAGATATACAGTCCTAATAACAAATTATGATGATTCATTGCCTAATTTAATTCTTACCTAAAAGGAGGCAAAAAATACCCAAACATACATTTTCTGTTAAGAATTTAGGATTTTAAGGAAAAGAACAAATGCTGTAAGGATTAAGTTTTATTTCCAGGTCTTTCCATGAGTATTCAATAGACATTGTAGGGTGTTCTTTCAAAGTTTCATACTTACTCATCTCTGCAAAGAGCTGTCTTCTTTCTGCCATGGTATTTCCTCTTTTCCCACTATCTTCAATCATTCTATGAGACAAAATAATTACAATGTATATTAGCCTCATGCTAATGAGGCCAGCAGCCATTTCTATATAAACACACATGCTGCAGTCAAGCTACAGACATAGACACAAACTATTGAAAACCGTGTATTTACAAAGAATAGCTTTCCTTTGACTTACTTAAATGGTTGTACATATTGTCCATATACAATGTTACAGTTGTTGGAGGAAGTAGAAAATTTTCATTTTTTAACACACAAATAACTACAATAGAGGATCACCTTGCACTATAACTGAATATAACCCTCTGCCATCATTCTGTTAGATGATTCATTTCACATACAGTTTCTCTATCAACTTTCAGAATGCCTGCAAAGAATCTTACAGCAGCTGTTACAGATCCCATTCAAGAAAAGATGACAGCGAGACTCTCATAGACTTAGTAAAGTAAATGGCACAGACATTTATGACTCCAAGACCAGTCTACTTTCCACTGCATTCTGTTGCAACTTGACCCAGCTGTACCCAAACCTCAATTTAGAAGCAGGTCTTTTTCCAAGAGTTCATTTCTAATGGAAGTGTTTGGAACCTGCAACAGTTTTTCAGTACACAATAATTTCATTGTGTACTGGTTAGGTTCACCTCTCTCTACTTAACTATACCATAATCTGTAATGGAATTATTTTAAAAATACTATAAAAACACCAACATCTAAAAGGAAGAATTAAAAGGATTAAAAAATTAAAATTTGACTGAGGAAAAAGAAAATCATAGGAAAGTTAATGGAAATGATGTTTAGGCCCACAGACAGTTTTGGGCTAAATAGTAAGCATTTTATAGGTTGATGGAGTTGATTTTTTGCTATAGCTAATTAAGCTTTTAAAAACTAAAGTTTCCTCTCTCATACACACAAATATACATACACTGATATATGCATATATGTTTGCATGCAGGCATGGTAAAAGAAAGCACAGTTGATCTTTTTGCATGTCTTTCAATGGACCTTGTTCGTTCTCAAATGTGAATTTTTCTCAAGCTATCAGCATTATTTCTGTCTGGACTTCCCTCACTCTATACATAGATAAGTTTCAGTCACCCTACAGGTCTCAGTTTAGGTGTATTTTCCTCTGAAATTCTCCCAAACTCTCTATGATGGGCTGGGTTTAGGACTTTTCCTCTGAGCCCCCATAGTCAGCTATGCCTCCCTCTCAACTCTGGGTATACAACAGTGATGAAGTCACAGCTCCTGCCCTCAAGGGGCTTACACTCCAGGAGGGAGACACAGAAGCATAAAAGCAATAAAAGCACAGTGAAGTAATCATAGCCATGGGACTGGAAAAAAAAAAAAAACAACAACAGTGAATGCAAGAGAGGCTGACTACCTGGGGCTTAAATTTAAGGAACTACAATCCTCCCTTGGTAGCCAAGGGGGACTGGTTCCAGTCCCTCCCCTCCTTCCCCTATAACAAAATCCTTGAATGAGCAAATCCCTCATAAAATAGTGTTGCACTTTTGGCCCTCTGGATCTGCCTTTGATGGGAGTTGGTTAAATCCTCAGTGTGGACCCCACAGATATGGAGGGTCCACTGTGAATGCGCAGACAGCTCAAAAGACGAGGGCTGTTTATGAAGCGACTCACTGGAGAGTAAATGAAGAACACTGGTGGTGAAACAAAATGGAATGTCAGACAAAGGGGTCAAACAGCCTCTCCAGTTGCGTCTGTGAATTAAGGATTATCTGTCTATTGCCAGGAAGGAAAAGGAGTGCTTGGAATAGCCTTGGTTTACAGAGTTAAGGGAACTTTCCTGGTGGCTCAGATGGTAAGGAATCTTCCTGCAATGGAGGAGACTCTGGGTCAGGAAGATACCTTGGAGAGGGGAATGACACCCCATATCCAGTATTCTTGCCTGGAGAATCCTATGGATAGAGGAGCCTGGTGGGCTACAGTCCGTGCGGTCACAAAGAGTCAGACACAACTAAGCAACTAACACTTTCACTTTACAGAGTTATGAGTGCATACCCATTCACAATGGGTGATAATATAACCAAGGTCAGAAATAATAATTGGAAAGGTCATGCCACATTGCCACCCCAAACCAGAGGAGACACATCGACATGGGTAATGATGACCAGCTTCCTGTTTTCCACACTGATACAGGTATGGCATATTAACCAGGTTAGATTTTAATCCATCTGAGAGTCAAGATTTGTAATAAATTTGTAATTTTCAGAATTGTTAATGAAGTTTCTTCAACTTGGTAATGGTGCAGTGGTGGTGTTGTTTAGTTGCTAAGTTGTGTTCAGCTGTTTTGCAACGCCATGGACTGTAGCCCACCAAGCTACTCTGTCTGTGGGATTTCCCAGGTAAGAACTGGAGCGGGTTGCCATTGCCTTCTCTAAGGTATCTTCCTGGCCCAGGGATCAAACCCATGTCTCCTGCATTGGCAGGTGGATTCTTTACCACTGAGCCACCTGGGAAGTCCAACGATGCAGTGCTGAACACAGTCAAATATTTTCTTTTTATGAGATTTTTGAATGTGCAGGTATGGTTGAAATACAAAGGCCTGGAGAAAAACATGCCCTTCCTGCTTCATATAACCCATCTCCTTTTCTCCAGACGAGGCAGGTAGATAATAATCTGACATTCACCAAATAGTCTGGGGATAGCTTTCATTTTTTATTTCAAGAGCTCAGAAATAGAGTTGAAGTATTAGATAGGGGATAAAACAGGATATGCTCCTGTATCTGTCTATGTGTTGGATTGAGATGAAAAGAATCATTAAAAATAAATCACAAAGGATGGCAGGCTAGCAAACTCTGATTGAAAATGTCAGGGAAGTAAAGACTGGCCTGTGAACTTGCAGCAATACTGCCTGTATTACACTTGGTATTGTCTGTGACATCTCTTTTTCTAGTTAACTTTGTGTGTGTCTCTGTAAGGTTTCTAGGGGTAGTGGCTGAAAATTTAAATTAGTCACAGTGTCTAGCCAAATCCAGTCAATAAACCTATGTTCAGTTGGTATTTATTGAACACATGAATAAAATATATAAAAAAAAAGAGGGAAGAGAGAGAAAAGAAGAAGAAGTTTTCTTTCTTCAAAGTGGACTTTTAATTATATTTTCAAAGACTGACTTGTAGAAGAGTGAAATTCCAATTGTATTAGTTTCAGAGATTATTTGAAATGAGTGAATCCACTTTATATTGGAAAAATAATCTCAGACCAGGCATTAAAAAAAATTATACTTATGTATTTATTCCAGTGGGATGAAACTCCTAGATCTAGAATTACTGTTTCAAAAGGAACACACATTTATGAAGTGGACAGGTCATGCCACATTGCCACCCCAAACCAGAGGAGACACATCGACATGTTTTCCACCATGATACAGGTATGGCATATTAACCAGGTTAGATTTTAATCCATCTGAGAGTCAAGATTTGTAATGACTTTGTAATTTTGTGATCAGTGGGGTTAAGAACCCAACATGCTTTCTTTATTCGAGTTCTTCGAACACGACACGTTTGTTGGTATGCACCACCTATTTCCCCGACTGCCTGGTGTCATAGCACTGTTCTTAAATGACGTTTTTTATATTTTATATAATGCATTTATTCATATGCATTGTTATTTTCTGCCAGTTGTCTATTACATGCTTTTGGCACCTTCTGCCACGCCAAAGTTGATTAAAATCTATGTATGGGCTGGCTTACTGTCTTCTTGTCTTCCAGGGCTCCATGTCCTACTCAGTAAAGTCTTTCTCCTTTCTGTGTTTACGTCTACTATATTTCATAATTAGAGCTCCTAAATACAAATGCCTCATATTTCTTTGTAAGGTCCAGTTATGCTTTTTTTTGGACAGTGGATAACCGATTGTTAAAACACTTGCCCAGTGATGAAAAACCTTATTATATGTTGTTGTTTAGTCACTAAGTCGTATCTGACTCTTTGGAACCCCATGGACTATAGCAGCCAGGCTCCTTTGTCTGCAGGATTTTCCAGGCAAGGATACCGGAGTGGGTTGCCATTTCCTTCTCCACAGACCATGCATTTTAAAGCAAAATCTTGTATTATGAAGCAGAAGGTGAAATATACGCAAACTACACCGATATCATCTTTTGGTCTATTCACCCACATTTTGGTTAATTAACTCATAAACACTTGTGGCTGATTCATGTCAATGTATGGCAAAATGAATACAGTATTGTAAAGCAAAACAAACTAAAAAAATAAAAATTTAAACCTAAAAAAAAAAAGAATCATCATTAGTTACACAATAGGTATTAATTCTCACTTCTAAGTAAAAAGTGTACCTTATGAGGAAAAGAAAGAAAAACCCAGCGGTATGAAATAATGAAAAACTTGGAAAATAATTACAAATATAAAAGGAAAAATAGCACACCTCTCATTCTACCCCCAGAGTTTCTTGGGAAGTAGTGTTGCTAGATAAAATGGAGAATATTCATTTATTTCTCATTGATCAGAGTGAAAATAGTAAAAATGGGGGCACGCTAGTTTCCACCTTACACTGATTCCATGGAAGGACTCATGGACAAAGTGAGTTCCTGAATCAGGCTGCTTAGTTTCCAATTTAACTCTGATTAGTGGAACTTGTAATACACAATGCCTGGCTATATTCTCATCAGTTTAGAAAGAAAGAAGAGCAAAACTTTCAGTAGGAAGGAGAAAGCGCTTTACAGAGAACAATTTCACCTAAACTGTCAAGAAGTTTGGCTTTTTGTGAATTTAAGTATAACAACAACTGCCTGAAAGCATATGGAGGAGATGAAGGGGAAAATAACCTGTCTATGATAATACTAATATCACAAGGTGCATGGCTCACCAACAGGCCTGATTTGATCCGTTTCTGTTGCTCATTCACGTAGATAAGATGTTTACCTTGGAATTTATCAGAAGATTGCAGCAATGTCAAAAGCATAAAGAACTAACAATGATAAATAAGGGATAAGCCCCATCAGATGTTTCTTTTACTAGCACTCAGTCCCACAGATTACACAGGCTGTGCATTGTTTTCAGGTTTGAGACTCCATCCACTCATTTATTTAAGCAATATTTGTAATTTAGCTGCAATTGATCAGATGCACTGCTAGCTTCTTGAGATCTGAAGATGAGTAAGACATGATCCTTGCCATTAAGAAGCTCACATTCTAGAAGGGGAAACAAAACCTCTAACAAGTAATTATAAATTGGTGTAATACATACAATAATGAAGTATGTTCTGCTGGATATAGTGGTTTATATCTAGGAAGATTCTAAAGAGTTATCAAAGAAAGGGTGACTCTGGGGCAGAGCGTTAAGAAATAAATAGGAATTTTCCAGATAGAAAAGAGTGAAGGGAGGGCAATTATAGTTAGAAAGAATCACTAAAAAAAGAAGCATGGAGCTTGAAAAATGGTATATGTTGCATTTGGGAACTGGGAATAGTTTAGTATTGCTGAGTGCAAGTGAGAGGCAAGAAGGTTTCTCATCTAGAAAGCCTTATTTGTCAAGTATAGATAGTAAATGGCTTTCTTCCAAAAAGCTGGGTGCCATCCATGGTTTAAGCAGGGAATTGATCTAAACAGATTTTGGCAAGATTGCTCCAGATTGTATGTTGAGTGAGGGAAAGACTGGGGAGCAGGAGGGTAAGAGGTAGAAACCCAAGAGTAAGGGCAGAATGTAGTTAGCTGGCTACTTCTGTGGTTCAGGAGTGAGAATAATATATCTTAGGCTAAAGGAGTGACTTGAGAGATATTTAGGCCACATTTAGTAGGACTTGGTGACTGGCAGGTCACATGGAGAACAGCAGAGGAGAGGACCTCAACTTTCGCTTTCCCAGAGAACTTCACCTATATTAGAAAACACTCTGCTGATCTCCTGGACATGATGGGTTTGTAGGAGGTGAGGTCATCAAGTCACCCTTCTTCCAGCACAGTCATTAAAAAAGGCTGAAAACTGGACAAGAAGGATTCCACCTCTTAGTCCCTATATAGGAGGTGAATGAAATAACAGAGTAGAACAGTGTGGGAACCAGAAAGAAAGAAAGAAAGAATAAATCCAAATGTAAGGCACAGTGTTGGAAGAAAAGTGCATTTCATTTTGGCTTAGTGAGAAGTTCACACTGAAATATCACATCCTTCGTGACAGCTCTTTAATCCAGCATCATCTGTAATAAACAGACATTTCTATTACGGATGATGTATAAGACATTTTAAATGTAGAAGCTTAAACTAATGGTGTCTTCCATTCGTATAACTTTCTGATGATTATAAAATGCTTTCCCCTATAACCTGGTGAGGAAGTTGAAGAGATATTATTAATATTACTCTCAAATTCTAGCTTAAGAATTTGAGACTCAGGCCCTCCCAAATATATTTTCTGACAGAGCAGGATATGGAATCCATTATTTTTTTTGCTTTTAATTTTGAGATTCTTCAGCTAGTATGGATTCTAATAGCCAGCAATCTTATTCCTGCTGCCACTGTTAACACAAATGAAGATTTTCTGAAATTGGTAAACTGAAAAGCAGTTGGTGATCAACAGCCCAAAAGGAGACTAGGGAGAAAGGACTCCTAGAACTCTCAAATGTCATTGAGAAATCCCTTTGGGTGCTACTTCTTACTGGAATCCTCCCCTTTTAAATCACTGTTGTCTTGGAAATGATCATTCAGATGAAAACAGTTCCCAGCGTCCAGATTTATGTAAACCCAGACACATACAAACACAGCAACTCATACCCTGATTCACACTCTCACATTTTAAATTCACCAAAGCTGACAGTGTTTTTAGAAATGTCTGGCTCTGCTTGGCTTCTGCTCCCCTTTAGCAAACACTAGACATGAGGATTTAGCGTTTAGTGTGATAGCCCCTTCCCAGGCTTTACACTTCCCTCCCTTTGCTCCAGGTGGATGACAGGAATGTGCGGGGTCCAGCTGTCACCAACTGTGGTGATGCCCAAAGTTAATACCTGCAGTGCAGGCCCTTCCAAGCTCCTTTCCTCCCTCAACTGATTTCCTGTGTTCCTGTGCACGCTCAGTCACTTTAGCTGTGTCTACCTCTTTGTGACCCCATGGACTGTAGCCTGCCAGGCTCCTCTGTCCATAGAGTTATTCCAGACAAGAACGCTGGAGCCGGCTGCCAGTTCCTCCCCCAGGGGAATCTTCCCAACCCAGGGATCGAACCTGAGGCTTCTGCATTGGCAGGTGGATTCTCTATTGGTGGCATATAAATGCCTGTTTCCATTTCTATTAATGAAAAGGGGCCTCTGAGAGCATTTTCTCAGGTTTACATTCTAGTCCCGATCTCTAGCAATATGATAGAACAGTATTCAGAGCTCTTTCCTGAGGCAAAGTATAATTGCATTTGCTTCTACCTTCTAGTCCTTTATCTAGATGAGCTCCTGAAAGCAGGAAAATGCTGTCACTGAAATAAATGGCTATAATGGGTTTCTGGCTCAGCCTTTTACTTTGAACATCATCTTGGAACTTGAGTTTTGTTTTGGGGAATGAGGGACGTGAGCTTACTATTTTAGGGCTAGGACCCACTGGATTTGTTATCAGGGATTTGGTCTTTCCTCCAAAGTACCCACCATGGTGGTTCTCAGCAGTGGCTGAACATCACCCTGGCCTGGATATTTCATAAAAAAACACAAATACTACCTGGATCTACTGAATCAGGGGTTGAAGTGGAACCCTTGCACTTTAACAGTGCACCATAGGCATCCCTGACACGTGGCCAGATTGGTACTAGAAATACTGTGTTAGTTGAGTTTGATTGTTGAACAATAACAACAGGTTGAAATTCTTTTTTAAAAAATTTGTTTTTGGCTGTGCTGAGTGTTCGATGCTGCACTGAGTGTTTATTGCTGCACGTGATCTTGTCTCTAGTTGCAGCAAATGGGGGCTGCTCTCCAGTTNGTGTGTGCATCCCCTACAAGTGGAGCAGGCAATGGTAAGGAGATTTTCCTTATCGGAGGAGTCGCTGTTGGCTTTTGAGGCACAGGACCTGGACCTAGAACAGTACACGCAGGAGGCAGCCGCCACTCAGAGTGCACTGCTGTGCTACCGTGTTGTCTCTGATGAGAACAAAAGAGCTGTGACCCAGACAGCACTGGGTCATTTTTATCAAGAGGGTTAGATAGAGCCAGAACCTGTGCCGTCAACATCAGGTGTGAGTGAAGCTGCAGCTCGCCCTCCGTCTCCTGTGGCTGACGATCCTTCAGCTCTCCCAGCTCCCACCCCCCCTTCCTCCTCCTCGAGTCAGTAACTCTTTTAGCCTGTTCACTCGATGCCAGCCCCTGTACGCCTGCTGCTGTACTGTACTGTACTACTGCACTTTTCAAGTACTCTACTGTAAGATTAAAGGTGTTTATTTTTTGTGCTTGTTTTTAATGTATTATTTGTGCAAAAAGCATTATAAACCTATTACATTATAGTACTATATAGCCGATTGTAGGCTAACTTTGTTGGATTTATGAACAAATTGAACTTCGGAATGCGCTATCAGAACAGGACTCATTTGTATGTAGGGGACTTACTGGATAGGCCTACTTGGTTATGGTGGATCTATGGCTGACCTGAACACTGGAACCAGAGTCTTTCCTGCCATCCTGCTGGGACTGTGCAGTCCTTAACTTCTGAGGGGCAGGTGTTACGAAATGGTCTGCCTTCAGATTATTTGGAACCGTCTCAATTCAGTGTAAGATGTCCCTGCTCATAAATGTAGGTCTATTTCCTTTGGCAACATATCTATTAAATGAAAACAAATAAATGAAGAATGAAAATTTCCTTCTCCTCATAATTATAAGACAATTTTTCACTAATCTTGCAATAAGACAACTCCAAATTTTTGAGTTTGGCCCCACTTATTTCTGAGCCCCACTTATCTCATTATAGTGGGATTATACTATATATGTATATATGTATAGTATATACATAGTATTATATATATAATAGTATACATATTGTGTGGTGTTGTTTAGTCATTAAGTCGTGTTTGACTCTTTTGCAACCCCATGGACTATAGCCTGGCAGGCTCCTCTGTCCATGGGATTTCCCAGGCAAGAATATTGGAGTGGGGTTGCCATTCCCTTCTCCAGGGGATCTTCCTGACCCAGGGATCAAACCCACGCCTTGTTTGGCAGGCAGATCTTTATCACTGAGTTACCTGGAAAGTTCTGTATATATTGTATATACTGTATATATTATTTTACTTGCATATGTAAAAATGTGTATATGTATACACAATTATACAAGTAAAATAATTTGAAAAAATTTAAAAATGTAATTCAAACTTTTTCGAAGTGATTGCATTCAACTTAGCTTCTTAATTAAGAGGTATTAGCTGCAGTCCATGGGGTTGCTAGGAGTCGGACACAACTGAGCGACTTCACTTTCACTTTTCCCTTTCATGCATTGGAGAAGGAAATGGCAACCCACTCCAGTTCTTGCCTGGAGAATCCCAGGGACGGGAGAGCCTGGTGGGCTGCTGTCTCTGGGGTCGCACAGAGTCTTACACGACTGAAGCAACTTAGCAGCAGCAGCAGCAGCAGCTGATTAAGCGATGAAATACTATCCAGTCTATAATTTCTTTTAAAGTTTATCCCTTTTCAATGATTTGATAAAAAGTATGGATCCTCACCCCACCAAAATGCTTCTGTCTCTGGATACACAAATGAAGGAATTACAGCTCCTTGCATGGGCTGGTTTGGGGGAAGAAAGCCAGGGTTTAGTGAGAATCAAAGGTAGCTTTATTTTTCAGGGAGCACCAGTCATTAGTGAAAGGGATCAGTCAATGGATACATCTGCAGAGCAGCTGCCCAGAGGAGAGAGCAAGAGGCTCCTGGTGGCCTCTGAACACCAGGAAAACAGGAAAGATGGTGAAGTGGAGCTGGCATGATGTGGAGAAGACAGTGATGGGCTCCTCATGTGGTGGAAACCAGGGTGCCCAGATACACAAAGTCAGTATGCGAGTGTCAGGCAGAAACTTGCATCTGGAAAGGCAACGTTCTTTGGGACTTCACTGGCATGACTCCTGGTGCTTGAAAGGATTTTGTTTTGGAAAAGCCTGAAAAGAGTATGAAGGCCTACCCTGCTGGCTCAGTGGTAAAGAATCTGCTTGCCAAGCAGAAGATGCTGGTTCCATCCCTGGGTCGGAAGACCCTCTGGAGAAGGAAATGGCAACCTATGCCAGTAATCTTGCCTGAGAAATCCCGTGGACAGAGGAGCCTGGCAGACTACAGTCCACGGGATCGCGAGTCAGGTGCAACTTAGCAACTAAACAGCAGCAAAAAGAATAGGAGAAAGAAACAGGTCCTCTCTTGTCCATGGCTAATGTGCGGAGAAAGCAAAACAAAACTGAGGCTACTAGTGACCATGGGCTAATTGCTCTCTGGATTTGTAGGGGTTAGATTTCCCTGAGGAGAATCAGGAAATGGAGAATGAGAATAAAAGTGAAGGGCAGAGCACTGAGCATTCAGATATAAAATTTAAAGCGTGCTTTAAATTTTCCATTTCTTATTTTTTAGAGTTGGGGAGTGCTGGGTTTGGAGAGCTGGAAAGGGGAGAGGCAGGGAGTTCATTGTTTTCTGCAAGAGGACAAGAAACTCAGACTTTTTCTGGGAGAAGATATAGTAACAATAATAAAAATCACAATACTATTTAAAACATAACTGTTTTACAAAAAAGTGAACAAGGTACCAAACACTAAGAAGGAATTTTCTCATTATGTTCTTATAAGAACACCATAACAATGGCATATTACTATTTCCATTTCACTTATGTGGAAACTGAGCTTCAGAGAGATTAAGTAATTGCCCAAGTGATCAATTTAGGGCTTAAAACCAGACATGTCTAACTATAGAGTCCACTAGGCTTCTTAAGAAAAGCCAAAACAGAATCGTATGAAATAAGACTCATGGGAATGACTCTTTCCTGCAGGCAGTGGTGCTGGGACGTTGCCCATAGACACACACACTGACATGGACTAAAGCAGAAGTGAAGAAATACATGACTGGATGCCAAGGGGAGCTGGGCAGGATCAAGTTAATGGTCTGTAACAATGCCACAGTTTTGCTGAGAAAAGAGACCTGCACCCCATAAAATGCCTATTTCCTCTTCATCCTTCATCATTTTCTTCCACCTCGCCTCTTTCCATTTGATTCCTTCTTTCTCTGATCCAGAACGCCCTTCTTGCCCTTTCTTTTCCTTTCCTTAAGGCTGCTCCTTTATTCACTTTCTTCATCTCTATGTGCATTAGGGAATATGACTCAAACCAACAAAGCAGACAGTTCTTAGCTCAAGAAACAAAGGCAGGAAGAGCGGGAAAAGAAAAAGTTACACAAAAAGTTCTAAGGATCTCATGTACAGCATGGTGACTGTAGCTAATAATACTGTGTTTTAAACATGACATTTACTAAGAGAGTAGATATTAAGGGCTCTCATCAAAATAAAAAAGGAACTATGTGAAGTGATGGATGTGTTAATTGACTTGATTGTGGGAATCATTTCACAGTGTATATGTCTATTGAATCATCACGTTGTACACTTTACATATAAAATTATAATTTTATTTGTCAAATACATCTCAATAAATTTGGGGAAAAAAGAAAGAAAAGCATTAGTTGTTAGGCCTTAAAAATGCAAATTTCCTTGGAGGATCAGAAAATTCACATTAATGGAATTGATTGAGTGGCTTTCTTCTTAATATCTGGCTGTGTACTAAGATAACAGCAGTGAGGGGATGGCATTTGGGCTGACTGGGGAAAGGAAAGAACCATGGCTTGTGGATGCTTTCTGGAGAGGTCAGGTTTGGATGATACGCCTCAGAGGTCACATGAGAAAACCTCCTTTTGCGATCAGGAAGATGTGAGGGCCTATAGTGGACGAGGGCTAAGAGGTAGGCGGGAGGTTGTCAATCTGACCATCTCTGTATACATATGGATTCAGAACCAATAACAAAACACAAGAACACAGGGTGCCAAGTACGGTCCATGAAGGGTATGCACAGGCCACAGGAAATGTTTACAAACTTTTCAAATTTTTTTGTGGCTGCACTGTTTAGCATGTGAGATCTAAGTTCCTGCCCCTTGCACTGGAGCACAGAGTCCTGACCAGGGAAGCCCCTGTTCACTGCGTTTTCTCAAAAATCCCTGTTCTCCCTACTCATTCTTCTAGATATCTCTGAAAACTTACTTGGACCAGAACAAGTATTTTTTTTTTAAGTTTTTTTTTTTTTTTTTTAAAGTTGTGGTATCTTTCTATTTTTTTTACTTTACAATATTGTATTGGTTTTGCCATACATAAACATGAATCCACCCCAGGTGTACTTGTGCTCCGCATCCTGAACTCCCCTCCAGAACAAGTATTTTTAAAGGGCAAATCTCAAGTATTCTAGATGGTAGGGAGAATTATTTTGTTTTCATTTAAAATAAGAACTTTAAGGGAATCCATATTCAAACAACTTTTCACTCTAGTTTAATGGGTCAGTAAAAAGTGGGGAAGAGGCTAACTCTGGGTTCATCATTAGTCAATTAATTACATTAATATGCTATATTTTCCTTTCCCCACTTAAATTCTCTCAGTGGAGACTATCTCAGGCTGATATAATACAGAACAACTCAGAAGACAGCAATCACATTGTAGGGACTTTGATGATTGTTATTCAATAAAAGCACAGCCAGGTATATGGGGTTAATGAAGGCACAGGCCAGCATTAAATAGGCCACATGGAGAAGAAACAGGCAGAGTGCAGGAGCAGCCAAAAGTTACGGCTGCAAGATCCCCAGGAGCAAACAATGGCATTTTGAATACCAGGGTTCTTTCCCTGGGACGAGACTTGACTGGTACGACAGGATACAGAATGGAAAGAGAAGAAACAGAGGCAGCCCTTATTTTTTGCCTCTGGATCTGTTTCTCTGAATTATAAGGCTCTCTGTTATGTCCCTTCTATTGAAGAGAATTTTGTTTGAAAGTAAGGAATGTCTGGAAGAAATCTCTGTTTCTTGAGAGAGCCATGGCTCTAAGTTGGTGGTAGCCAAGAATCCAAGTGGGGAAGAATAGCCAGCCGATGGAAAGGCGCCTTCTTTTTTTGTCTGGAATCAGGCAGGACCTCTGAATCATCTGGTTGAAGCAAAGGCATGAATGGCTGGGTTATGGAGCAGGGAGGGACTCTGAGATTTATTCATTAATAATAATAACAAAAATAGTCAGCCTTCATTAAGTAGTCACTAAGTGTGGGGAGGCTTTGAACTAAGCATTTTATATGAACTATCTGACTTATTTTTTGTTCCTAACTCTGAGACAGGTCATATTATACTACCCTGTTTTATAGATGGAAAAAGCAAGGTGGATGAGGAACATAGAATAACAGTCCCTCAAGGATCCCCAAGTCCTAATCTCCAGGATTTGTGAATATGTCACTTTACATGTTTTCAAATTGTGGTGTTAGAGAAGACTCTTGATAGTTCCTTGGACAGCAAGGAGATCAAACCATTCCATCCTAAAGGAAATCAGTCCTGAATAGTCATTGGAAGGACTGATGCTAAAGCTGAAGCTCCACTACTTTGGCTACCTTATGCGAAGAGCTAACCCATTGGAAAAGACCCTGCTGCTGGGAAAGGTTGAAGGCAAAAGGAGAAGGGGGTGACAGAGGATAAGATAGTCAGATAGCACCACTGACTCAATGGAAATGAATTTGAGCAAACTCCTGGAGATAGTAAAGGACAGAGGAGACTGGCGTGTTGCAGTCCATGGGACTGCAAAGAGTTGGGCACAACTTGGCGACTGAACACCACCACCACACCTGGCAAAAGGAACTCTGTAGATCTGGTTGAGTTAAGGATTTTGAGATGGGGAACTGATCTTGCATTATCTGGGTGAGGTCAGGATAATCATGAGTCCTTATTATAAAGAAAAGAGAGAACTTTGAAGATGGAGGAAAAGCCCACAGACTGTGGAATGGAGGCAGCCTCTAGAAGGTGGAAAAGGCAAGGAGATGATTTCTCCTTGAACTTCCAGATGGGAAGCAATCAGCTGATATCTTCATTTTAGACAGTCAGCCCCACTTTGGACTCCTGGGCCTCCAGAACTGTAAGGTAGTACATCTGTGTTGCTTTAATTAAGCCACTAAATTTGTGATAATTGATTACAGCAGCTGTAAGGACCTAACACAGTTGAGGAAGAATAACCTTCCTGAAGGTCACACTGCTGGTAGCTGTGGTGTGATCTGGACTGAAGATCTGGACCAGGATCTGCACTGAGGGGTCTCTCTGGAGGCCACACACCTGCCACTGGGCTGTACTCTCCCTGTTCCACCTGACACTCCACTAACTCTGAAATGCCATTAATTCATTTACTGAGACCCATTTGTGTTAATCCCTAATTGCCATAATCTTATTTAATCCTCCATTTTACAGATGAAGAAAGTGAGTCTTACAGATTTTGAAGAGCTGAAATTGAAACCCTGGAGGAGAAAATGGCAACCCACTCCAGTATTCTTGCCTGGAGAATCCAATGGACAGAGAAGCCTGGTGGGCTAGGGTACATAGGGTCGCAAAGAGTCAGACAGGACTGAAATGGCTTAGCATGAAATTTAAACCTAGGTTTATCTGACCGACTCTCATTTCAAGCTTTTAGTCTCTTCATCCTACTGCCACATCTTTTGGACTAACATTTATTGAGCATTTGCTCAATAAATGCCATCATAAAATACAAACTCAAATTTTAGAAATGAGCCCTCGGTAATTCTTGAATGCATCTAGATGGCTTATACAGGAGTCGCTGCATCAGCCTCCATCCAGGAATAGTCCACTCCAGGGGGTTAGTGGTGGAATTCACTGATGCAAACTCTTTGAATCTCTGGGATTTCCTGGTTAGAATTAACCAGGCTACACTCTGATCTCATCTATACTAATCCATCGAATTAGTTCTGAATGCTTAATCAGTATGGTCAAACTTAATAGAGGTAAATATTTTACTAATTAAAGCATATTTTCAATTATTAAAATATAAGATCATACATAAGACTATCACAATAGAGGAATCACTGGTCATTGGAACCCCTTCAATCTATCCCAGTGCACTGCTGGTAAAGAACCCGCCTGCCAATGCAGGAGACATAAGAGATGTGGGTTTGATCCCTGAGTTGGGAAAATCCCCAGGAGGAGGGCATGGCAACCCACTCAAGTATTCTTGTCTGGAGAATCCCATGGACAGAGGAGCCTGACAGGCTACAATCCAGAAGTTTGCATGGCGTCGGACATGACTGAAGTGTCTTAGCATCCACACACACAGTCTATCATATATCAAAACTCATCTGGATGGGAGACTACCCTGCTTATAATAGAATATTCTGAAACATGAAAGTAGCTAGTTAACCAAAGGCTGTGAAAATGAGGTGCCTGCTCCTGGCAACTTTATGATCCCCAAGTCAGTACCACGATGAATTGCCTGAACCCAATTTAAAAGTGCACATCCTTTTATTACAGTATATTATTCTTATGATAATATAAAAGACAAAGTGATATACAATACAATTAAGTGGAAAACAGACCTGTCCAGAGAACCAGAAAACACAGCTAATTTTTGAATCACAATCCCCCAAGTTTAGTACTTGTAAGTGGAACAAGTAAAACACACACACACACACACACACACACACACACACACACACACACACAGTGCTTCTCTGACTCAAGATGCCCATACTCTAAATTATCCCCCACTACACAGACACGGAGGAGGCAATGGCACCCCACTCCGTACTCTTGCCTGGAAAATCCCATGGACAAAGGAGCCTGGAAGGCTGCAGTCCATGGGGTTGTTGAGGGTCGGACACTACTGAGCAACTTCACTTTCACTTTTCACTTTCATGCATTGGAGAAGGAAGTGGCAACCCACTCCAGTGTTCTTGCCTGGAGAATCCCAGGGATGGGGGAGCCTGGTGGGCGGCCATCTACGGGGTTGCACAGAGTCAGATACGACTGAAGCAATTTAGCAGCAGCACACAGACACAGTGCTATAGAGTCAGTGATGCAAAGTAAGAACCAAACAAAGTGTTTTTAGCCTAATAACCTGAACATCATGGTGGCCACACTTTTGAGGATGTAAAAAGCACTCCCGTGTTGCGTCTTTGTGTTCACCCTGTGAATCTGTGAATACTGGGAGCAAGTGTTCCCGATTCATGCTTTGGTGTCTGCACTTAGGGAAACAAGGCTCCCTGACCCTCATGAGAACGCAGCAAAGGGTAATGAACAGCGAGCTCAGTGTCCCGGAAGGAACAAGCAGTTCTTTTTGAACAAAGGCTTTTGCTGAGGAGCACTCAAGCCATTTCCCGATGTTCCAGGGACACAGACCAGCCTTGTCATTTCACTGTCATTCAATGCGCCGGAGCAGTAATACATTTTAAAGCACCTTAGTGACTTCAAAGACTTAATGGGCCAACCTGGAAATGATGAGGCACTGAGAGAAAGAACTACTAAAAAACTGTCCTTTAAAAAAAGCTCCCGAAAGCTTTTGAAAGGGATTCTGGGGCTTAGGAAGTTTACTACATGTGACCAACAGTATCCTTTGACTTCATGGAGCACGGAAATCCATCTCACAGATGCTCCCTTCCAGCTGTGAGCTGTTACATTTATTAGGCTTGAAATGTGCATCAGTTTCATCACTCACACAATAAAGTCAGGCCATTTCAAATAAAAAAGCCAAAACCTGCACCATGTTTCAGGGGCAAACAAAACTGGTGTGCAAATCAAGGATTCAGACCAGGAAGCTCCTCCGCATGACCTTCCCATTTGTGGTATGTGTCTGAACTACTATTTCTCCATGTTGTGGTATCACTTGGTAAGAACAGTGCCAGTTGGAAGTCAAATGATAGTGGTCCAAGGCTACACAGCGAAGTGGCAAAGTCAGAAATGTAAAGTTTCTGGGTCCTGGTTAGAGATGCTTTGTCGTATAGTTGCCTTCACAAGACCATGTGCCACTTTTTCTCTTTTCTGCTTTACAGATCTGTTTCTTTGAGCCAGTCCCTTGAGCATGAAAACTCTCTAGAGAACTACCATCAAGAAATGAATATGGGGTGTTACGGAAGGGAGGGGGAATGAAGGATGAGAACCTCGAAGTTCACAAGTGAGTGTCACCATCACCAGGGGTCCACAGAAGTCCTTTCAAGCCAGCGAGTCATTAACCTGTGACTCCATTTGTCTGAAAATGTTTTAAACTTGAGTTATAGTTCCCCCAGGTCCATTAATAGTCTGCAAAGCAGCCTAGCTAATGAGACCTTGAAATGACAGAGCTTTCTCTAGTTTGATGTGCCTTTATTCATCCAAACTTTAGGATTATGCCAGTATTTTATGGAGGCAAGACTCTTTGTGATGGTGGTCAATAAAAAGAGAACTGCATTTCTCATCTCCAAACAAAAAGGAAGAAAATAATGGTCATTTTTAGTTTTTAAATATGTCACTCAGAGTGTGACAAGTGTGTTTATTTTTAATACAGAGTGAGATATATCTTAATTCCACAGAATCAGAGGCGGGCTTCTTCTTCTTCTTCTTTTTTTTTTTTCCAGTTCAAAAAGTTCAAGCTAATTACACAGCTTTTCTCTGCAAAACTTGTCAGGAGTTATTTGGAATCTCCATCTGGGAAACTTTCTCAGGCACAGAGTCCTGCACTAATCCTTCATTAATGTGCCGCTAAGGGCTCTGGGCTTTTGGAACCATAACCCTCCCAGGACTGTGAACTCCAAATATAAGGGCACTATTATTAGATCGGCGGTTCTGACCATCAAAGACTCTCTTCCCATATACCCAGTAGACCCCTGACGGTAGAAGGGAGGGACTGGTCTGATCAGGATGGCAGCTAGAAGGAGAGAATAGAGACCAAGGTGCAGGAAGAGGGAAGAGGAGAGAGAGGGGCTAACGGAGGGCAACACCTCACAAAGGTGCTCTGGCTGAGCTTGGTTCGCTTGGTACTCTGCATTGTCAGCACACCCTATACATTTTGAACAGTAATCAGTCAGTGTGGACGCCTGTGTTTTAAAAGAAGCTGACACACTACGTCGTTTCATTTCTGAGGTCTGGGATCTCTTCCTCACTAGCCTTCAATGTGTGCCTTCCTTGGTTTAAATGTGTTTCTGTTATGACAGCTCGTGATGACAGGAGCTAATGGAGTAGACGAACCTGTTGTGTCTAATGGCCTCTGTAGTAAACTAAGATGCATTTTGAAAAATGGCAAATACACGCAGGATGGAATTCCTATTGACTTCAGTTTAAACTCCAAAGCCTTGGGATGTCTCTAGCAGTCCAGTGGATTAAGATTCTGACCTCCCAATGCAAGGAACCCCGGAGTACAATCCCTGGTCAGGGAACTAGATCCCACCTGCCACAATTAAAGATTCTGCAACTAAAAAAGATCCCACGTGCTGCAACTGAGACTGGGTGTGTATACACACACACACACACACACACATACATTTTAAAAAATAAGAAAAAGAAGCCACCTTCTCAAGAAAAATAGTCTAACACCTTTAAACGGTTTTGTAGGTCCTGAGTGACCTGGCTCCTCGGTTCATCCTAAGCTCACCTTGCTCTGCCCACTTGCTGCACTGTAGTCACACAGGCCTCTGGGCCTTTCTGCTGCTTCCTCCAGCTGAAATATACTCTTTTCTCTTCCCTTGGCATGTCTCAACTTCTCTCAGCCCAAATCCTGGCCAGCTTCCACAACAACACTACACCAGGGTAGCCTTTCCTAATTTCTCTATCTAACTGCTATATCTAACTATATCTAACTGCTTTCACATTGCCCTTGTAGTTTACTTTTATAACTGTTACCGTATTATACTCAAAAATATTTTATGACATTGTTTTTGGTATCTGTATCACTCATAAGTCTATCAGCGTCATGGAGGCACGCACCACATCTGTGTTGTTCATTAGTACTGTAACCAAGCAGACCCCATCAGGCCTTCCCAGGACAGACCCTTTCCACCATGTTCTCTGCCTGTCTCGTTNACATTTTAAAAAATAAGAAAAAGAAGCCACCTTCTCAAGAAAAATAGTCTAACACCTTTAAACGGTTTTGTAGGTCCTGAGTGACCTGGCTCCTCGGTTCATCCTAAGCTCACCTTGCTCTGCCCACTTGCTGCACTGTAGTCACACAGGCCTCTGGGCCTTTCTGCTGCTTCCTCCAGCTGAAATATACTCTTTTCTCTTCCCTTGGCATGTCTCAACTTCTCTCAGCCCAAATCCTGGCCAGCTTCCACAACAACACTACACCAGGGTAGCCTTTCCTAATTTCTCTATCTAACTGCTATATCTAACTATATCTAACTGCTTTCACATTGCCCTTGTAGTTTACTTTTATAACTGTTACCGTATTATACTCAAAAATATTTTATGACATTGTTTTTGGTATCTGTATCACTCATAAGTCTATCAGCGTCATGGAGGCACGCACCACATCTGTGTTGTTCATTAGTACTGTAACCAAGCAGACCCCATCAGGCCTTCCCAGGACAGACCCTTTCCACCATGTTCTCTGCCTGTCTCGTTTGTAGAAAAGCCGTAGCGTCCCAGTTCTCCTCTGAGTCACAGAAGCCTGGCTCAAGGATTAATAATTGAAAGGATGTGAGCACGTAGTGACAAAAATAGCAGTAGAGCCAGGAGACCTGGCAACAGTTTAAGCAGTAAATCAGCCATATAGCAGTCACAGAATCTTTAGCTCCTACCTGAAGTACACAGACAATAGTATCTGATGCATATTCTTGAGTTTTTTACTGAGTTTTTTTTTTTTTTTACTGAAATTAAAACCCCTATCAAATGAAAGACATTAACTATGTGATGACCATAGCACATAGCCCTCAGACTGGCTAGAGCCTGAGAATTGATGATAATGTTAAGCACTGTGACACACACAGCCCTGCTACCTCACCATCAACCAGAGAGCTGTGTAGGAGTTGATCATACCCCCTGTGACTCCCCTTCCTCACCTTATCTTTAAAAATTCTTACCTAAAATCCATTAGGGAGGAGTTTGGGTTCTTTTTGGAGCATTAGCTGCCCACACTCCTTGTTCGGTACCTGCAATAAATGGTGCCCTTTCCTTCACCACAACCTAGGGTCAGTAGATTGGTTTTACTGCTCATGGTTCAGTAACTGTACCACTAGCGCCTAGAATGCAATTAGTCGGGAGAGTCCACTGACTTCAGGCCTTCTGGGGAGCTTCCACTTCATAGAGAAGAAAAATAGGAGCTATAGGAAGATTCTTGTGCACAGGAGTTAAATAATGCAAGCAGTGATTATAGAATATTAACTTGACAGTAAATATACAGGGTGGATTGAGGATGGGGAGAGGCTAAAAAGCTTTGGAGGATCTGACCTAGCAGCACTGGCAGTGGAACTCACATCTGAGAGCTATTCCTCAGAACTGGGAGGCTTCCTCTCCGAGCAGCCTTTGGTATATGGTCTCTATGACGGAGGACATGACATTGATGGGTCAGTTGCTGCAAAGAGAAACTATTTAGAAATAAAATGGAAAAAAAAAATCACTTACTCCTGTTTTGATAGCTTCAAGTATATTTTTAAGAGATAGGGAGACAGGGTGAGGAACAATAGGCTATCTTAGAAGAAATAATTAAAAATTCACCTAAATAACAGAAGTTTCATGGTTATTTCACAAAATAACTTTTCACATGTAGATCATTAAAAATTTTAAACTCTGTGTTGCTTGTGAAATTAGATAACTTTCACAGATATACAATTTGACTCAGTCTCCTTAATAAATGCTACTGCTTTGACGATTAAGATAGTCTTATACATAAAAACATACAGTCCCGTTTCAGCTAGTGGACTTCCCTGACAGCTCAAACGGTAAAGAATCTGCTTGCAATGCAGGAGACCTGGGTTCAATCCCTGGGTTGGAACGATTCTCTGGAGAAGGAAATGGCTGCCCATTCCAGGATTCTGGCCTGGAGAATTTCATAGAGAGAGGAGCCTGGAAGGCTACAGTCCATAGGGTTGCAAAGAGTCAGGCATGACTGAGCGACTTTCACACACACATATTTCAGCTAAGCCCCAAGTGGTCAATTCTGGATAACTCTTAATATTCTGCAAGAAGCCAAATAGGCTTCAAATACTAATACTTTCACTATGTAACTGCTTAAAATGAATACAAATTCCTTTTTTCTACCACCCAATTTTGAATGAAGCTAATTTCTTCCTCAGTCAAAGAAAGTTAGGCATGCTCCCTGTGGTATCTTATGCCCTTCTTCACAATACCTAGGTTGTTTGGCAAAGTAGTAAGATCTAATTATAGGATAAACAAGTAGAGAATTATTTTTCCAAATTTTGTCATCTCTAAAACTAGATTATTTTTAATTTTTCTAAACTGATTATTGAATTTTCTATCATTACTTTCAACTTCCCTAGGTGGCTCAGAAGGTAAAAGCGTCTGCCTACAATACGAGAGACCCAGGTTCGATCCCTGGGTCGGGAAGATCCCCTGGAGAAGGAAATGGCAACCCATGCTGGTACTCTTGCCTGGAAAATCCCATAGACGGAGGAGTCTACAGTCCCTGGGATCATAAATGGTCGGACACAACTGAGCGACTTCACTTTCACCATTACTTTCAGACAGGATCTATTTTCAAACAATGCAGCTGATCTGCCGTTGTATATTTTTTGGCAAAAATATACTATGAATATTTTTGAAAATTTATAATATACTCTTATTTTTTTAATTTTTTTATTTTTATTTTTCCTTTGGCTACACGGCATGACATGTGGGATCCTAGTTCCCCCACCAGGGATCAAACTTGAGCTCCCTGCATTGGAAACCTGGAGTCTTAACCTCTGGACAACCAGGGATGCCCCATATTCTTCTTCTTATAAACACACAGTTTTGAATAGGTCAGGAGTGTGTGGGAAAATGTTTTTTAATCCCAAGAAATTCAAGACATTGAAATAAAGCCTTACATTTCAAAATACTCAGATATTTATCCTTATAAAGCTGTCTCCATCTTCTTCATTCAGCCTGCTGGTTTTAGAATCTGGAATTCAATTCTGTTTCTATAATCTTTCATTCTTCCTCTTTAACTGTGACTTCATTTGGAAATCCATGACACAATGGTGATGGGATGCAATTCAATTCCCCAATTAGTGACAACTGCTTAGTAATAGTGGCTTCCCAGGTGGTTCAGCAGTAAGGAATCCACCTGCCAATGCAGGAGACCCAGGAGACACGGGTTTGATCCCTGAGTTGGGAAGATTCCCTGAAGGAGGAAATGGCAATCTACTCCAGTATTCTTACCAGGAAAATTCCATGGACAGAAGAGCCTGGTGGGCTACAGTCCATAGTGTTGCAAAGAGTCAGACACAACTAAGCATGCACACATGTAAGCTGCCTACTATAAAACCAAGAGGAAATATCAAAATGTTTTTCCTGGATAGATATATTCATATTAATTATGGATTATATATAATTTATTTAAAAAAATTCTCCAATAGTTTTCAGAAATGAAGTCTCTGACACATGGAAACAAATGATAAATACTGTACAGGGCAGTAAGTGCTATGTGCAAATGCTCATTAGGGAATTTAACATGGCTTTGCCCCCTTGTATTTATAAGTTTTATCAGTGTTAACAGCCAATCTGAAGGTACAAAACTATAACACTACACCATTAGAATTGATGAGCCCTGCCCATGTGCAGGGCACTGATCCAGACTTTCCAATTCCACAGCATAGATGTCCCCTAGATATATTTTCTGTGCAGTTACATTCTCTATATGGAACACTATTTTCCTACTGATTTCAATTTTTAAATGAGAATTCAATTCAAGAAGTAGTAAGGTCATAGGAAGTAGCTTTGGGGAGTAGAGTTGGGTGAGGACCCTGTATGATATAATAAAATGAGGCAGAGATGAAGCTGAGAAAGTGACTAGCTTGTCACTGATTTAGAGCCTTTTGTGAATAGAATGCTTTCAAAGTTAGAACTAAGAAGAACCAGGCCCACCAGCTGGCAAATGGAATGTGAGAGTGTGTGCGTCAACATGAGGCAAGACAATGAAGTAATGCAATGAATTTTTAAGAGCTATGATAATTAATAATAATAATAATAATTTCAGCACTATTTGCAATAGCTAAGACTTGGAGACAACCTAACTATCCATCAACAGAAGACTGGATTAAGAAGATGTGGTATATTTATACAATGGAATATTACTCAGCCATAAAAAATACTTTATTACGGTAAACGTAGTTGTACCTATCTGGATCTCTAATAGTATGCTTCATTAAGTCTGTGTCTTTGTCCTTATAGTGCTATAGTGAAGATACACCTTAGATTTTTTTACTATGTTTACTTGAATGTTTTGTCTGTGTGTCTGAATATTTTGTTTGAATACCGATGGTTGCCCCTTTCCATCTCAGTTTCCCCCTCTCTATTTAATCCTCAAACTCCAATTGTTCATGTGTGATGATATATATATAATATATATATAATATATATATATAATAGATAATCAACA
Organism: Neotragus moschatus; assembly: GCA_006410615.1. Taxonomy (NCBI): domain Eukaryota; kingdom Metazoa; phylum Chordata; class Mammalia; order Artiodactyla; family Bovidae; genus Neotragus; species Neotragus moschatus. The sequence goes on from SJYA01002827.1 coordinate 197,507, forward strand.
AGGACTTACTGTATGGCATGGGAACTCTACTCAATATTCTATAATAATCTATATGGGAAAAGAATCTGAAAAAAAATAGGCACATGTGTATGCATAACCGAATCACTTGGCTGTACACCTGAAACTAACAGAATATTGTAAATTAGTTGTACTCCATAATAAAATTAGAAAGAAGAAAAAAACAAAAAACAATAAACAAACAGCAAAAACATTCAACTTCTTTATAAAGCCTCTATGTTCTTAGTGTATGATGTGGGTGTGCACGTGCTAGTTGCTCAGTCCTGTCCTACTCTTTGTGACCCCATGGACTGCAGTCCACCTGGCTCCTCTGTCCATGGGATTTTCCAGGAAAGAATACTGGAGTGGGTTGCCACTTCCTTCTCCAGAATATCTTTCTGACCCAGGGATCAAACCCATGTGTCTTGCATTGGAGTCTTTACTGCTTCACTAACTGGGAAGCCTTAGTGTATACCTGGGAAACCTTAGTGTATGTAACCCCGATTCATAACAGCTTTTGAGAATCAGGGTTACATACACTGAGGTTACCCACTCCAGGATTCTTGGGCTTCCCTGGTGGCTCAGCTGATAGAGAATCCACCTGCAGTGTGGGAGAACTGGGCTCCATCCCTGGGTTGGGGAGATTCCCTGCAGGAAGGCATGGCAACCCACCCTAGTATTCTTGTTTGGAGAACCCCATGGACAGAGGGCCCTGGTGGGCTACAGTCCATAGGGTTGCAGAGTTGAACATGACTTGGCAACTGAACAACATGTATATTATACACATGTCCAACTCTTTGTGATCTCATGGACTAGCCCGTCAGGCTCCTCTGTCCATGGGAATTTCTAGGCAAGAGTAGTGGAGTGGGTTGCCATTTCCTCCCCTAGAGGATCTTCTCGACCTAGGGATGAAACCCATGTTTCTTATGTCTCTTGCATTGGCAGATGGGTTCTTTACCACTAGTGCCAAAGGACACACACATATGAAAAAATTATTGATTATTATCTGAAGTTCAAATTTAACTGCATATCTTTATCTGGTAATCCTACTAACATAGCACTTTAATCTCAGAACATATTTAGTGGCTGATTTAATTTTCTTTGTTTTGGATTGTAGAAGAGTCGTTTCCCTAACTTGCTGATTTTTATTTTTGCTGTGGACTCCTTTCTTCAAATTAATTCCTCAACTGGAGCCAAGCATTTAAAACAGATCATCAGGAAGTTTCGCTGGCAGGGGAAGGGGGGCAGACCCCAGCCCACTCAGGCTCCATCCCGTGTTGCTGCTTGAAATGTTTAGGCCAGACTCCTCATTTCCAAATGAGGAAAGGAGGCCACAGAGAAGGGGGACTGTAAATCCAGTGTCTTTGCTTTGCAATGTGCTCACTGCAGATAGAGGCAACTTTGCAGCAGAGGAATGAGTTATGTTTCTCAAGTTAATTTACAAGCTTCATTACAGCATAGAGCCCATTTTCCTGTTCAGAAAATGCTGGAACATTAAAGTGAGATTATTAGGTGATCCCACAAGGTAGCTAAAAAGCAAATCATCTGCCGTGGAAAAATATCAGGGAAAAAACTCAACTATTTCACATAAATTATGGGTAAGATAGTTTTTCCCGGACTAGTTTGCAAATGTAATGATCATGGTTTGTATGAATGAGGCAAAAATGGAGGTAGAGAAACAAACATTTTATTGTCTTTTTTTCATCTTCAGGGAGGCTAATAAAGCCAATAACAATGGGCAGGAGAGCAGAGCTGTGGGAGAGCAGAGAATGCAGAGAAACAAGGAATGAATGAAGACGTGACCTCTGCTGATAACTTCCAAACTCTCAGAGAGCTCATGACCCTCTGAGGATATCTCACGCGCCTTCTCTGTCACTGCCAATAATGTCACTAACTTTAAAGAAAGAGCAAAGTCCTTTGCATTTATCATCTCCCCAGGCTTTCCTGATAGCTCAGTTGGTAAAGAATCTTCCTTCAGTGCAGGAGACCTGGGTTTGATCCCTTGGTTGGGAAGATCCTCTGGAGAAGGGAAAGGCTACCCACTCTAATATTCTGGCCTGCAGAATTGCAGGACTGTATAGTCCATGGGGCCGCAAAGACTATGGACATGACTGAACAACTTTCACTCACTCACTCACTACCATCTCCCCAGGTATTCATTCATGTAATTCATGAAAGCAGTGAAGAGCTAACTGTGAGCCAGGCCTGCATGAGACATAGTGGTAAACAAAAGAGAAATCGTTTCTGTCCTTGGGGAATTGATAATCCTTTGGGGGAGACAGACATTAAAATATGATAGCAAAAATAATTATTATAATTGTGATATCCAGAGAAGTACAGTTACTACAAACACTGGCTACCTATACAGAAACATCACATCATTTATTAAGCATTTAGTGTGCGCAAAGTATTTTATATCCCTTATATCTAAAATTCAAACAAATCTTGGAAAGGAGCAAAGTAGGTATGACTATTTTAAAAAGGTAATGGAAAAGATCACCTAGACTACCTTCTGAGGAGGCCACTGGAAGGTCGTTTGTGCTGCAAGCGTCTTGAGCGCTTGAGATGAAACTTTGGAACAAGAACAGAAGAGAGCTAAATTTTTCTGCAGAGTGAGATGAAAAATATTAGTAGTTTCTGGAGGCCTATGTGAGGGATGAAACAAGGGAGAGGGAAGACAGAGGTCACTGCAGAGATGAAAAAGGCAGTGCCTTCCTGCCCCCTTTCTAGCCCCACCAGTTCTTGCCAACCCCAAAGTTGCAGCGAAATAACTAGACACTCAGTGTGAGTGGATTCTCTGGTGGACACTGGCAAGGTGACCAATTTCACTGGCAATCTGATAAAGGAGGAGAAGAGGACACAATAGCTTACTGTTGGAGCCAGGTGAATAATAGGTTCAGAGGCAGTAATCCTCAAGAACCCCAAGGATTGTGGGTAGGGTTTAGACTTACACATTGGTTCACACCAACTTGATCTGACTCCCCAGCGGGACAGGAAGTCCCAGCTGGCAACTGGCTTATCCAAATGAGGACACGTGGGCTCAGAGAGGACCCAGAGCTAGTTAATTGTGTGAAAATGATAACTGAACCTAAATCTGACTTCAAGGTCTGCACTCTTCCTACTTCCCCATGCTTCCTTATTTTTGTCAAGGACACAAAGGGCCACAAGGCAGTACTATTCATCCTCTACGTATCAGTGAAAAAATGTTGCCTGTCTTATCACCAAACTAAAGATGTTGCAGCCATCCAGCNTGTTGGCAATTTGATCTCTGGTTCCTCTGCCTTTTCTAAAACCAGCTTGAACATCTGGAAGTTCACGGCACATGAGCGCAGCTGAGAGGAGCTACCCTGCACCCAAGGGCAGGGGCAGCAGCCAAAAGGAGCTACCCCACATCAGAGGTAAGGAGCAGTGGCTGCGCTTTGCTGGAGCAGCCGTGAAGAGAGACCTCACGTCCAAGGTAAGAGAAACCCAAGTAAGATGGTAGGCACTGAGAGAGGGGACCAGAGGGCAGAGAGACTGAAACTACAATCACAGACAGCTAGCCAATCTGATCACCTGGACCACAGCCTTGTCTAACTCAATGGAATATTACTCGGCTATGAAAAAGAATGCATTTGAATCAGTTCTAATGAGGTGGATGAAACTGGAGCCTATTATACAGAGCGAAGTAGATAAGAAAGAAAAACACCAATACAGTATATTAACACATATATATGGAATTTAGAAAGATGGTAACGATGACCCTATATACGACACAGAAAGAGAGACACAGATGTAAAGAACAGACTTTGGGACTCTGGGAGAAGGCAAGGGTGGGATGATCTGAGAGAATAGCACTGAAACATGTATATTACCATATGTGAAATAGATTGCCAGTCCAGGTTGGATGCATGAGACAGGGCTGGTGCACTGGGATGACCTTGAGGGATGGGATGGGGAGGGAGGTGGGAGGGAGGGTCAGGATGGGGAACACATGTACACCCATGGCTGATTCATGTGAATGTATAGCAAAAACCACCACAATATTGTAAAGTAATTAGCCTCCAATTAAAATAAATTAAAAAAAAAAAGATGGAGCAGCCAGAGGAGCTTAAGAAAGGCAAATATTTTGGAGGGGAGGTTTGGTTAAGGCATTAAACAGCTCTTAGTTCCAGTCTCTCCAATGCCATGGGAATATACATGTTCTTGGGCAAATAACAAGTGTTTCTTACTCACAACTTGCTTCTTTGAAATCTCAAGAAGAAAATTTATTGTACATAATTCCAGGAGGACTTGAGGGAATGAGGGAGTTTTGCTAAATATCTGGCATTTTTCCTATTAGTTTCTGTCACTGACATCTGTTATACTGTCCTTCCAACGTTTCCTTTCCTCCTTTTCTCCTATAACCTCTCTTGAAATTATTCCATATGATGCTAGGGGGCTGACTTTTTTTCCCTGCAGACATAGAAGTACGTGACTGAACCAGATCAGAATACCCCAACCCCCTGGCCAGGGTGATCATTCAAAGCTATGGGCACAGTCCAAGCCATCCCCTGCCACTTACTTGCTGGAATCTTGAAACATGTATAGGAGGTGGCACGCGATTTGGGACTGCTGGCCTGGCAGCCATCTTACCTGCCCTCCTCCAAGAGCTGGTGTAGCCCCACGAGCTGTTGATGCTGTTTGGGTAGGAGTCATTGAGAATAAAGCTAAGCAGAAACAAGCAGAGCCTGGAAACAGGGAAAGATGGAGCTTTGGGCATAATCTCTGGGTCTCTGGATCCAAACAAATGTGAAGCTAAGTGTACCTTGGCTGTTTTTATCTACAGCTGCCGAGTCCTCCCTTTAATCGGGTTGGAGTAGTTGGGATTTCCTGCTCCTGTAGTAGGAGGAGTGCATTACCATTCGCTTCTGTGTTCTGGCATTCCTTTTCACAAATTAGAGGGGGCCTTGCGTCTCCCTCTCTCTCAGTATGATAATTTTTTCTTTGAATCCTTACTATTTAGAAATGTTGCAAAAATTACACACAAAAAAATAAAAACCACCCTATTGTTGGGTTGTTATCTTTCTTGCCTCTTTTCTATACAGAGTTGTATTTACTTTCATTCAATTTCAAACTCCGCCTTTGTAACCTATTTTATATCATAGGAATGCAAAATTAGTACATATCCATTGAAGAAAATTTAGAAAATAGAAGAAAGTTAAGAAGAAAAATTAATGTTTAATGCATAGATTAATCAGTACTAACATTTTTTATTTATTTCTCCCTTCCTTTCTCCCTCCTTCTTTCCTTTTTAATTTCAATATCAGGGTTAGATGGTAGGTGGTATTTTAGAAAAAGTATATTCTCTCTTATTAAACACGTCTGTAAGGCATTTTAATGGTTTCCATCATATGGATGTACCAAAATTTAATTGATTAAATAATTTCTTAAATTTATTAAGATTTAACTTGTTGGACATTTCATTTTTTAAATTTTCATTATTTTAAATCACAATGTGATAAATATCCTTGTTTATAAATTTTTGTGCAAAAGGATTTCCATTTCAAATACTCCTAAAAGCAGAATTTCTAGGTCAATGCTCAGAAGTCAATTTAAAAATGTTATTAAACTACTTTCCAGAAAATTTGTAGTAATTCCCACTGCTACCAATAGCTTATGTTATAGCTTGGTAAACACCCCTTTGGTAGCTGCATAGAATTTCCTAGCAATGGGATGCCTTTAGCTATTCATTTTCCTATTATAGGATATTTGGTTGTTTCCAATTTTTTCACTGCTACAAATAATCCTAAAAAGGAAAGATGTCTGTACATAAATCTTTCCATCCACTTTAGATCATTTCCTTAGGTGATTTTAAGAATTAAATTTTTATCAAAGGATGTAATTATTTTCAAAGTCATTGATACTGATACTGTCAAATTTTTTCAGAATAATTATATTAATTTGTAATTCTACCAATTACAAACTGTAATTGTAATTGTATGAGAAGGGCTTCCAACTTCACTAACATTATATACTAGTACTTTCAAAATAAAGCAAAAACAATCCAACAACAAAATATAAAAAAAAAAATTTGCTAATTTGAAACAAGTTACAGCCTTACCTTAATCTTAATCTCTTTGATTAAAAGTGAAGTTTAGTATTTTTCATATAGTTCTACTTTCGTTTGGTTGCAAATTACCTATTTATGTCTCTTTCCCGTTTTACCTTTGTCTTAGTGTTTTCACGCATGTTTTTGCACAAATTATTTATGGATTAAGGTTATTGACTCACGTATGAATATTGATCTCACATATGAATATCAGTCATTTCCATTTCATGAATTATTTATATTATGGTTTGTATATATCTTCTACATTACGACATTGAACTTTCCCTGACAGTTATGGGCTCCCCTGGTTGCTCAGATGGTAAAGAACTCACCTGCATTGCAGAAGACCTGGGTTCAATCCCTGGGTCAGGAAGATCCCCTGGAGGAGGGAATGGCCACCTACTCCAGTATGCTTGCCTAGAGAATTCCATGAACAGACACTACAGTCATTGGGGTCGCAAAGAGTAGGACAGACTGAGTGGGTAATACTTTCACTTTCTGACAATTATACCATCTGCATAACATGCCCTGTTTCTACATGGGGGCGCAGCATAGAGCATTGCTGAAGTTCTGGGCCACCTTAAACTGGGGAAGTGCAACCATTTTAAGCTTCACTTGTGGCTCAGCTGGTAAAGAATCCGCCTGTAATACGGGAGACCTAGGTTCAATCCCTGGCTTGGGAAGATCCCCTGGAGAAGGGAAAGGCTACCCACGCCAGTATTCTGGCCTAGAGAATTCCAAGGACTGTATAGTCCATGGGGTAGCAAAGAGTCAGACATGACTGGGCAACTTTCACTTTCACTTTATACTGGGAAAATGGTATCTACCTCTTAGGACTGTTGTGAGGATTGATGGATAATACATCAGGTATACAGTTTTCCATGGCTTAACTACTGAAAGGCATCTTATGTTGAAGAACAGCCTTAACTGTATATTTTCCTTGACTATCATTTAACCTGCCATTTTAATGACATTTTTGATATCCAGAAATTTAAAATGTTATTATTGCCCAATATAGCTTTTTTCTATAATGAACCTTCATTTTTATATTTTATAAAACTTATCCCTTTCACAGATTATTTAAAATTCCTCGAGGTACTTACTCAAAAGGAAAGAAAATAGATATCCATGTAAATATTTTTACATGAATGTTCATAATGGCTTTATTTGTAATAATCAAAAACTGGATAAATAAAACAGAAAGGGACTCACAGATACAGAGAACAAACTAGCGGTTATCAGTGGGTAGAGGCACAGGGGAGGGGCATTATAGGGGTAGAGGATCAAGAGGTAAAAACTACTATGGGTAAGATAAGTGAGATATAAGGATATCTTATACGGCACCAGGAGTATAGCCAGTATTTTATAACTTTACGTGGAGTATAATCTCCTATATAAAAACCCTGAATGACTATTGTTGTTTACCTGTGAAACTAATACTGTAAATCAACTATACTTCAAAAAAAATCTGGAAACAACCCCAATGTCCATAACAGACTAATGGATAAACAATAAATAAAAAAAGCAATGAAAACGAACACATTATTGGTACATTCAACACCATGGTTGAACCTGAAAATAATTATGGGGAGTGAAGGAAACCAGATGAAAATAGTACACACTGTATGATTCCATATATAAAACTCTAAAAAATGCAAACTAATCTCTAATGACCGAAAGCAGATTTGCGGTTGATTTGAGGGCTGGAAGGGTGGCCTTACCAAGAGGTTATGAATAGCTGTTGGGAATGATAAAAATGTTACATCTTGATTTCTAGAGATGGTTTAAAAGCTATAAACATTATTTCAAAACTTAATTTGTACCCTTTGAACAGTGTAGTTTATTATCAATTTTATTTCAATAAGAAAGTGAAGAGGAACTAAAGAGCCTCTTGATGAAAGTGAAAGAGGAGAGTGAAAAAGTTGGCTTAAAGCTCAACGTTCAGAAAATGAAGATCATGGCATCCAGTCCCATCACTTCATGGGAAATAGATGGGGAAACAGTGGAAACAGTGTCAGACTTTATTTTTCTGGGCTCCAAAATCACTGCAGCCATGAAATTAAAAGACGCTTACTCCTTGGAAGAAAAGTTATGAGCAACCTAGATAGCATATTCAAAATCAGTGGAAGGAATGATGCTGAAGCTGAAGCTCCCGTACTTTGGTCGCCTCATGCGAAGAGCTGACTCACTGTAAAAGACTCTGATGCTGGGAGGGATTGGGGGCAGGAGAAGGGGACGACCGAGGATGAGATGGCTGGATGGCATCACTGACTCAGTGGACGTGAGTTTGAGTGAACTCTGGGAGTTGGTGATGGACAGGGAGGCCTGGCGTGCTGCGATTCATGGAGTTGCAAAGAGTCGGACATGACTGGGCGACTGAACTGAACTGAAAGCTCTCTTTAATTATCTGTAATATTTTATTCTAATTTTTATAATTTGGTTTATTGTAATTATTTAAATCTAATCTAGTTGGAATTTATTTTGCAGAATAAATGCAGACTTTTTCCTTCTCCATGAGGTTTACTGCATAATAATCATCATGTCTCCTATTAATATTGCTGCCTCATCTAGCATATATTATTACATATGTTAGTATTTGTTTATACTCCAGGGTTATATCTCTATCAACATCCTCTTTAATTATAGTTCAACTTAATCATAATTATAGCTTTACAATATATTTAATAGGTGGTAAGAAAAGCTATCTTTCATTTTAATATTCTTTTCTGATCTCACTCTAATCCTAAACAAGAGTCTCAGATCCTAGTATTACTGTCAGAAGAGAACATATAAACCCAAAGCATTGTTTTAATTCAATTTTAAACACCAAAGGTAATAAACGTTGCAATTCAAAATGGCTTTTTTACATTTTAAGGAAAAATACAAGAAGAAGGAAGCCCAAATAGCCATGATTTAAACCTCAGTTTAGCCAAATTGGAAAAAAACTGTTACTACTTGGAAGAAAAGTTATGACCAACCTAGACAGCATATTCAAAAGCAGAGATATTACTTTGCCGACTAAGGTCCATCTAGTCAAGGCTATGGTTTTTCCAGTGGTCATGTATGGATGTGAGAGTTGGACTGTGAAGAAGGCTGAGCGCCAAAGAATTGATGCTTTTGAACTGTGGTGTTGGAGAAGACTCTTGAGAGTCCCTTGGACTGCAAGGAGATCCAACCAGTCCATTCTGAAGGAGATTGGCCCTGGGATTTCTCTGGAAGGAATGATGCTAAAGCTGAAACTCCAGTACTTTGGCCACCTCATTCGAAGAGCTGACTCATTGGAAAAGACTCTGATGCTGGGAGGGATTGGGGGCAGGAGGAGAAGGGGACGACCGAGGATGAGATGGCTGGATGGCATCACAGACTCGATGGGCATGAGTCTGGGTGAATTCCGGGAGTTGGTGATGGAGAGGGAGGCCTGGTGTGCTGCTATTCATGGGGTCGCAAAGAGTCGGACACGACTGAGCGACTGAACTGAAACTTAAACTGAACTGATAAGCATATACTCTGGCTTCATTTCTCCTGCGCAGACTTCAATCATTAGTTTGCAGAGAATCAGCCAGGGAAAGAGTATTTCTGATATCTCTGGTAGACAAGAGAGACAGTTAAACTCATGGGCAATGGTGGGTAAAGGAGGACTGTAGAGACAGACGGTGAGCAATGTGAAGACAAAAGACACATCTAGGAATACCGCAGCACATCCCATTGGGAAGATAAAACTGTAAGTTCTTTGCCTATAGTATGAATATGAGCAAGAGTAGTGTAAGGGTCGCATAATAATTTTCTTCTATTGGTTTTACATAGGCATAAAGTATCTGCCCTACTGCCTTTTGGTTTGAACCATTTGAGTTATTTTAAACCTCTCCAGTTAAAACAAAATAAATTTTAAAAATTTCATTTAGATGTTAGATCACTTCCCTAAATTTAAAATAATTGCTTTATATATCTTTCCACCTTAGTTTCCTATATTGGGAATTTTAATTGCTCACTATTCTCTACCATTCCCAAACAATCTTTTCATCAGATATGTGGGAATCAGAATGATTACTTTTGAAGAGTGTACCAAGAAACATCAATCAGGCAGTTAACACTTCTTAAATACCTACTGTGTACATAAACTTGAAAGTATTGACGAAAAAGAGGATTTAACCTGAATAATTTGAACAAAGCCAAGAACTCATTTATAATAGCAAGTCTCTAAAGGCAAATAGCTGAGGCAATTTTTACTTTTCAAGATGAGAGGGGGTTTTGAGCGAAGCAACATGTGTTACTAAGTCAGTAAAGTAAGATTTATGCTGTTTTTGCACATGAAAAGATGCTCAACATCGCTAATTATTAGAGAAATGCAAATCAAAACTATAATGAGGTATTATCTCATATTGGTCAGAATAGCCATCATCTGCAAATAATAAATGCTCAGAGAGTGTGGAGGAACGGGAACCCCCCTACATTATTGGCGGGGATGCAAATTGATATAGCCACTATAGAGAACAACATGGAGATTTTCTTTTTTAATTGAATAAGAGTTACCATATGACCCAGAAATCTCACTCCTGGGCATGTATCAAGAAAAGACAAAAACTCTAATTCAAAAAAGATACATGCACCCTAATGTTCATAGAAGCACTACTTATTATATAGTAGCCAAGACGAACTCAACTTGTGTATCCACTAATGAATAGATAAAGAAGACGTGATATATGTGCCTGTGTGTGTGTGAGCTTAGTCATTCAGTTGTGTCCAACACTTCATGACCTCATGGACTGCAGCCCATCGGGCTCCTCTGTCCATGGGATTCTCTAGACAGAGTACTGGAGTGAGTAGCCATTCCCTTCTCCAGGGGATCTTCCCAACCCAGGGATTGAACCTGGGTCTCCTGCATTGCAGGAGGATTCTTTACCAACTGAGTCACCAGGGAAGCCCATGTGATATTATATATATATATATATATATATATGTATATTCAGTTCAGTTCAGTTGCTCAGTCATGTACAACTCTTTGCTNAACACTTCATGACCTCATGGACTGCAGCCCATCGGGCTCCTCTGTCCATGGGATTCTCTAGACAGGGTACTGGAGTGAGTAGCCATTCCCTTCTCCAGGGGATCTTCCCAACCCAGGGATTGAACCTGGGTCTCCTGCATTGCAGGAGGATTCTGCAATTGCCAACTGAGTCACCAGGGAAGCCCATGTGATATTATATATATATATATATATATATATATATGTATATTCAGTTCAGTTCAGTTGCTCAGTCGTGTACAACTCTTTGCTATACTCAGTCATAAAAAAGAATGAAATAATGCAATTTGCAGCAACATGGATGGACCTAGAAATTACCACACTAAGTAAGGTAAATAAGACAAAGACAAATACCATATGAAATCATTTATATGTGGAATCTAAAAAAATAATACAAATGAACTTATTTAAAAAACAGAAAGAGACTCACAGACACAAAACTATTTTATGGTTACCAAAGGGGAAGGGGGAGGGATAAATTAGGAGTCTGGTATTAACAGAGAGATACTACTATATATAAAATTGATAAACAACAAGGACTGCATGTATAGCACAGGGAGCTATATTTATTATCTTATAATAATACATAATGAATGGAAAAGAATCTGAAAAAGAATATATATATATATGCATGTGTACAAGTGAATCAAAAATCTATGTTTTGCTTGCTAACTCAGTGCCTCCGAGACACACACTGAACATGATTTTTCTCCTCCTTAAAAAAGAAACGATGAGGTCATCTTCAGTGCAGGATTGTTGGGAGATTGAAATACGATATAATCAAAATACATTGCAAAGTGTAAGTCACAATACAAAATATTAGTTATTATGATTAATAAGAGCATGTTACTTCTCGATAACAAACTACNTGATTTTTCTCCTCCTTAAAAAAGAAACGATGAGGTCATCTTCAGTGCAGGATTGTTGGGAGATTGAAATACGATATAATCAAAATACATTGCAAAGTGTAAGTCACAATACAAAATATTAGTTATTATGATTAATAAGAGCATGTTACTTCTCGATAACAAACTACATGTAACATTCACAGAGATTGCGGTGGAGACCCTGTGGATCACTAATGTTACTGGCACACTCCTTAATAGTTGAAAGAAACTCATCTTTTAAGCTCATGGAGAAGCAGTCAATAGGGATGGGGTTGCCAAAGCAGAAGACAAATATCCAGAGAGAGAGATTTCCCCACTTCATCCCTGCAGACCATCTTTCCCTAATAGCTGAGTGGTGGAAGGTCTGCTGGTCTCTTGTGTTGTCCTCTTATTGGGGTCAGCAGCCTGCCACACTTGCCCAGTGTCATCATTAGAACCAACACTCTGAGGTCACAAAGACAAGGCAACTGCTGGCCATTTAGCTCAAGGCTTCACCTTGCCCTCTCTCTCCTGCTGTGTCCTGTATCCCTCTAGAATCTTCCATGGCTGCTGTCCTAGGCAATGATATCTTTAAACCTCCTTTGCCTTGTCTGCTGCTCATTTCTCATGCACCCAGGCAAAGCAGCATCATTCTCTCCAGGAGTTCCAGCACAACAGGGCTGTTGTTCCTGCACTGCCAACGTCCAGGATATGTTGCTGTTGTTCATTGTTCAGTCGCATCTGACTCTTTGTGACCCCATGGACTGCAGCACCCCAGGCTTCCCTGTCCTTCACTATCTCCCTGAGTTTGCTCTAACTCATATCCGTTGAGTTGATGATGCCATCCAATCATCTCATCCTCTGTCACCTGCTTCTCTTCCTGCCCTCTATCTTTCTCAGCATCAGGGTCTTTTCCAATGAGCTGGCTCTTTGCATCAGGTGACCAAAGTACTGGAGCTTCAACTTCAGCATCAGCCCTTTCAATGAATAAGCAGGATTGATTTCCTTTAGGATGGACTGGTTTGATATCCTTCCTGTCCAAAGAATGCTATGATATGTAAGTAAGTATCTGTAATTCTTCATCTGTTGACATTCTTACTTTGGTTAGATTTCATATCACTTAATTTTCTATAAAATTCTTTCTATACAAAGGTTTGTCGTGTTCCAAGGATGAAAGAACAGAAAGAAAAAAGCAACAACACCAACAACCAAGGAGGGCTTTGAAATGCAGGAATGGAAAAAACTAGGCCCTTATCATCCTTCCCTCCTCAACATTATAACCATTAACAAATTTTAGGTCCTCCTGAAGGCAATGGCACCCCCACTCCAGTACTCTTCTTGCCTGGAAAATCCCATGGATGGAGGAGCCTGGTGGGCTGCAGTCCATGGGGTCACTAAAAGTCGGACACGACTGAGTGACTTCACTTTTGGAGAAGGAAATGGCAACCCACTTCAGTGTTCTTGCCTGGAAAATTCCAGGGACAGGGGNTTTTTTTTTTCATATGAGGGTACATAGAAGAAAGTGCTTCTTCGGAGTACAATTTTTCCCCAAACAAAATCAAATTAGTAAGTTTTAGATGTAAAATACCATTGTTATTTAAATAAATAATTTAAAATTGGAAAATATAAGTAAAATATTAAAATGATGTCAATAGTGAACATTTTATCATGTAAATGCCAGGTAGAGGGGAATTATATAACAATAATATCACCCTAAAATGTATCAAGGTAATATTATCATGAAAGTGAAACTAGCTGATTGTACCTATTTATATACCAAAAACGTAACAAATTGTTCATTTCTAGCAATATGTTTACTCTTTTCCTATCAGATACTAGCCCACACATTGTATAATTTTTGGGGTGTTTAATCATTACTGATGAAAACATCTATTGATTGTTGAACAAAGTCAACTTCCTTTATAATAAGCTCTGAGAAGACCATAACAAGCACATTTGTTGTTAGTGATTTGTAAATGCTATTAATGGAATTAATGAAAGTTGGGAGGAAATATCTGAAAATCATACCACTTACTAGAAATTTTCCATTTCTTTCTAAAAACATTGGCCTTTGATTACANGGGTGTTTAATCATTACTGATGAAAACATCTATTGATTGTTGAACAAAGTCAACTTCCTTTATAATAAGCTCTGAGAAGACCATAACAAGCACATTTGTTGTTAGTGATTTGTAAATGCTATTAATGGAATTAATGAAAGTTGGGAGGAAATATCTGAAAATCATACCACTTACTAGAAATTTTCCATTTCTTTCTAAAAACATTGGCCTTTGATTACATAGCTCAGAGCTTTCTAATGAAGTCTGTCTTTCTCTCTGAATTAATCATTATTGCCATTATAATCACTATCATTATTATGATTGTGATATCATTACTTTTTTCATTTAAAATATTTAAGAATATTTTAAAAGTTTAATTCTTTTCATACCAAAAAATTACATGGTTGTCAATTATAAAACCCACTTTGATGAAGTCACAGGTTTAAAAATAGCAACTCCTAAAAGTGGAATATCTAGCTGATATTGAATCATTATTCATTGGCTTTATCTTCATCTATTTCAGAGATTTTGTCTTAGGGGCCAAAAATTATCATTACTTTTATTGAAGAGGCTATAACAGTCAATATGATTCTTCTTTATCATGACTGATGAACATCTATCTCTTTAATAGAGGTAAATGTTTGTAGATAATTAGTTATGTGTCTGAGAGGCTAGGGAACTCTAGAAATGAGAGGTTAAATGTGAAGATGCTGCCAATCATTCAAAATTAACAGTAAAGCATAATTTAAACATGGGTTGACACAAATGATCAAAACATCTGCAAAATTTCTAACTTAAAGCAAGAACATCAAAAGTCATTTTGCTCCTTAAGAATATGAGTATTCCCTATAGCCATTATGAAAAACAGTGTGGAGGCTTCAATAAACAGAAAATAGAGCTACCATATGATCCAGAAGTCCCTCTTCTGAGAATATACCCAAAAGAAAGTAAACCAGTAATAGAAAAGATATCTGTGTTCTCGTGTTCACTGTGGCATTATTCGTGATAAACAAGATATGGAAACAAATGTATGTCAACAGATAACTGGAAAATGAAATTGTGATGTACACATAAAAGGAGTACTATTCAGCCTTACAAAAGAGTAAGATCCTGACATTTGCAACAAAACAGATGAATGCAGAAGGTATTACACTAATGAAATAAGCCAGACACAGAAGGAAAATGACTGTATGATCTCACTTATAATGTGGACTCTAAACAAGGTAAATACATGGAAGCAGATATTAGAATGGTAGCTACCAATCACTGTTGGGTGGGGGAACTAGGAGATGTCAGTCAAAGGGTACAAAGTTGCACGTATATAGGATGAACCAGTCTAGAAGGCCTGGTGACTAGAGTTAATAATTCCCTATATTGTGTAACACAAATTTGCTAAGAGAGTAGATTTCAGGAACTCTCATCACACACAAAAAAAATGGTAACTATTTGAGCAGAAGATATGTTAATTAGCTTGACTGTAGTAATCATTTCATTACATACATGTATATCACATCATCCTGTTGTATACCTTAAATATATACAATTCTTATTAAACATTTAAAAGAAGTTTCCATCTTATGGACCTCTCAGTTACAATAACTTTAAAAATGGACATGTACACATGGCTTAGTGTCAAGTGTATAAAAATCACAAAAAATGGGTACATTTTTACACACTTCTAGCCTAGAGAATCCCAGGGATGGGGGAGTCTGGTGGGCTGCCGTCTATGGGGTTGCACAGAGTCGGACACGACTGAAGCGACTTAGCAGCAGCAGCAGCTCTAATCTATAAGCTAGCTGATATCTTAGCCCAAAACAGGAAGAACGGAAATATATCCAGTTAGAGGAATTTGTTTTCATTTCAATTAATAGAAAGAAACTATCCATGCCTTACCATGGACTTGCAACATGGAATAGTGGAATGATAGTACTTTTTGCTAATTTCACCTCATCCACACTATCCTGTCTCTCTTCTTTTTTATATAAAGATTTAACTTATACTGAAGGAAAGAAGAAAGCTTAAGAGATCATTCACACTTTTATCTTCATCTTTTGTCTATTTTTCTTTTCTTATGTTTTCTGTCTCTCTCTCCATCTCAGATATTGCCAATATTGAGAATTTCACAGTTTAAAATATTTTACCAGGTACCATCTTTCACCAACTCTTGGTAATATCCTATTTTTAAGTAATAACAACTGAGGTTTGTGAAAATATTTTGGAGGGCATGCTCATAGCTTGTTTTGTATTCAAAGCAACCAAGGGAAAAAGGAAAGAAAGAATTCGGATTCAAGCTTGGACATTGTACAAATGTTACAAATGTGCTATTATAATGCTTTTGATATTTGTTATCATGGAAATAGTTCTCCTTATTTGCAATCATGGCAAAAAAATTGTTTTGAATAATTATAAATTCTTGCTCAAATTTAGAAGATGGCCTGAATGGTTGAAAACTAGAGAGACGTAGAAAATAGCAATG
The DNA here is from genome assembly GCA_006410615.1 of Neotragus moschatus. Taxonomy (NCBI): domain Eukaryota; kingdom Metazoa; phylum Chordata; class Mammalia; order Artiodactyla; family Bovidae; genus Neotragus; species Neotragus moschatus. Next base: position 213,999 of record SJYA01002827.1, read on the forward strand.
AAAATCACAGAACATAAATGAATTTTAAAAAATCTAAGTGTTCCTTTTTAAAGAAAGGGTGGTATAAGAGTAACCTTGGCATAATTTATTGGCTTTTATCCCAATCAGTACCAATTAGTGGCAATCAATTGCTTTTAGCTATGAAAGTATTTTTTAAAACCACTCCTATATGAAAACACTCCAGTGAATATCCCTGAGTAATACTGGGTTCTGCTAGTTTTAGCAGGATTTTGTCTCTGAAGCTGCCAAGACAACTTCATTCTAAGAGGAGATAAGTTGGCTAGATTAGCCCTTAACTAAAAAATGAAAGTAAATCCTAATGTCTTATGAGAAAGCTAAACATCAAACAACTGCAGAAACAAGGAATCAAAATAAATCATAAATTTTCTTCTTTAACTTGCTCTGCACATATCCAAGCCTCCCTCTTTGAAGCAAGCTGCTTGGATGATACGTAAACAACGCAAGGAGGAGGCGCCCATGCTCTGGGAATTGATGCTTCACGGAGCCACACTGAAGTGTTTACATTCTGCTCTTACCGGCCTCTAAGTAAAACAGTTCATTTTCTACTCCCTGTAATATATTTCCTTCTATTTTAAATCCTCTAAGATGCATATGACCACTGTGTCTGAAAGAATAGAATATTAATGGATATAAAATATGTTGTAAAAATTATAGATAAAACCGAACTCTTCATGATGAATGAGGCTGGTAGTAATAGGAAGAAAGAGGAATAGAAGCCCAGACAGAATAAATATAGTGAATAACAGGCTGGAGAACTTGGTCCTATGGCTCCATTAGTATAAGAGACAAACAGCTCTGGGCTAATGCCACTAATAAGGTGTCCACTAAGAAAAGTGGACCATTTTCAAAGAAGGAAACACTTTACTCTGTTTTACATTGATCTGAAGACGTTAATTGCATTCTTATTACTTCCTTTCTAGTTCTCTTTCTTTTACTTGCACACACACGCTCACTCACGCTACCAAAGAACTATAAAAATTCACAACGTTCCAAACTTTCAAATTAAAAACAGATGCAATCGGAGGTGGGGGGAGTTGGGGTAGGGGAGACAGGAGAAATTTGCCCTGTGTCCATGTGGGGGTGGGGATGGGGGGACAGTGAAATTCCACCCGGCAAGTAAGTAAGAGGTCAGTTTCATAGATTCAATTAAACCTTACCTGGTTTTGTAGTTAAATGCAGCAGCATGCCCCTAATTCTTCCTCTAAAGTATTACATATGCTGAAAGCTATAGTATTTGACCTTACACACTTCCACAGAAGAAACTCCTAAGTAACCTTCAACTTCAATAAAACGCTGTGTTCATTCTTCCCCTTGTGCTCAACACACAGCAATCTAATACACCTCATCATGTGGTCCGTTACCATGGCAGCGATGAATCCAGCTGCTGAAATACAAAAGACTGACAAAAAGTTGCCTTTTCCCCCTCCACCCACCCTGACAAAGTCAGATTTTTTTTTTTTTCTGTATGACAAGTCTAATTTGAATATCTTTCTGTTGCTGACTCAACTTTGCGGACAAGGAAAAAAGAAGTAGAAAAACGAGTAAAAAGATGCAAGAAAAAAAGGGCTTCCAGAAAATGTAAACCAACTAATGAAATACCTATATGCATTTTTAAGATGCCATTAATCCCTTGAAAGACTGATGATTATCTACTACTTCTGCCGACCAAATACTTTGAAATGTCAGTTACTAACTCAATAGGAAATGCAGCATTAATCTCACAGCATCTTTTAAAATATTTTTAAAGATACATGAAATGATTCAGTAAATACAGATGCTGAGAAACACTACATTAGTCTACGAAGGGCTAGTCTCATTTTCCTAGGGGAAACTCCTAATTACAGCTCAGAGGTGGGAGGTAACATTCTTCATTTTTTTTTCATCAAGACCCTGTGTTTATCCGTTCTTTAAACAGATTAGATTTCAGTTCTATTTTAAATGCTTATAGATTTGGATCTAGGGTGGTGGAGCCTACTAGAATTACACAAACCGTATCTGGGGGCTCTATATTAAGATTAAGATATGGGGTTGGCACAATATCAACTCTGAGAAATCCAGGGATCTCCCTCCCCCAAACCGATGGTTACATAATTAAGACTGAAGGAATCACCTTCGTTTTCTTCCCAGTACTTTAAGGAAGGCTGACGGGAGGAGCCCTGAGTGACTGGCGCTTCACCTCGTTTGAGCTGCGGTTCCTCCCGCCCACCACAGGGCTCTGAGCTCCAGCCAGCGACTGCTTTGTCCCTCAGGCCTTGCATTGCCACCCTGCTGCTTCCACGGCCTTGCTTACTGCCCATATTTAGCTCATGTTTCATAATACTGTGTTTACATATCTAACTTCTCTTTTTAGATATGGAATCTCCTAGGAAAGGGAGCCGTGTCTTTTTCATGTTTCTACGCCAGTCATCAGCTTTGGCACAATGGACGGCTCAGGGACAATTTATTTTCTGTTTTTTAAAATTAAAATAGAGTTGATTTACAATGTCGTGTTAGTTTCTGGTGTATAGCAAAAAATGATTCAGCTACACACACACACACATTCTTTCCCATTATGGTTTATTGAAGGATATTGAACCTGGTTCCTTGTGCTATACAGTAGGACTTTGTTTATATATTTTATATGTAGTAGTTTGTAGTTGCTAATCCCAAACTCCTAATTTATCCCTCCCCCAGCTTGGGCAACCGCATTGTTTTCTATGTCTATGAGGCTGTTTCTGTTTTGTCAATAAGTTCATTTGTGTTATATTTTAGATTTCACATATAAGTGATATCATATGGTATTTGTCTTTCTCTTTCTGATTTATTTCACTTAATGTGATNAATCCCAAACTCCTAATTTATCCCTCCCTCAGCTTGGGCAACCGCATTGTTTTCTATGTCTATGAGGCTGTTTCTGTTTTGTCAGTAAGTTCATTTGTGTCATATTTTAGATTTCACATATAAGTGATATCATATGGTATTTGTCTTTCTGTTTCTGACTTATTTCGCTTAATGTGATAACCTCTAGGTCCATCCAGGTGGCTGCAAATGGCATTATTTCCTCCCTTTTTATGGTTCCATTGTATATATACAGAGTCTTCTTTATCCATTCATCTATGGACAGTAGTTTGTTTCCATGTTCTGGCTATTGTAAACAGTTGCTGCTGTGAACACTGGGGTGCATGTATCTTTTCAAATTACTTTTCTTCAGATATACACCCGGGAGAAGGATTGCTGAATTATATGGCAACTCTACCTTTAATATTTTAAGGAATCTCTATGCTGCTGCTGCTGCTAAGTCGCTTCAGTCGTGTCCNAAGAAGGCTGAGCGCCGAAGAATTGATGCTTTTGAACTGTGGTGTTGGAGAAGACTCTTGAGAGTCCCTTGGACTGCAAGGAGATCCAACCAGTCCATTGTGAAGGAGATCAGCCCTGGGATTTCTTTGGAAGGAATGATGTTGAAGCTGAAACTCCAGTACTTTGGCCACCTCATGCGAAGAGTTGACTCATTGGAAAATACCCTGATGCTGGGAGGGATTGGGGGCAGGAGGAGAAGGGGACGACCAAGGATGAGATGGCTGGATAGCATCACTGACTCGATGGGTGTGAGTCTGCGTGAACTCCGGGAGATGGTGATGGACAGGGAGGCCTGGCGTGCTGCAATTCATGGAGTCACAAAGAGTCGGACACGACTGAGCGACTGAACTGAACTGAACTGAATAATTAGCAATATTGAGTATCTTTTCATGTGCCTGTTGGCTACCTATATCTGAATGTCTTCTTTGGAGAAATCTCTATTTAGGTTTTCTAACCAGTTTTGATTGCGTTGTTTTCATTGCTGTTGTTGCTATTGAGTTGTATGAGCTGTTTGTATATTTTGGAAATTCACTGTCAGTCTCATTGTTTGCAAATATTTTTTCTCAGTCTTCATGTTGTCTTTTCATTTTGCTCAGTGGGGCTATTTCTTGAATGGACAAAGCAGGAAATGAATGTTTTACTGTGCTCAAAGTTCTCCCTCTAGTTAAACCCTTATGAGGTCCACAAAGTTTTTCCTTAACATTCTACGCCACTAATGGACGTGGGCAACAGGAGCTGGGAGCTCTTCAGAGGACCAATGATGGAGCTACCCAGACTTGGGTGTGAAACCTGGCTCCTGCTCACACCCGTTGGTGATCTTGGATAGATCTTTTAACCTCTCTAAACCTGGGCTACTCTAAAGCTCCTACTTTAAAGAGTTATGAAAAAAGAAAATGAAATGAAATAGTTCAAGGGAAGCATCAAACACTGAGCTTGGAAACAAACTAAATGCTCAACAAATGACTGCTAGTACTGTTTAGTAGAAATGTGAATGATTTTTGAGCAAGAGGGACAATGAGAAAGTGCACAGACACCTACCTGACTTTCTCTTGCTGATATAACTGATGATTGATTTAAATCAGACTCACACATGCACTCCTTAGTATAAGTTAGGGTAATGATACAGCATGAACATAGAGACCACTCCAGGCAAATATCTAGATTGCTTATTCCTACCTACAAACCAACAAGGGTGGGGGATAACCAGTCAAGTGGTTTTACATATTCCCAGGGCAAAATGGGTGGAAGAGGGTTAAACTTGGGAGTCAATTAAAAATCTTTTAAATATGAAAGAAAAACACAGTAAAGAAAGCAGTTCATTTTGATACTTAGACTGGATTCTCAAGAAATGGTCTAGATATTATTTATTGGGTTTTTTTCAAATTAAAATGGCATACGAAGAACTTTTATCATAAAAAAGCTTGATATTAAAAATTATGTATATCTCATCCTAAAACAATTTACCCTGTTGGATTAACAGCAGCTTTTATTTTTTTTATTTTTTTTATTTTTTTTATTTTTATTTTTTGGTAAGGCCACAGTGAGGGTAGACCTCAGGGTTTATATTGATTTTTTTTTTTAATTGGAGGCTGTTTACTTTACAATATTGTGGTGGTTTTTACCATACATTCACATGAGTCAGCCATGGGTGTGCATGTGGGGAACAGTAGCTTATAAAAGATTACCCTGACAGCAGTAATGAACACAAGATTGTAAATCAACTATCCTTCAATTAAAAAAAGAAAAGATCGCCTTGATCTGTAACAAGGGCTCTAAACTGCTCACCAATACAGACTTTTAGCTGTTTTTCTTCACAGTCATCTAACTCAGGAAATTACCTGACACCAAAGCCAACTGCATTGGAAAATTAGCATCAAAATCCCTTTGAAGACTTACAGTGCAAAGCAGCAGTCAGGGGTTAATAAAAAACTCCGGCAGAGAAAAAATCTTTCATTGCAGGAAGTTGCCAGAAAGGATAAAAATGAATGTTGCACATTGCAAGATTTCTCTAACATTAGAAAAAAACAGCCCTACAGGAAAATTGGTAGAGATTATTAAAATAGCTTTGGCACTGCTACAACTCTGAAAAATCCTTAGGTGTTGTGACTCCTGACAACACAATTCCGTAAGCACAGGCAAAGAAGCAGGAAGCCGTCCATTGGAGAAGTCAGCCCGCTGATCCTCTTCAGGGCAGTTGATGAAGGCAAGACCAAAATCACCACCATTTGAATAATTCATTTCTGCGGCAGTCCTTACTGTGTGCCTTTTCCCCACTATGGATTGGTTACGTATCTAATTGTTTTTCATTGTGTAAGTTTTAAGAGCCTATCTTTTATGTAATGGGTTGTCCAAAAAGTTCATTCGCGTCTTTCTGTAAGATGCTATGGAAAAACCTGAACAAACTTTTTGGCTGACCCAAGAGTTAATGTAGACTGTTGCTAGAGCATTCAAATGATCAGCAAACATCCTTTGTCTAGGGCTAAAGCAACCTGTTTGATTGTCTCTCTTTAAGATGTCAGTATATTTGGTTTCGCCAAGTTTTAAATCCCCTTTGCAAATATTGACGTCTCACTCAGGGTGAACAAAATTTGTAACATAATTTGTGCTGGTGTGACCCTCTTAATTTCATATGAAGAATTCAGTCACCTAGGGAGATACCTTTTGTGACTTCATGCATTGAAATACTGTACTCCAGAAAGTCAATTTGCTAAACCATGGACCCAGGGACTTGGGAAGAAGCTTACAGGGTTACTTGCTTCTCGCTCTCTCTTCAGACAGGAGGACACCTAATTTTCCAAACTCAGGGTAATAATAGGGCTCAGAGGTTACAAGCTTTAATTAACACATTATTGACTGAAAGATTTTTGCAGAAACGAAAGCCTGTGGTGTTAACACGTCTCCAGTCAATAACGGGTGAAGCAGCATGGTTACAAAAAACTGGCTGTTAACGTCAATGAAATTAAAACAAGACAAACCAATTTGTACTTCAACAAGAGTGATTTTTTTTTCAGGTCACATTTTAAAACTGTTATTTATTTTATAATACCACAAAGTGCTTTATTGTTCAGGCACTGGTTTAAATCAAATAAGAAAACTTGCTAACAGCAACCACAAAGTGATTGTGATCTATTGAATAGTTTTGGCAAGCACAGAGTTTCTTGGGCTGCTCTGAGCAGCTGACCTAAAAAATATTAATCGGATTAGTATCTATTCTACTCAGGAAAATTTCTTATGAAAGAACAACGCTCTTGCAAGCCATTTCAATTTATATAACTCAATATCAGGATAGTCTCTTTGACCCTTAAGATGTTTTCAAAACATGTACTCTTCCTTTGAATTGTACTAATCTTGCTATAAATAATAAGGATGTCTTTGTGTTTTTCTGCTGTTGACACATCACAGAAAATGCCTCCTTTTTAAAATAGCACTGTGAAATGAATGCCTCCATTTCTGCAGATAACTTATTTGTAAAACTGGAATCATTTTGCCATGCTCACTTAGGAAAACTTATCCCCGAACTTCTGTTTGTGTGCTTTTCATCTCTCTCTAAAATTCACAATTATATAATTATATTCTGGATTTTTCCTTAATGAAAAACATCCTTGGTTTTTAAACTTAATAATAAAAAGTTACACTTGTCCATTTCCTCACTACAAAGTAATATCACAGGTTCAAAGTAGAGAAGTTGAAAAGTGCAATTTATGAAATAATCTTAAACACTTATAACTCAGCTATCTGAAGTAACAAATACTGATATTTTGATGTATTTCTTTAAGTTACATAGTAAATATCTCGGGTAATGTTGAAAATTGCTTTCTATTGCTTAATGAAAGACACGTACAACAAACATACAATCATATTACCTACTCTTTGAAAATACTTTTTGATAGTTGTATAAAATTCTGCTATTTGGATGTATCAGAATTGATTTAGCCATGCCTTACTGTCAAGTATATTTTTAGTCTTTTCCAGGTTTCTTATTATAAGCAATATACCTTTGCATATAAACTTTGATCACATCTTGGGTTATTTCCTTAGAATGGAAGGGAGATTATTGGTTTAAGTTAGAAAGTCTAAGGATACAATTTTAGAATTGACAGGATCCTAACATATAACTTGGAGAAGGAAATGACATTCCAGTATTCTTGCCTAGAAAATCCCATGGACAGAGGAGCCTGGTGGGCTACAGTCCATGGAGTTGCAAGAGTCAGACACGACTTAGCAACTAAACCACCACCACCACCACCACCATACATATAATTTAGTATAATACTTCCTTTTATAGAAGAGAAAACTGAGCCTCAGTGAGGTGCCAGGGCTGGCTCAGAGTCTTACTGTGAGTTCTTCTGGTGCTAGAATGGAAATTTGGGTTCTTTCTGATCTGCTCTGCTTTCTGTAATTTCACCATGTGTGCATGTATGCATGCGTGCTCAGTTGCTTCAGTTGTGTCTGACTCTTTGTGACTCCATGGACCATAGTCTGCCAGGCTTCTCTGTCCATGGGATTTTCCCAGCAGGGATACTGGAGTGGGTTGCCATTTCCTCCTCCAGGGGATCTTCCCGACCCAGGGATTGAACCCTCGTCTCCTGTGTCTCCTGGATTGCAGATGGAATCTGCAATACCCTCCTAGGTATTACCTGTGAAACTCCACAAATGTGCTCTGAGCCCAAGTCAGGAATGGGAGTTACTTGGTGGTGGGTGATGCTAATTTTTGTCAGGGTCAAGCCACATGGCAGTATCTCTAAGGCCACTCTCCACTGAACGCTAAACAGAGTGGATACTGAGAAGAAGCAAACAGTCTCCCAGATCCAAATCTGTCCTGAGAAAAACAAACTGGAAAAGGATTTCAAGAGAGTTGAGAGGACTCATAAAATCCATGAGTTCAAACTGATATAAAATGTAGAAGTGCTCTTTGATGGGGCCCAAGTTCTTTTATGATCTTGTGTTTTTGTCAGGAGAGCAGAAGATCTGAGTGACTGTGTGAATGGTAGATTGTCAGGAAGCTCGTAAGGGAAGGGGAAGAAACATGTGTCTGCTCACCCTCCTTGACAATCCCATATCCTGTAAATTCAGGTGTGTTTGTCCAGCCATGATGGGGTCTCCATCTGACAGGGTATATTATATCTTAGCTAGAGGGAAACGGAAAGACATTTCCGAAAATCAAGTCTATTTGTGAAGTCAAGGAAACAGGCAGGTTTCTGAGACCTCACCCTTAAAAGAATCCACTTTCTTAGTCTGAAGACAGAGTACACAGAAATTATGGGTTCTCAGTCTCTTCCACATGACTTGTTCTAAGATCAGATGACTTGTTCTAACTTAATAAATATTATAACTGCCATCTAAAAGCACACACTGTATTATTTGTAGGCAAAGCAATATAAATGACCTATACTCTAGATGGAGAGATAAAAACATGGATAAAGAAAATATAGCTATAGCTATTTATATAAAAAATATATGAGAAAAATATAATTAACTGACTTGAAAGTAGACAGGTAATTTAATTAGGTTGGTTTAAACAGAACATTTAGGGGCAAAAAGGACCCATTCAGGGTGTCCTAGGCTTGGAAAGCACTTGCTGTTTGTGATAGTAGGTGTGTTTTCCCAGATTCTTCTACTTTGTGTTCTGGACTTGGAATACATCAGCAGAGCAGACAGTCTACAACACAGAAACAGACTCACAGACTTAGAGAACACATTTATGGTTGTCACAGGGAAGGATGAGGGGAAGAGATAGGGAGTTTGGGATCGACATGTACACGCTGCTATATTTAAAACAGATAACCGCCAAAGACCTACTGCATAGCACATGGAACTCTGCTCAATGTCATGTGACAGCCTGGATAGGAGGGGAGCTTAGGGGAGAATGGACACTTGTATATGTACGGCTGGAGCTTCCCAAGTGGCACTAGTGGTGAAGAACCCGCCTGCCAATACAGGAGACACAGGAGACGTGAGTTTGATCCCTGGGTCAGGAAGATCCCCTGGAGGAGGGCATGGAAACCCACTCCAGTATTCTTGCCTGGAGAATNTTTGGGATCGACATGTACACGCTGCTATATTTAAAACAGATAACCGCCAAAGACCTACTGCATAGCACAAGGAACTCTGCTCAATGTCATGTGACAGCCTGGATAGGAGGGGAGCTTAGGGGAGAATGGACACATATGTATATGTATGGCTGGAGCTTCCCAGGTGGCACTAGTGGTAAAGAACCCGCCTGCCAATACAGGAGACACAGGAGACGTGAGTTTGATCTCTGGGTCAGGAAGATCCCNGGAACTCTGCTCAATGTCATGTGACAGCCTGGATAGGAGGGGAGCTTAGGGGAGAATGGACACATATGTATATGTATGGCTGGAGCTTCCCAGGTGGCACTAGTGGTAAAGAACCCGCCTGCCAATACAGGAGACACAGGAGACGTGAGTTTGATCTCTGGGTCAGGAAGATCCCCTGGAGGAGGGCATGGAAACCCACTCCAGTATTCTTGCCTGGAGAATCCATGGACAGAGGAGCCTGGCGGGCTACAGTGCAATAGGGTTGCACAGAGTTGGACACGACTAAAGTGATTTAGTGTGCACACACGCATATTTATGGTTGAATCCCTTTACTGTCCACCTGAAACTATCACAATGTTGTTAGTAGGTTATACTCCAATATAAAATAAAAGGTTAGAAAATAAACGTGTGTAGAGGGATGCCTGATGCGTATTTTCAGTGACTGAGATTGGATGTAGGAGTGATAAAAGCTATTGAGTTTCTCTCTCCCTTTGTCATGTGTCCCTGGGAAAGGACAAGTAATTAAGTGACAGTGGCAAGGTGAAGAGGGAGGGGGGACTGGAAGTGTCTCTCAAGTAGCGTGTGTCCATATATCACAGGTAAAGAGATGGAGAAACCAAGAGGCAAATGGACCTGCGGACATTGAGGAAAACTTAATTATTGATGACAACCACAATGATAGTGAAAGGGATGAGAAAATGAAGTAAGCTGTGGAGGGGAATTAAGGCATAAGGCAAAACGATAGAGAATAAATTATTTCAAGAACACACAGAAAGAGCTGGCAAAGGATATAAAGGTGATTTGGGGAGAAAGATAATAAGAGAAGCAAATGTGATTCAAGGGAACATAGTGAAATTACTTAGGGAGTGAGAGAAAAAGGATATGAGAGAAACACCATTATTGAGAAAACTGAAATAATTGAGATGAGTAACAAACTAATATTTGAAATTTCATTCTATATTTAGTCTTAGTTGCCCAATTGAACCTGACTCTTTGTGACCCCATGGACTGTAGCCCGCCAGGCTCCTCTGTCCATGGGATTCTCCAGCCAAGAATACTGGAGTGGGTAGCCATTCCCTTCTCCAGAGTCTCTTCCCAACCCAGAGATAGAACCAGGGTCTCCTGCATTGCAGGGAGATTTTGTACCATCTGAGCTACAGAGAAGTCCCATTCTATATACAGACTCGAATGAACTCTATGATTGGAATGAGGGAAAAGGTTCATTGGCTTGTTAAACACCTTTCGTATAAATTGATCCATAACATAAAGATATCAGGTGCTTTGGACCCTTCTGGGTGACTGTGGTGGCAAATGCCACACTGGGAGGGGCCATCCATCTGACAGTTCCGAGGTTTATGTATGTGGCACCCAGGGGGTCACTGGAGTCCATCTGGGAGGGATTATCCTCAGCCCACATCTCACACTGGTCAGTTCATCAGGTCACCGCATTCCCTTTAAAGCCTCAGAGTGACACATGAAATGGAGAAGCCATTCATTAGAGGATGGCGAACAATACACAGGAAGGGAAGCGGCATAAGAGCCTGCGAGGGAGGCACTTAAGCGTTTGAAAGGATATCTGTGTGTACCTAATGGTGAGCAGGTGTTCTCCCTTTATTACTGAAGGCAACACAGTCTGCCTCTGCCAGGTGAGACTTCAGGAAGGACCTCCTGATTTAATATAAAAATTATGGCATATAAGTAACACGAAGCAAAGGGCACTAGCATCCTACACCGTTCGTCAGAGAGGAAAGTGTTTTGGGAGGATATGAATCACTAGTGTTTGTTATACATGTAAAGACGCTTGACAGCCCAGTGAAGACACAATGATGTGTTTATAGGCTCCTAAACACACACACATCATGCAGACAGAAACCCGAATTTACATATTAGCTCTTTTGGATATTATTGCTACAAGTGTGACAGTATAGGAGGGTTCAGATTGCCCATGCACAATGTCATGGGCAATAATATCCAAAGCATTAAACACAAACACATTTGCTTTATCTATTTCAGGCTTTCTGCTATCTTTGGTAAACACTGTAGACCAATTTAAAACATAAAATAAGCAAAAACATTTTCTAATCACTTAGAGTCCCACCAACCACAGTTAATGTTTCTGGATTTCCCTATTTGTGTCTCTCTCTATGTAAATATACAGCTTGATTTTTAAAAATTTACTTTACTGAAGTATAGTTGATTTACAATGTTGTATTAATTTCTGAGTACAGAAAAGTGATTCAGTTATACAATGGACAGCCTGATTTTTAAAATGGATTGTTACTTTTTAAACTATATAGCCATATTCCACATAGAGACTTGATGACTTTTTCTGGGCCTGTTGGTTATATACGGGCTTCTCTGGTCACTCAGACAGTAAAGAATCTGCTTGTAGTGTTGGAGACGGGGGTTCAATCCCTGAGTCAGTAAGATTCCCTGGAGAGGGGAATGGCAACTCACTCCAGTATTCTTGCCTGGAGAATCCCATGAACAGAGGAGCCTAGCAGGCTACCATCCCTGGGGTGGCAAAGAGTCAGACATAACTGAGCAACTAAGTATTGGTTATATATGGAGAAGGCACTGGCACCCCACTCCAGTACTCTTGCCTGGAAAATCCCATGGACGGAGGAGCCTGGTAGGCTGTAGTCCATGGGGTCGCTGAGTTGGACACAACCGAGCGACTTCACTTTCACTTTTCACTTTCATGCATTGGAGAAGGAAATGCAATCTTGCCTGAGCAACTAAGTATTGGTTATATATGGAGAAGGCACTGGCACCCCACTCCTGCAATCTTGCCTGGAGAATCCCAGGGACGGGGGAGGCTGGTGGGCTGCTGTCTATGGGGTCGAACAGAGTCGGACACGACTGAAGCGACTTAGCAGCAGCAGAAGATAATGGTAAAGATAAGAGAAACTAAGTCACTCAAAAATGCTGTGTTCATTATAGGTGGTAGAACTAGAAAATGACATGTTATTTCTGGAATGGGGAAGGGTATGGGGACTAAATCCAGAAAGAAAGAGTGTTGGAGTTGTGGGCTCTGGGAATAAGGTAGAGGTCAAAGGAAACTCCTACCTGAAGGGGACACAGGTTCTAATACATGGTGATGACCCAGGAGGATGGAGGCAAGATAGGACCCCTTTTGATGGATGTGACTATGGTCTAAGGTATAATTGTGCTGATAATTCACTCTAATATCTGGCTTATCTCCCTGTTATCATCAGGATTTCAGGAAATCTCTGAGAATGGTTCTCAGTTTCACAATGAGTCCCACAGTGATTAAGACCACGTCCAAGCTGGGAACAGGGTAAGAGGAAAGAATGGTCTCTCTGCAGTGATCTGGTGTTACCTCAGACCTCTCTGAGAAAATAACATTTGAGACAAATCACATGGAGAATGAAGAGCAAAGAGAAGAGCAAGGTGAGGCCCCCAAGGCAGTCAGAACCTGATGTGTTCCACGAATACAGTGAGACCAGTGTGGCTGAAGCTCTCTGCAGAAGGGGTGGAAGGTCAGGGCATGAAAAGGTTGGCAGGGACTGGGGCTCTGTGGGACATATTAGGGGCTTCTGTAATTTATCCTCAGTGCAGTGGGAAGCTTAGGAAGGACTCACAACATGAGAGTATAGTAACATACTTTTCAGTTTTAAAAGATACCCTGGCTAGGGTGTGGAGAAGGGATAGGAGAGGGGCAAGAGTGGATGAAGTGAATGTAGTCTGGGGGCTGACTCGTGACTCTGGACTAAAACGCAGGCAGTGGAGACTCTGAGACACGGACACACTGGAAATATGTTCTGGAGGCAGAACTGATAGGAGCCTTTAATAGACTGGATGTGGGAAGACGAGTGAGAATAGGGTGTAGAGAACTCCCCACATTCTAAAATAAAAGGAGGATGGATAACCAACAAAAATCTATTATATAGCACATGGAACTCTGCTTAGTGTTATGTGCCAGCCTGGATGGGAGGGGGTTTGGGGAGAATGGATTCATGCATATGTATGGCTGAGTCCCTGCACTGTTCGCCTGAAACTATCACAACATTGTTAATCGGCTATATCCCCCAAAATGTTTTTGTTGTTTAAAATAGAAGGAGGCGCCATTGATTAAGATGCAGAAGCATGTGGAGGGCAAGCAGAATGGGGCAAGGCATGTGTGCAGGAAAGTGTTGAATTTAAGGTGTCTCTGAGACTGTAAAGCAGTGATGTCAGGAATGTTGCGTCTATATATACCTGGAGCTCTGAAGATAAGGAATGGATGGAAATGTACAATTGGCACTTGTAGGTACAAAGCAACTTTTTCAAAGCTCTGGTAAGAGGAGATCATACCTGGACAAGTAGCCCAAGCTTCCTCCCCCAGACAGAGGGGTCTGGGAGGTAGGGGGAAACATGTGAGTAGCTTTCAATGGAGGCTAAAACAGGGGAGTTTTCCAGGAAAGAAGGGGTGGTCTTTGAATTGAAACCTTCTGAGAGGTTCAGATGACAATGGAAGAAGCATTCATTAGCTTTGGAATATGTAGATAAGAATGATTTTAATAAGATCCTTTTCAGGGGAAGGTAAGGATGAGGAAGTGAAGTCAGCCACTCCAAACAGATTTTTTGGGAGAAAGTTAGATTCTTTGGGGAGCAGAAGTAGGGTAGCAATGGAAACAAATACAGTCAACAGAGTATTTCAAATATAGGAGATTGCAGAAAATATTTACAGGCTGAGGAGAGTGGCCCCCTAAAACAGAAAATGATTGATTTAACGTACTCAGTCCTGAAGATAGTAAAAGGGGATGAGGTTCAGAGGACACATGGAGAGAAACGTCCACATGATGGGAGGGAAGAAGGAACTGAAGGTGCAGGTGGAGGTATGCTTGCAAGTTTGGGAAGAGAAAGAGGAAGTTTCAATCTAATAGTTTCTATTTTCTTGCTTCTAAGAAGCAAGTTTGCTGGCTACCAATGAAGAATAAAGAAAACGTTTGATGCAAGTGAAGAAAAACGAACTAATCCTTTTGGAAGGTAGGAGAGTAAACTGTCTATAAAACTAGTAGGATACTCAGAGATGGCTGCAAGCATGCGTGAAGGGGTGATCATGTGTCTAGAACAACACCAGCATGGTCAGTTGTGTGATCTGCAATAAAGCTCAACAAGTAAGGGAAACCCTGGATCAGCCAGGGGAGTGGGCTCATCCATGGCCCTGCTTTGTCTGGTGGATGTGATGGGAGATAAGGTGTTGAAAGTACATCCGAGAGCAACTGGTACAAGGGCTGGACCATGGAATCTAGGCAAGAAAGGAGAGAAGTAAAGACACCCGGAGACTTTTTGTTGGGATGAAAGAACTAGGGAAGGGCCATGGGTAAACCTATGGCTGATTCATGTTGATGTTTGGTAGATACCAGTGCAATACTCTAAAGCAATTATTCTTCAATTAAAAATAAATTAATTTAGTTAAAAGAACTACTTAAAAAGAGAGAGAGAGAACTAGGACCAAAAGACCCTGCAACGAACACAGAGAAATGCCAATGTGGAGATCAGAGAAAAAGAGCTAGAAGGGTGTGGTGTGGTGTTTGGATGGGATGGGATGGGTGTGGTGTTCAGAAGTAAGAGTGGGATGTCTTACTTTCTGATTGTGGAAGGGGCTTAGTTTCTGAGTAACTAGCCAGTGGTCATCTAAGAAGTGGCTGGCTGAGGTCAAACGGAGGGATTTTTTCTAGCTATAAATAAATAAGAAGTTTAGTAGGAATACTGACGTGATCTAAGCAGAGCCAATCAAAGTCATGTGAGAAACAGCGTCAAGTTCTTTTCTCTGTAACTATGGCTGGGCAGATTACATGTGCTGGGAGGTGCCAGTGGCTTTCTTCATCACCGGTTGGGTAGAGCCTCCTTAACTATTAATCCAGCACCAGAGGAAAACAGCTGAAAAAGGAGGAAAGAGACAAGGTGCTGAGCATAATCTTTGAACCTACCCTTTCTGAAGTCTGACTCCCTGTGTGTCAAGCTAGCCTGAAGAGATTCTTTTGTCCCTTGCAAATACAAAGCATAAACTAATACGGATGGATCTGTTTCACAAAATCTATGAAAATGTAACAGATCTGTTGTTTACCTACCTAATGGCCATTCTTCTATTTTTCTCTGTGGGCAGAGTTGTTGTCCGTGGCTACTCTGTAGGTCTCATAGAAATGTCTAAGTCCATCACTGCTATTGCCACCCCCTGGCCAGTCATGCCAGTAAAATATGAAGGAAAATCTACTGTGGTGGGGAGGAGTGTATAGGCACGTCTGTGCATACTCAGTCGCTAAGCCATGTCTGAATCTTTGTGACCCCAAGGACTTCAGGCTGCCACGCTCCTCCTTCCATGGCATTTTCCAGGCAAGAACACTGGAGTGGGTTGTTGCCATTTCCTCTTCGGACATCTTCCTGACCCAGGGACTGAATCCACATCTTCAGCATCTCCTGCATTGGCAGGTGGGTTCTTTACCCCTGAGCCACCTTGGAAGCCATGTATAGGCATTCCTCATTCTACTGTATTTTTTTTATAAATTTCTCAGTTTGTGGCAACCTTGCATCAAGCAAGTCTAGAAATGCCATTTTTTTTCCCAATGGCATTTGCTCACTTTGGGTCTCTGCATCCCATTTTGGTAACTCCTGCAATACAGCAAACTTTTTCATTATCATTATGTTTGGTATGGGTGATGTGTGATTAGTGATCTTGGACCTTAATACTATGACTTGCTGAAGGCTCAGAGGATGGCTGGTATTGTCTAGAAATGAAGAAGTGATATTTTTAAGTTAAGGTTTGTATATGGGTTTTAAAGCTATCATGCTATTGCACACTTAGACTACAGTACAGTAGAAACATAACTTTTATATGTACTGGGAAACCAAAAATTTCACATGACTCACTTTATTGGGCTACTTGCTTTACAGTGGTGGTCTAGAACTGAACCCACAATATCCCTGAGGTATGTCCGTAGTGAGCTGAGTAGTGTGATGAGTGATTTCATGTGTCAACTTGAGTAGGCTGTGAAGTGCTCAGCTTTTTTCACTCAACATTATTCTCACAGAAGAGTGATTCCAGATGAGCTTAACTCTTGAGCTGGTAGATTTAATGAAGCAGATTGCCCTTCTCACTGTGGGTGAGTCTCATGCAACCTGTTGAGGCCTAAATAGAAGGCAAGAGGATCTTCTCTCTCTTGCTGATGGTCTTCAAGCTGGGACACAAAACTTATTCTCCTGGTTCTCAGGCCTTCAGACTATAGATTAGAGGACGGACTTAGACTCCATAATTGTGTCAGCCAATTCCCTATAATAAATCTCTTTTATATCTTGTTAGTAAAAGTCAGAACTCTGACTTATAAAAGTAATGTCCCTCAAAATATCACATTTCCCCAGAAACAGAATGTGACCTTATTTGGAAATAGAATCTTCGCAGATGTAATGAGTTGAAGACTAAGATGGGGTCCTATTGGAGTGGGCGGGCCCTACATCCGACAACCGGTATCCTCTTAAATAGAGGAAGGGATGAAGAGAGAGGCACACACGTGAAGAAGGCCATTTAAAGACAGAGGTAGACATTGCAGTCCCACGGCTACAAGCCAAGGAATGCCAATGACTGCAGGAGCCACCGGAAGTTAGGAAGAGGCCCAGCAGGATTCTTCCCTAGAGACCCGAGGGAAGTTGGCTCTGCCAGCACCTTGGCGTCAGACTTCTCTCCTCCAGAGCTATGAGTGAATAACTTTCTGTTGTCTTCAGTTAGCTAGTTGGCAGTCATTTGTTAGAACAGCCCTAGGAAACTAAAAAAGGGAGTTTCTGGGAAAGGTCTCTTCACCCAAAAAAAGAGACTCAGAGGGAGAAGTGAAAAACCGGGTGGGTGAGGAAAACGGTAAGTGATGCTGCGTGGCTGGGGCACAGGCTGAGTGATCGGTGAGTCAAGGCCCAAGAAGAACCGGAAGAGGGGCCGGACTCAGCCAGCTGTCCCTAGAAGGGATGCCAGGTGGGTGAAGGAGCAGGTGGCCGGACCTGTGAGTCAGGTCATGGTCTTTTCACATGCTGTAGATAACGGGGTCCTTTTTACGCTGAGTGTTGGCTCAAGTAAGCTGTTGGCTTCCTGACGGGCAATTATTGACATTTCCCAGGGAGGTGCTGCCCTGCCCCCGCCGTTAACGGCTGCCCTTCCTCTTCGGGTAGCTCAGACTCACTGAGGGGGAGGTCAGGGAGCTTTGACGACAGATGACAGCCAGCCTGTCGTCTGCTTTAGAATGACATGCTTGCTTCCTCAGACTCTATTCCATACCGTCTGATCTATGGCGCACATTTGGCCTTTGCTATACGCAGGGTTCTGCCCGGGGATCCCATCTTCCCCTNTCAGGGAGCTTTGACGACAGATGACAGCCAGCCTGTCGTCTGCTTTAGAATGACATGCTTGCTTCCTCAGACTCTATTCCATACCGTCTGATCTATGGCGCACATTTGGCCTTTGCTATACGCAGGGTTCTGCCCGGGGATCCCATCTTCCCCTTCAAACTTATCTTCCAAAGATACTTTGAAAAGTGAAATTTCCTTCCTCTGGAGCCTTTTGTCTCTCCCCTTTTAACAACATCGTCTCCTCTTTTCCAGTTCACATCCCTAGAACCCGATCAGTTCACTCTAGACTCTGAGGATGGACGGACAGCCATGATCAGCCTGTCCAGATGACAGACGTGTGTTATAACAGGGACCCTCTAGACACACAGTTTCCAGGAGCACAAAGGCAGCTGAGGTAGGTCTTTTTGCACAGGGGAGCATGGTGTCCTGAGAGCAGCGGGTCTTTGGAGTCTCACCTATTTTGAATTTAGGGTTCACTCCTTGCTGACTGCATGGCCTTGAGCAAGATACTTAACCTTCTGAGGCTCAGTTTCACCATCTAAAAATGAAGATGATACTAATACCTCGCAAACAGAATAGTGGTGAGTATTAAATAGGTAACATATGAAAAGTCCCTCATGTGAAGCCCGGTACACAGTTCAAAGTGGCTCTTAATATTTAGAGCAGGATTTGTCNTTTTGAATTTAGGGTTCACTCCTTGCTGACTGCATGGCCTTGAGCAAGATACTTAACCTTCTGAGGCTCAGTTTCACCATCTAAAAATGAAGATGATACTAATACCTCGCAAACAGAATAGTGGTGAGTATTAAATAGGTAACATATGAAAAGTCCCTCATGTGAAGCCCGGTACACAGTTCAAAGTGGCTCTTAATATTTAGAGCAGGATTTGTCAGCCTTGACACTATTAACATTTGGGGTAGATAAGTTCTTTCCTTTAGGAGACTGTTTTAAGCATTGTAGGATGTTTAGCTACATCCTGGATTCCACTCACTAGGTGCTAATAGCCCTCCACACCCCCACGCCCCTGGCTGAGAACCGCTGCTGTAGAGTCAGGTGGGCAGGTCTTTGTACACCTCTTAAGAAACAGAGGTAGAAAAATTTCTAACCTGTCTACATTTAAGACAGAGTCCACACGAATGGCTTTGTTATTACTAGTGTTTTTTCCTGGTGGTTTAGTTACTAAGTCTTGTCTGACTCTTTGCGACCCCATGGACTATATAACCCATCAGGTTTCTCTGTCCATGGGATTCTCCAGGCAAGAACACTGGAGTGGGTAGCCATTTCCTTCTCCAGGGGATCTTCCGAACCCAGGGATCAAACCCAGGTCTCCTGCCTTGCAGGCAGATTCTTCCTATTTAAGTAAAAAAGAGATCATCCTTCTTTCCAAGCACTGAAGTATGTATCTTTCCTGGTACACTTCAAATTTCCCTCTTGATGGACGCAGGGAGGTGAAGTAATGACAGGACATGAGAGTGGGATCCGACAGCAGAATCACTTTCCAGTGTTGGCAATTCTTTGTTTTATTTTTCCCCTTAAAAATCCATGTTAATTTTGCTTTCAACCCAACTATATAGTCATCACTGTTTTCATAGAAATGTATTGCCCCCTTTCCCTTTCACTGAGTAAAATAACAGGGGACAATGTTTTATCCTAGGATTTTGGGTACCTAGGCATACAATCAAGCTGCCCAGTTAGAACAGAATGCTGTTATGTGGATGCCCTTTGCGTTCTTGGTGGTGTTTCCTTCAAAATGTATCAGGCATATTTTATTTTACAGGTTAATTTCACCAACCAGNTTTTCATAGAAATGTATTGCCCCCTTTCCCTTTCACTGAGTAAAATAACAGGGGACAATGTTTTATCCTAGGATTTTGGGTACCTAGGCATACAATCAAGCTGCCCAGTTAGAACAGAATGCTGTTATGTGGATGCCCTTTGCGTTCTTGGTGGTGTTTCCTTCAAAATGTATCAGGCATATTTTATTTTACAGGTTAATTTCACCAACCAGTTAAAAGTCCTCTTACGTGACCTGTGTTTCCTTTGCTTCTATATTGCTTTTTAAAACAGTGGCCTTTCAAAAGGGGGAGAAATGTTTCAGAATCCGTAACAATTCAACTTGAAAAAAAGGTAATGCGACCAAAGAATGAAATAAATGCTGAAATAACTGCCCCCACAACTGATCAAACATGATCATAAGTATTTGGGAAAAAGCTGTATGACAGTATAAGTCCTAGTAGACATTTCATTCTTATACTCTGCATCAAAGATCCAGTCTCTTTGCCTCTATGGTCAGTCTCTGAACCCCTGTCAGACCACAGAGAGGAACCTTATGTTAAATGTTAATTCTCATTTACAAGATTTAAGGAGCTACTTCTGAGGAAGCTATTGTTCCATCAGCCCAGTGGAAATGCCTGTACAGAATTAAGGTGTGGATCACCCAACTGAAACTGATGTCAGTGGTTCAGTTATTCATTCATGCTCTTCAGACTCTTGGACACACCTCCACTGGTTTCCAGGCAACCACGGCTCAGGGCAGTTAGTATTCATGCTTCATGAATTCTATATGTGAGTAAGAAAGGGATTTTCATATTTTAATGAGGAGGCATTCATGAGCTGAGCTAGACGACTACCTTTGTTATTAGGTAAGACAAAACATGGTGAGGGCCTTTACCATCTTTCAGAAAGTGGGTCAATATTCTTTTCCTGAAAAGCCTTTGTGCTTACAGGGGACAGCACTGCACAACACAGCCTCGAGCAGGATGATAGGTAAAATCTCAGAGAAGTCCCTTTCATTGGAAGGAGAAATTCCTGTTAAGAACTCAGTTTAGGACTGGGATTTATAAACCCTGCTTCTCAGGCCTTTTCACTCCTTGTACTATAGGAAGGGAGATGCCAGGAGCAAACAAGAACGTTTCTACACTGGGTTATTTAATCACTGTGCCCAATATCTACAACTGCTTCATGTGCTGTGCTTAGTTGCTCAGTTGTGNTAACCTTCTGAGGCTCAGTTTCACCATCTAAAAATGAAGATGATACTAATACCTCGCAAACAGAATAGTGGTGAGTATTAAATAGGTAACATATGAAAAGTCCCTCATGTGAAGCCCGGTACACAGTTCAAAGTGGCTCTTAATATTTAGAGCAGGATTTGTCAGCC
Organism: Neotragus moschatus; assembly: GCA_006410615.1. Classification (NCBI taxonomy): domain Eukaryota; kingdom Metazoa; phylum Chordata; class Mammalia; order Artiodactyla; family Bovidae; genus Neotragus; species Neotragus moschatus. Next base: position 235,128 of record SJYA01002827.1, read on the forward strand.
TTGACACTATTAACATTTGGGGTAGATAAGTTCTTTCCTTTAGGAGACTGTTTTAAGCATTGTAGGATGTTTAGCTACATCCTGGATTCCACTCACTAGGTGCTAATAGCCCTCCACACCCCCACGCCCCTGGCTGAGAACCGCTGCTGTAGAGTCAGGTGGGCAGGTCTTTGTACACCTCTTAAGAAACAGAGGTAGAAAAATTTCTAACCTGTCTACATTTAAGACAGAGTCCACACGAATGGCTTTGTTATTACTAGTGTTTTTTCCTGGTGGTTTAGTTACTAAGTCTTGTCTGACTCTTTGCGACCCCATGGACTATATGACCCATCAGGTTTCTCTGTCCATGGGATTCTCCAGGCAAGAACACTGGAGTGGGTAGCCATTTCCTTCTCCAGGGGATCTTCCGAACCCAGGGATCAAACCCAGGTCTCCTGCCTTGCAGGCAGATTCTTCCTATTTAAGTAAAAAAGAGATCATCCTTCTTTCCAAGCACTGAAGTATGTATCTTTCCTGGTACACTTCAGATTTCCCTCTTGATGGACGCAGGGAGGTGAAGTAATGACAGGACATGAGAGTGGGATCCGACAGCAGAATCACTTTCCAGTGTTGGCAATTCTTTGTTTTATTTTTCCCCTTAAAAATCCATGTTAATTTTGCTTTCAACCCAACTGTATAGTCATCACTGTTTTCATAGAAATGTATTGCCCCCTTTCCCTTTCACTGAGTAAAATAACAGGGGACAATGTTTTATCCTAGGATTTTGGGTACCTAGGCATACAATCAAGCTGCCCAGTTAGAACAGAATGCTGTTATGTGGATGCCCTTTGCGTTCTTGGTGGTGTTTCCTTCAAAATGTATCAGGCATATTTTATTTTACAGGTTAATTTCACCAACCAGTTAAAAGTCCTCTTACGTGAAGTGTGTTTCCTTTGCTTCTATATTGCTTTTTAAAACAGTGGCCTTTCAAAAGGGGGAGAAATGTTTCAGAATCCGTAACAATTCAACTTGAAAAAAAGGTAATGCGACCAAAGAATGAAATAAATGCTGAAATAACTGCCCCCACAACTGATCAAACATGATCATAAGTATTTGGGAAAAAGCTGTATGACAGTATAAGTCCTAGTAGACATTTCATTCTTATACTCTGCATCAAAGATCCAGTCTCTTTGCCTCTATGGTCAGGCTCTGAACCCCTGTCAGACCACAGAGAGGAACCTTATGTTAAATGTTAATTCTCATTTACAAGATTTAAGTAGCTACTTCTGAGAAAGCTATTGTTCCATCAGCCCAGTGGAAACGCCTGTACAGAATTAAGGTGTGGATCACCCAACTGAAACTGATGTCAGTGGTTCAGTTATTCATTCATGCTCTTCAGACTCTTGGACACACCTCCACTGGTTTCCAGGCAACCACGGCTCAGGGCAGTTAGTATTCATGCTTCATGAATTCTATATGTGAGTAAGAAAGGGATTTTCATATTTTAATGAGGAGGCATTCATGAGCTGAGCTAGACAACTACCTTTGTTATTAGGTAAGACAAAACATGGTGAGGGCCTTTACCATCTTTCAGAAAGTGGGTCAATATTCTTTTCCTGAAAAGCCTTTGTGCTTACAGGGGACAGCACTGCACAACACAGCCTCGAGCAGGATGATAGGTAAAATCTCAGAGAAGTCCCTTTCATTGGAAGGAGAAATTCCTGTTAAGAACTCAGTTTAGGACTGGGATTTATAAACCCTGCTTCTCAGGCCTTTTCACTCCTTGTACTATAGGAAGGGAGATGCCAGGAGCAAACAAGAACGTTTCTACACTGGGTTATTTAATCACTGTGCCCAATATCTACAACTGCTTCATGTGCTGTGCTTAGTTGCTCAGTTGTGTCCAGCTCTTTGCGACCCCAACTCTTTATAGCCCACCAGGCTCCGTTGTCTATGGGGATTCTCCAGGCAAGAGAACACTGGAGAGGGTTGCCGTGCCCTCCTCCAGGGGATCTTCCTAACCCAGGGATAGAACCCAGGTCTCCTGTATTGTAAGTGGATTCTTTACCAACTGAGCCACCTGGGAAACCTGCAAATGCTTCATGCCAAGAGACAATTCAAAGTGCTGGGGAATGTGGCAGGGATTCAGGTGGTAGCATGCTTGGTATTACTCGGGGTGGCACTGTTGGCTGTGTAGGAGGCATATGAGTTGGGGCAGGGGGCTAAACCAGGAAGTCTACTGAACTGAGATCATAAGAGGCTCATTTGCTATGGATAAACAGTGAGGATGAAGTCTTATCTGCAAATAGCATATGATATCACTTATATGTGGAATCTAAAATATGGCACAAATGATCTTATTACAAAACAGAAACAGACTCACAGATGTAGAGGAAGACTTGTGGGTGCCAAGAGGGAAGGCCGGTGGGGGAGGGACGAACTGGGAGTCTGTGGTTAGTAGATGCAAACTATTACATATACAATGGATAAACAGCAAGGTCCTACAGTATAGCGCAGGGAACAATACTCAGTATCCTGGGGTAAATCATAAAGGGAAAGAATATAAAAAAGAATGGATATATGTGTACAACTGAGTCACTTTGCTGAACAGCAAAAATTAACACATTGTAAAAAAAATACTTTGATATAAAGAAAAAGAATGTAGTCTAAAATGGATAGTGATAAGAAGTTTTTCTCTCTCCGGATGTGCCTTTTGTGGATGCTACTACTCTGGGAAGAAATTCAATGTCAGAAAGGAAACCATGGGAGACTAGGAGTTGTTGTTATATATTAGGAAGGAATGATATAATAAAAACATGTTCTTAGAAAAAGACAGCCACGTTACTTATCTATGCATATAGAATTGGAAGATTATGGCAAGTGTTTGTACATAAACAGTAAAATTTCTAGCTCATAGTTACAGAATTGTTAGGAATTGACAGAATAAAGAACTACTTTATTCATCTGCTTTGATGATGAATTTCAGGTTCACAGTTTCAGATTTTGCTAAAATAAACTGTGTAGATTTAAAAGTCAGGTTTTTGAAAGTTATAAAAAATCAATTGATGGTTAAAATACAAGCTAAAATAATAAACCACCACTCATAAGAATATAATCACATTAGTTCCCAATCTTGAACTCATGTACACCTGAGACGGAAAAAAAAATTAATAAAAAAAGAATATAATCACATTAAAGTATGTTATTATTAACTTCCACAAACATAGTAACCCTTAGATTTTTGATAGGAAAATACTGTTTCATCCATTCTTGTGATGATCACAATTCTTCAAACCATACTTATGTAAAGATAATAGCATTCTGCAAACTTCTGGGGAAACAGAAGAAATCAACCAACAAAAGATCACCCAACAGGGAGGGACATAATCTGGAAAAGCGAACAGAATGATTACTTTTTCTAAGGTGTTTATGTTACTCAAAGATCGACACAGCATATATGCTCATATTTTTACAAACTTCTTTTTCACTTCTGAAATGTCATACCCATACAACAGTGGTAAACCAAAGATACAGGCATGTATTTTGTTGTTTTCATATGTAAAGTACTTCTGATAGCACTATTTTACAGTGTATGCTAAGCTACTTCAGTTGTGTCCGACTCTTTACAACACATAAGAGGTGTGTAATATGTACTTAAAAACAAATGATCATTATAGGTATAAAAGGGGCACAAGAATCATTAGCATTTTGTCACAAAAGAATACTTCTCTGGATACTGATTTTTGCATTTAAAATAAGTCAGAAGGTTGCTTTTCTTTAAAAAAAATTTGAGTATAGCTGGTTTACAATGTTGTATTTGTTTCAGGTGTACAGCAAAGTGATTCAGCTACATATACATGTATACGAATATATATATACAACCATGCAGAGTCAGCTGAGTCCAACTCTTTCTGACCCCATGGGCTGTAGCCTGACAGGCTCCTCTGTCCATGGAATTTTCCAGTATTCTTATACTGGAAACCCTGACCCAGGGATTGAACCCGCATTTCCTGCATCTTTCTTCACTGGCAGGTAGATTCGTTACCACTGAGCCACCTGGGAAGTCTGAATACACATACACCTTTTCCAAATTCTTTTTCCACTGTAAGTTATTCTAGTGGCTCAGACTGTAAAGAATCTGCCTGCAATGCAGCAGACCTGAGTTCCATCCCTGGGTGAGGAAGATCTCCTAGAGAAGGGAATAGCTACCCACTCCAGTATTCTTGCCTGGAGAATTCCATGGACAGAGGAGCCTGGAGGGCTACAGTCCGTGAGGACACACAGAGTCTGACATGACTGAGCAAAAAAAAAATTTTTAGTTTTATAGGTTGTTATTAGACACTGAATACAGTTCCCTGTGCTACAAAGTAGGTCCTCATTGTTTACCTATTTTATCTATAGTAGCATGTATCTGTTAATCCCAACTCCTAATTTATCCCTTCCCACCTTTAGTAACCATAAATCTGTTTTCCATGTCTGAGTCTATTTCTGTTTTATAGATAAGTTCACTTGTATCAGTTTTTCAGATTCCACATACAAGTGATAATCATGAGATAATTGTCTTTCTCATTTTGAAAACTTAGAGTTTTATTTTATATCAGTTCTTATTCTTATACATGGTATTTGAATCATGTGGTTTAAAAAATCCAGAACAAGTTTATGTACTCTGNAGACACTGAATACAGTTCCCTGTGCTACAAAGTAGGTCCTCATTGTTTACCTATTTTATCTATAGTAGCATGTATCTGTTAATCCCAACTCCTAATTTATCCCTTCCCACCTTTAGTAACCATAAATCTGTTTTCCATGTCTGAGTCTATTTCTGTTTTATAGATAAGTTCACTTGTATCAGTTTTTCAGATTCCACATACAAGTGATAATCATGAGATAATTGTCTTTCTCATTTTGAAAACTTAGAGTTTTATTTTATATCAGTTCTTATTCTTATACATGGTATTTGAATCATGTGGTTTAAAAAATCCAGAACAAGTTTATGTACTCTCTTAAGAAGTGCTAACAGTGTCACTATGTCTAGAGAAATTTTTTATTTTGCATCCAAAACAAACTGTTTCATAATTAGTTATAAATATTCATTTCATAAGTGTTATTAAGGAGAAAAAAAGAAGAGAAATCCTTGCCTTAAAAAGTCCCCAGCTCTAGTATTGATTCTGTATACCATTTAGCTCGAAAATTCTATCAGTCTACAGCTTTAGACATCATTTCCAACCTTGTGCTCACATTAATAAATGATGTTTTTGCTTAAAGAGGTTTCAGAACCACAAGGTGCTATATCTTTTAAACTCTAGTTGAACAGAAATAGTGCTAATTTTAGCATTGACCTAAACAAAATTTTATTTGCTATGAAAAGAAATGTGTGGACTTATAAATAGCTTACTCTCAGGAAATATTTTAAATAGAAAACTCTCATGTTATGTTACAAATATATTCCTCTTATAGGATTAAATTGGAAAGCTCTTTTACAATGGCAGTTTGCTGCAGTCGAAAGATATGACAACATTCTTGTTCTGTTACTTACCAGAAATATGACATTAGCAATTTACCTTAACTCTTGGGATCCTAGTTTTTATCTAAATAAAGAGGGAGATAATAGCTAAATTGAAAGGTTATTATGAAAATTAAGTAAGATAATATTTGTGGAGCATCTGTTTTGGTGCTTGGCATAGAATGGTACTGGCTTCCCTGGTGACTCAGTGGTGAAGAATCTGCCTGCCAATGCAGGAGACGTGGGTTCCATCCCTGAGTCAGGAAGATCACCTGGAGAAGTAAATGGCAACCCACTCCAGTCTTCTTGCCTGGGAAATCCCATGGACAGAGAAGCCTGGAGGGTTACAGTCCAGAGTCACAAAAGAGTCAGACACGACTGAGCATCTAAACAACAACAACAACACAGAATGGTACAGATCCTCCCTGTAAAGTCCCCTTTTCCCTGATGGAGCGATCCTTTTGTTATAATGACTGGATGTAGTATTAGACTCTTCACTGCACAAAAACCATCCAAACATCTCAAAATGTGACCCTTCATACTTCATTCAAAACCAGAAAGACTCCTCTGAACTTGACAAAGAAGATTCAAAGATTAACCAAAAACCCTGGCACTTGTCCTTGATGAATATTTCAAAGGGAAGATGGACAGGTAAGAGGAGAAATCACACCAGACTATGAGGGACTGAATGAGATGGCTTTTCTTTCTTATGTCTATAAATTGGCACTTATCTCTTAGAAATGGCCTAGAGGGTTGCATGAATTCAGAGACAGGACTGATAGCAGTTGAGCCAGGAGGAGTTCATCAGTGACTTCACGGAACATGTAACAGCAACAGAGCTGGTGGATCTTGAAAGATAACTGGGATATTCCAAGTCTCTGAAGAGTGCAAATGTGCTTATGGATAAGGAGAATTTGGAGAGGGGTGTGGACGCGAGGAACATCTAGACAGAAGAACCATCATGTNGAGCCAGGAGAAGTTCATCAGTGACTTCACGGAACATGTAACAGCAACAGAGCTGGTGGATCTTGAAAGATAACTGGGATATTCCAAGTCTCTGAAGAGTGCAAATGTGCTTATGGATAAGGAGAATTTGGAGAGGGGTGTGGACGCGAGGAACATCTAGACAGAAGAACCATCATGTGCAAAAGTAAGGGCATGAAGACCATGGCTTTGGGACTTCCCTGGTGGTCCAGTGGTTAAGAAATTGTCTTGCAATGCAGGGGGCGTGCTTCAATCCCTGATCGGGCAACTAAGATCACATATGCCAAGGAGCAACTAGGCCCATGCACCACAACTACTGAGCCCCTCTTCTCCACACGTACACACACACATATACTCTGGAGCCTGCGCACCACATTTATGGAGACTGTACACCACAAGGAAAGGTCCTGTATGCTGCATCCTTCGCGCTGTAACTAAGACTCGACACAGCCAAATAAGTGAATAAAACAGAGAGCATGGCTTAGAGAAGGCGGATCANATGTGCTTCAATCCCTGATCGGGCAACTAAGATCACATATGCCAAGGAGCAACTAAGCCCGTGCACCACAACTACTGAGCCCCTCTTCTCCACACGTACATACACACATATACTCTGGAGCCTGCGCACCACATTTATGGAGACTGTTCACCACAAGGAAAGGTCCTGTATGCTGCATCCTTCGTGCTGTAACTAAGACTCGACACAGCCAAATAAGTGAATAAAACAGAGAGCATGGCTTAGAGAAGGCGGATCATTCCCGTATTAGCAAAGGTCAACTGATGAGGAACACAGGGAGGTGCGGAGACTCAAGGGGCCTGTTGTGCCTCTGTGTTCAGTCACTCATTCGTGTCCGACTCTTCTGTGACCCCATGGACTCTAGCCCGCCAGGCTCCTCTGTCCATGGGATTCTCCAGGCAGGAANCATTCCCGTATTAGCAAAGGTCAACTGATGAGGAACACAGGGAGGTGCGGAGACTCAAGGGGCCTGTTGTGCCTCTGTGTTCAGTCACTCATTCGTGTCCGACTCTTCTGTGACCCCATGGACTCTAGCCCGCCAGGCTCCTCTGTCCATGGGATTCTCCAGGCAGGAATCCTGGAGTCGACTGCCATGCCCTCCTCCAGGGGATCTTCCTGACCCAGGCTTGAACCAACTCCTGCATTGGCAGGCAGATTCTCTACCACTGAGCCACCAGGGAAGCCCCACTGTGCCTCTATGGTGGCATGCTAAGGGATACAGGAAGAAGATTTTGTTCTCAGTGGATGAGGCAGCCAACAGTGGCTTTAAGACTGAAATGAGTGAACAGCTGCTGTTCTACTGGGTACCTGTCATGTACCAGGAAATACTTGGTTGTTTTATGAATATAATTTTTTAGTCTTCACAACAAATTAGATATATCTTTTCAGGTGGGGAATCCGAGGTTCAGAGAGCTTAGGTAACTTGCTGCTCAAGATTATACATTCTTCAATTAAGCAAATAGCATGAAAGAGCAATAGGGTTTTTAAAATATTAATTTCAGAACAAACCATTAAAGAATAGAAATGATGAGATATGAATGTCAATTAGGAAGTCAATTTAGGCTGTCATAGTTTAAAAGGAAAGGAGATTAGGAATATTGAAAAAGGAATTTGTGTTCAAAGTGAGGCTGTTCACGATTTGAGTAAGATTTCTTAATACAGGTTTATTCTAGAATGACATACATTTTAAAATGTTCGATACAGGTTACAGGATGCTTTGGGCTGGTGCACGGGGATGATCCAGTTGGAGGTAGGAGGGGGTTCAGGATTGGGAACTCATGTACACCCATGGCAGATTCATGTCAATGTATGGCAAAACCAATACAGTATTGTAAAGTAAAATAAAGTAATAAAATAAAATAAAATAAATGATGTGGATTCTGTGTTTTAGAGTTACTTGATTACTATACTACATGAGAGACAGTACAGCTTAATAATTAAGTGCTTAGGCTCTAAGTCATACTGCCTGGTTTTGAATCTTAACCCCAATTGACTGAACCTCAGGCAGGTTATTTATTTAACCTTTCTGGGCCCTAGTTTCCTCACATTAAAAAAAAAAAAGAGGGCTTCCCAGGTGGCGCTAGTGGCAAAGAATTTGCTTGCCAATGCAGAAGACTTAAGAGACGTGGATTTTATCCCTGGATTGGCAAGAATCCTTGAAGGAGGGCATGGCAACACACTTCAGTATTCTTGCCTGGAGAATCCCATGGACAGAGGAGCCTGGTGGGCTACAGTCCATAGTGTTGCAAAGAGTTGGACAGTGGAGTTGGTGATGGACAGGGAGGCCTGGCGTGCTGCCATTCACGGGGTTGCAAAGAGTTGGACACGACTGAGCGACTGAACTGAACTGAAGCGACTTAGCATGCACGCATGCCCTTATATCATAGGGTTGTTTAAACATGAAGTATATGTGCATATAAAACAGTGTTTGGTATAAAGTAGGAACTCAGTAAGCATCAGCCAGCACTGCTTTGTGCCTTTGTCCATATTCACCAGTTTATTTAAAAATTATCTGCAGTGTGCCAAGCACGGTGCTTATCTTCAGGGATGCAAATAGGGAAGAACCTCTGTATCGTATTACAAGGTAATCACTAAAGAGATGTTGCCTATAAGCTTAAAATACATATAATGGTCAATCTCTGGGATGACCATTACCCTGCCTTGCAGGTAATGATTGGTAAGCTAAAATATCTTTGTTTAGTTCACAGGAAACATCCTGACCAGGCCCACCTGTGAATGACTTCAGGAAGGAAGAAATTAACACAACTGGCTGACCAAAAGGAGGAAATGTTTGACTTTACTCCCTCCCCTTTTAGTATAAAAGAGGCCTGAATTCTAACTCAGGAAAGAGGATTCTTTGAGACATGGGTCTACCATCCTCTCAGTCTGCTGGCTTCCTGAATAAAGCATTACTCCTCACCCCAATAATTTGTCTCTTGATTTATTGGCCTGTCATGATCCAGTAAGCAGTAAGAGCTTGGACTTGGCAACACAAAGATGGATAACAGGTGTCTTCAGCTAACAGATGGATAACATTTGATTTTTTCCAACATCCTATTCTGTGGTTCAGCAGAAGTACTAAGACTACATCTTGATCAAAGCACTTTCCTCAACTCTTTAGGCACCAGTGATTTAAAATCTTTATTCATAAAGTTGCCCATGAGTGTCAGGACGAATACTTCCACTCCTCCTACTTCCTCCTCCGATATGACATTAAGATATGCTTAGCCTGAGTTGTCTTTTATGATGGGTGTTCCCCTTGACCTACTAGGCAGTATTATGAAGTTAGTGAGATGATTTCAGTAAGATCTCCACCCACTTATGTGTACCAAACTCTCAGAAGCTGAGTGCTTGCATCCCTGCCTCAGGAGTTGCTTCCTTGCTAATTCATTAGACTTCTGTTTGATGCAATATGTATTATTAATGGATGTATTTCTCTTCCCACGAGCCTTTTTTAAAATATAACTTTATAAAGCCTCATTTCCACAAACGAGAGAGAAATATGAAGGACTAGAATTTTCAGTGCCATAGGAAACGGAGATGTGAGAAGACGAGCGATACACTGCACGTTGAACCATACCATAAAGCTACTCATCCCTGTGTCCTCTAATTTTAGATTATGAAGGAATCCAAGTCATTCTGCTCATGACCTCATTTCATATTATCTGAAAGGATGCTCATTTAGACACTGCAGGTTTGACATTGCCTTTGGTTGAATAGGTGAAAATTTGTCCGTAGAAGGGACTCCTTATGAGTGTACCCAAATACATTAAAATAGAGGAGCAGTCATCACGACCTCTGAGAAAAGACTGAAAAGGAAAATGTCTACATAAATGAGAAGGAAATGAAAAGAGCGAGGCATTCACGTTTAACATAACCAAGTGGTATAACTAAATGATTAAGTAAAAAGCTGCTTTAATATCCAGGAAGCCATTTAGAGTGAGTGAGATTGCTGGGACAATGGTAAATTATCTGTCAAAAAAAAAAAAAGAAAAAGAAAAAAAAACCAAGCACAGACATTGGAATCCTCCTCACTTTGCTTTCCAATATATTCAGTATTTATTATGGGATTATGGGACATGGGAAATGTTCAGACCATAAGGGATCTTTAAGTAGCAGAAAACTATTACTGAATGACAGTGATGAGATTCATAATAAAATAAATCTAAAACTTGAGATTCAAATGTGAATGCAGGAATGAGGCTGAACTCTAAAAAGAAGTTCTTATACTGGGTGTAGAGAAGTTTGTGAAATGTGAATATTAGTAAAGTAAAACTCATATCTGGTGTATATCTGAGAATTAAAAAATCTTACCATAATTTTCCAGGCAAGAGTAGTGGAGTGGGGTGCCATTGCCTTCTCCGAAATTTGATATACATAATGGAAATATTGACAAAGGCTCTGTTAACACCAACAAATTAATACTACAATATTGTATAGCTTAGAATATACAATATGGAATATGTATATTCAATATATGAAATACAATATAGCTTTAAATTTATTGGGCTTGATGTTTTCCAGCATAAAAATATCTAGTTTTACATTTAACTTAAATTTTTTTTTCCTGAGGATCATTTATTTTTCTTGAGAGAGCAAGTAATCCCTATTCACTTTTCTTCCAGTAATTTTGGAAGAAATTAAGCATTGACAAGTCAGTTAGGATCTAAGCAAGAAAAGAGAATACAGTCTAAATATTTAAAATGAATGGAATTTAATGCAGGAAAATGGCCACACAGATGATGGAAGGATTGAGAAGCTAAATTGAGGATAATAAATCAACCTGGAAATCAGTAGCAGCAGAATGTCACAGGTNGGAAGAAATTAAGCATTGACAAGTCAGTTAGGATCTAAGCAAGAAAAGAGAATACAGTCTAAATATTTAAAATGAATGGAATTTAATGCAGGAAAATGGCCACACAGATGATGGAAGGATTGAGAAGCTAAATTGAGGATAATAAATCAACCTGGAAATTAGTAGCAGCAGAATGTCACAGGTATCAGCACCCATAGGTTTCAAGGGACAGAGAGAAGAAGTGATGTTGTGTGTACGCTCAGTTGCTTAGTCATGTCTGACTCTTTGCAACCCCATCGACTCCCCACCAGGCTCTTCTGTCTATGGGAGCTCCCAGGCAAGAGAACTGGAGTGGGTTGCCATTTCCTTCTCCAGGGGATCTTCCCAAGCCAGGGATTGAACCCAAGTCTCCTGTGGCTCCTGTAGCGGCTCAGAGTTCAAGGTCATTGGGAAAAACTAGAGGCAACAAAGGATGGGTCTGAAAGCTGGAAAAAAGCTTCTAGGAGTCAGTTCCTGAAGAACCAGCAGAATACTAGTAGGGCAAGGAATGGATGTGAAGTTAAAAACACGCATAGACTGGAACAATGGAAAGTAGAGAGTGAAGTAAGTTAATAAGTTTTCCATTTTCATTTCTCCTCCAGAGTAATGTTACACTAGGCAAATTGATTTACTGATACTTTTAAAGGGTATTACGTTTAGCTCCTGGGAACTGCATTCAACAAACGTCTTGTAAATAAATGAAATCACCATTTTAGTTCCACATATGACCTCAATAAACCAAATTTACATGCCCTTAAATGATGAGACAAGAACCCGCCTTCTCTTTGAAGTTTAATAAAACATATAAAGGAGGTATTGCTGTCTTTTTGGATTAGATTTAGACAGTGGTCAGTGCTCTGTCAGTGGCATTGTTTTATTCAGAACAGTGAACAGATGTACATTCTGATGTTCTGGAAATCCCCATTTTTTACAATAAAACCACACTTTGAAAACAGGACTCAGGAGGAGGTGGAAAAAGCCACACACAATTTCTTCAACAAGACCACCACTCAATTCCTCTCTTTCTCTCCATTCTGCTGCAAAACTGACAACACGTTTTGCAGACTAATGGTAAGGCACCAGTTTGTATGAGCAAGTCTTTTGTAACGTGGAAGGGTAATTATGTATGGTGGTGGTATAAAAATATTTATCCATCCATTTCGTGGCCAGGCAAAACAAAGTTTAATGTGAGCACATGGGCATGCTTAATTGTCACACTGAAGTGTGAAGACCACACCTAACTTAAACTCTGTCCTACTTTAATTTAAGCAATATGAGGTCTCCCTGTGAGCAGCCTCTGAATTGTAAGCTTTATCTCAGACTCAGACTTGTAATGATTAAACTGTCATTACCACCATCGAATTCTTTTCTCATTTACGTCATTAAAACTTAGTCTTGTCTCATTTTGACTCATTACTCTGATATGAAACACTATTATATATTAAAAAATAGATGGCCTGTAGAATAGAATGAAGCATTGCTGCATTTGCTTAATAGAAACCAGGAAGAAATGTCAAGGTCATCTCTGTACCTCACACCTTGCAGCACCCCACTAAAAGTATAAAATGCTGGCCATAATGAATCCCATTTTCTTCTCATGCAAAGAAAAGAAACACTTTAAGGGGAAATAGTTCAAAGTCCATCTTAAATTCTCTGACTCAGACTCACTCACCTAAAATTCAATGGAGAAACAGCATGAACTTTCCAAAACCATCTATCCTCTTTTCTTTGAAACAGCAGTCAATTCTGGCATTTAAAGACTTCACAAGCGTTTCATCCAGGGACTTGTAAATCTCACTTATCTGCAATGAGAAAACACACTTTTATTTAGCTAAGTAACTCACACTTACATGTTTATTACAGAAACAGAATGAGCAGATCTAAAACATATGGTGTTTTACAAATCCCTTCATCCAGTAAGAATGACTTGTAATACTCAACTCAGAATTTTGGTTCTCAATTGCTATAATAAATGTTTAGAAAAATAGACATTTGTGCCAAAAGTCATTTTACAGATGAAGATGGGGAGGTCCAGAAGGTTAAGTGAGCATCCAAGATTAAGCAGCTGGTTAGTAACAGAGTGGGCTTCCCTGGTGACTCCTGCCTGCCAATTCAGGAGACACAGCTTCCATCCCTGGGTCGGAAGAATCCCTGGAGAAGGAAATGACAACCCACTCCAGCATTTTTGCCTGGGAAATCCCATGGACAGAGGAGCCTGGCGGGCTACAGTTCATGAAGTCATAAAGAGTTGGACATGACTTAGTGACTGAGCTCTAGCACGCAGCAACAGAGTAGCCTTTTGGGTTCCTAACATTGCCTTTTGTTTTTGATTTATTTAAAACCCAGAAATGGGAAAAGAGAGAATCTTCTGTGTTTCCCAAGTTGGTAAATTTCTGGAATACTGTGTCACCACAATTTCTACTAAAACCAAGGAAACTAGAGTTGAGGGCAGAGTCCTCAGACCAGCATCCACTCTGATGGTAGATGCAGGTGTAGGCTATTGCAGAGGCACCCTGATGTTCCTGATCCACATGGTTTATTGTGTTGCGTAGCAATGACATAAAGAGAAGATAGTTCAGAATATGGTCTGCTGGTGTTTTTTAACAAAGCAGAACGATTTTCATCATTTTGCCTTCAGAGAAAATTCACAGAGGAGAAGAGAAAGAGAGGCTCCAGGTCAAACACGGCAATTTGCCCAAGAGGCCCTGCCCTGCTGGATGAAAGTGACCAGATGCTCTACTCATCACCTCCCTTCAGCTAGTCTTTCCCACCTTTCTGTCTTGGCCTCCCACCTTTCCCACTGTCTTCCTCTCACCAGCACTCAAGCTGGATGTTACTATTCCACGTCCTAGGTGGCTTGCAGGAGCAGAAATCTGAAGCTCAGGAAATCCCATGTTCAGATGAAGGAAAAGATGGGGAGAAGGGAGATCACAGCAAATAAAGCAGAGAAGGTTTCCGATGGCAGTGGAGCTGAGAAAGGAAGGGCGAGGAGCCTAGCTCTGCACCCTGGCTGGTGGGAGTGGCCTCTGTCTCCAGCTCCATCCTTCATTTTCCTCGCCAAACTCTCTTCTTTGGCCCAGGTAATCTAAAATGATGGCAATCATTATATTGCTCAGATAAAGAGGCCGTGTGAAAGGACCTACAGGCAGGCTCAGGTTTCACAGCTTAACTGGGATCTGTGACTTCAGTGGAAGTTGCCGTTTGGATGACATCTTGATTATGAGCAAGCTTCAGCTTTTGCTGTTCCCCCTCTACCAGGAAGGGGTCTCCATGTCAGCCTGCATCTCACAGGCAGTGATGGAAACCAGTTGTCTGGTAGGCAGCTCCGTCCCTACCGCTCTTGGCTTCTGTCCCCCAAGACCACTTCTGAGGACCCAGAATTGATTATCCACAGTTCTTTCTAGTCTTGATCCTGAGGGTGGCCACCTCCCAAACTGCCACTGAATTGAAAGGCATCAATCCTCCCCTCTCTTCTCCTTGCAGCCTGGTGGACACTCGCATAGCAAAACCTCACGTGAACCTTGATTAGGGAGAGAAAATAATACCTTTCTCACTTTAAATTCTCATTTAATTCTACATTAGCTATCAAATTCTAGTTTGACCGTGTGACTTGAGGTTAAAATTAGCCTCATGGGGTAAAATAGAGTTCTGTCTCCTTCATCTGGCTCCCTGAAGACCATCAGTATGTTGCTTGGAGGCTGGAGTCAATATCGTACCACTGAGTACAAGAGAAAGAAGTGCAGCAAGTCCCTACATATAAATGAGTTCTGTTCTGACAGCATGTTCGTAAGTCCAACAAAGTCAGCCTAGGTACCCAACTAACACAACCAGCTATATAGTCCGATGCTGTGCTTAGTCAGTCAGTCGTGTCTGACTCTTTGTGACCCCATGGACTGTAGCCCACCAGGCTCCTCTGTCCATGAGATTTTCCAGGCAAGAATACTGGAGTGAGTAGCCACTTCTCCAGGGAATCTTCCCAATCCATGGATCAAACCTGCGTCTCTGTGTCTCTTGCATTGGCGGGCAGATTCTTTACCATTGAGCCACCTGGGAAGCTTGTTATCATATATAATCGCTGTAAGTTTTCTTCTCTATAAGAATATGTGCAAATTGTGAATAGGGAAAGGCTTGTTTATTTCTTCATCATCTTTAGCACGTCATCTTTAATGGTGAATAATACTCTTCACTAAATGTATGTTCAGTTGAGAGGGGAACAACTAGCAAGTATGAAGGTCAGTGTTTTCCCAATCGTTCCTACGCAGACTTGCAGTATAAACTTAATTAGATCATTTCACCAGATTATTCGTTACTGGTCTAAGAACATTAACGTGGCTTAGGAAGCTACAGTAAAGTGGATTTGGGATTGCGGCCCTTGGACTAAATTCAGAATCACCTCAGACACAAGGCTATTAGATGAGAGCCAGGGAGGAGCCTGTGGATATGGGCCTTTCTGGATGCCTTAAAGCTGGAGACAGAATTAGTGCTCAGGGATGGATACTCATGCACCCTCTCTGTTCCAAGGATTTGTTCTTGTTGACACATAGTTCAGCCTGAGAACCGGGAAGATTTTGGATGTCTGCACGTATTTCCTATTAAGGGCATAGATTGCTGCTTCAAGCTCAGAGGATAAAGAGGCTGCAGCACTGGGTCAGCCTAGCCGATCTGATCTGGTATAGCCCCCTCACAGAAGGGCAGAATCCCAGCAGAGATTCTGGTCCCCAAGGGAATTACCTTTGAGACTGGCTATATCTACTTGTTGCTGTGCAGATACTTGATTTCTGTGAAGTTTTGAAGTCTTTCTTTTTTTTAATTGGGCTATAATTTCTTTACAATATTGTAGATTTCTGCCATACATCAGGCTTCCCTGGTGACTCAGCTGGTAAAGAATCTGCCTGCAATGCAGGAGACCTGAGTTCAATTCCTGGGGTGGGAAGATCCCCTGGAGGAGGCATGGCAACCCACTTCAGTATTCTTGCCTGGAGAATCCCATGGACAGAGGAGCCTGCAGCGCTATAGTCCCTGGGGTCACAAAGAGACAGACACAACTGAGCACAGCACAGCTGCCATACATCAGGAAGTCGTTTTTTTTTTTTTTTTAAAGCTTTTTATTTTGTATTGGAGTAATATGCCAGCAACTTTGGAAAATTCAGCAGTGGCCACAGGACTGGAAAAGGTCAGTTTTCATTCCAATTCNTTGGCCTTTCCTGTCCTTCATAACAAAAAATCTGGCTTGTACAGTGCTCCATGGGGTGGGCAGTGAGGGGCTGGCTGGCACATACAAGGTCCTCTTGACTTTCACCGGGTACTTGGCAGCTGTGCTTCAGGATTTTCGAGAACCAAGCCCTAACATGGTCATCTGTCAAATCCTTCAGAAGCCAGGATGCTCGTTTGGATGAGAGTGCCAGAGGCAGATCCCTGCTGGAGCTCTGGCCACCAACGCTTGAGGTTTGACTTGCCATGGCAGGGGGTGGAGTCTCAGATGACAGGCATCCTTGTGGACTCATGCTCATTCCCCCTCCACAAGGGAACACGTGCTCAGAGAGCCTGAGAAGGCCAGTTGGAGAAACACAAGGAGTCCCACAGGGTCCTCCTGTGAAGAATGAGGTTGGAGACCCTCAAACCTAGCTCTGTCCAACCCCCTAGGACTAGAGTCTGCTCCAGGAGACCTGCCAGTGTCTCCCTGGGGAGATGGGAGGGTGGAGACAAGATGAGGTCAACCTCACTTGGAGGATAGTTGGGATTTCTGTCTGTGCCCTGTACCATGATGGCCTTGGAGGAAAGGTGGTCTCTCTCAGCAGCTACTTATTTTCTGAGGCAAAAGGAAGAAAATCCAATGAGGAGTCCTCATAAGTCATTGCAGCAGAAAAATGAGGTCATCTATGATCCTTCTACGCCCATACAGAGCCAGCTGAACAACTTGCCACTAATGTCACCTGGACCCACACC